>CM076581.1:1167693749-1168016518 GCA_034641835.2 Pinus albicaulis
ATCCTCTCTAATTTTATGCAAAAGTCTTGTGAGGGTCATTATTCTACTGCAAAAAGAGTTCTAAAGTACTTGAAGGTAAATCAAGTCTTTGGACTCAAGTATACATAGGTTGACAACTTTAGCTTGATTTGATACTCCGATTTAAATTTTAATGGAGATAAAGAAACTTGAGTATGTACTTTAGGTTATGTTTTGAGTCTTGGATCAGGATTTGCCTCTTGGAAGTCACACAAAAAATCAGTTCTAGATGAATCCACAATTGAGGTAGAATATGTGGCAACAACTGAAGCAACGAAGGAAATTTTGTGGCTCGAGAAAATTATGAAATATTTGTAGGAGACGCAAGTGCATTCAACTCCTCTTTTGATTGAAAAAAATTATGCAATTAAGTTGGCCACGAACCCAAAGTTCCATGATTGAACTAAACACATTAATACAAAATATCAAATGATTAAACATCATATTGAGGCCAAGACTATCCATAAATGACATTGTTTCGCATATGAGTAGATTGTAATCATCTTCACCAAAGCGCTTGGAAAAGAAAAGTTTGAAATATTTAGAATGATGCTTAGAGTCACTAACATCCCTTCAGATTAAGGGGGGGAATGTAATATTCCCAATTTTCCACAAGATAATTGGAATATTAAAGTTCTTAATTTTCATAATTAATTAATTAAATAAGGGGGTGGAGGGACCCACAAACCCCAAATATGAATAAAACCCAGTTTTGATGTGTGTATGTGGATATTTTAGATCTAGATCTACATTATGGAGTAGTGGAGCAAGTTATTAAATGAACGAAGAGTGGAGATCATGGATCTTAAATGTAAAATCATGAGGATCTTGGAGGATGTCAACTAAGATCATAGTGCATTCAAAGTAATATCATAAAGCACTTATGATGAGATAGTAGAGGAAGTGGTGCATCTAATGCACACGTGATGGAGAGAGTGGGAATTTAATGCAGAACATGATGGAGATCATGGAGAGTCAACACAGTCTTCATGGAGGCTAGTGGCCACATAGGCAGCGCAGTTATGAGGTGGGCCTAGGCTATGGAAGGCTCACAATCAATATAATGAAGGTGAAGGCACAATATAAAGTAGGCTTTTAGATTATTATCTCTGATATGTTTAGATCTAGATTTTTCGGTTGACATTTCTATGCACGCTTATGCTCTTTAGCTAAGTCTACAGTTCTGTTTAGCATGGGGTGTTTCCAAGTGGAAATACCACCCTTACCCACGGGGGACTTCGAGTGCCTACTCTGGGAAGGTTTCTATTGAGCTACATTCCTCATCATGCATTGGTGCCATCTTCAGGAGGTTGTTTCTAGCATTCCGGCTAGGAAACCGGTGGTGGATTCATCATTTCACCTTGTTCTTGATGTTAAACCTTTTAGGAGCAACAGATCTATATCCAACATTCAAACCATTGTATTTTACCTCCTTGCAACAACAATCCCCTCAAGGATTGTGCAGTTCAGTCCTGTAGATCTGTTGGAGGAAGGAAGTTTTCATCACTTCAGCTGGAAATCCTATGGGGGATCATCTCCTCACTTTGCATTCATTGTTTCCCACCATTGTGCGCTGATTTGACATATCTAGCAACAGGCTATTGAGTGCAGTTTTCTAAAGTTGTTAAGTATTCATCAGCTATCTTCAGTGGAGGAGATTGGAGGAGCCAGATCTTAAGATTTTAGCCCAAGGATCTAGTGAAGGGATCAACCTTTCTTGCATAGATCTAATTGTACATCATATTGCAGCCATCTTTGATCAGATTATGCAAGCAGATTTGCATACCCAGCAGTGTATAGGTGAATCCCTAAGAGGGAAATTTTCCTAGATTCATAGATTTGGAAAATATTTTTTGGGTTGTCTTTGGTATCCATCATAGAGCCTGGATCTCAATTTTCAACATCATTGGAGCTCTAGAACTTCCTAGATATATCTTTATATTTTGTTGACAGTTTTAGTCCCAATAGTTGCAACAGGGACATCCCTGTTTTCCTTCTAGCATTCCAAAATTTATGCAGTCCCTCTTGTGGGATCATTTCACGGTCATTCTAGGCCATCCCTTTGGCTTGAGTGTTCCATATTTTGAGCACTGTTGTACTAGTTTATCCACCTCCTATTTA
Organism: Pinus albicaulis; assembly: GCA_034641835.2. Taxonomy (NCBI): domain Eukaryota; kingdom Viridiplantae; phylum Streptophyta; class Pinopsida; order Pinales; family Pinaceae; genus Pinus; species Pinus albicaulis. The sequence goes on from CM076581.1 coordinate 1,167,695,889, forward strand.
GTTAAATGGCTCAGCTATTCTATACATTTTGATGGTGTTTTTAGATTAAATGTTTAATTAGTCGCAGTTCTTCTATTGTGTTTTAGTATCTGCATTCTCCCTTTTGGGATATTACAGTGGTATCAAAGCATGATCTTTGGCTCAGCTTGTGGACACTTCATCTTTTGCATCAACAAAAGAAGTAGATAGTAGAGATCTATCATGAAGGAGGATTGTATTTTTTCCACTCTTCTCTTTAGATCCATGCAAGATCTCTCTAAAGAGGTCAATAAAATGAAGAGAGAAATGAAAAGGAAGGATCCAAGAATAATATTGGATGAGGAAGGTCCCAACACTTCCTATCAGCATGAGAAGCAACCAAAGAAACAAAGAGCTTCACACCATTCTACTAGATCCACTTTATTTGATAAGAAAGAGGACTGGTCTAAATATGAAGGAGACTTGGGGCATGAGACCCTAAGTAAATATCTTTCTGAATACAAAGCACACCTAGAGCTTTGAAGGAGAATCTCTCTCTCCAACAGTTCTTGCAGCTCAAAGAAGAAAGAAGATCCAAAAGGAGCAATAGAAGAAAGAGGCATAGATTCTTCTTACCTACATTTGATGGATCTTCCACAAGCACATTGAGGGCTTGGAGGGAAGAATTAGCTACCTTCTTTCGACAATATCTTGTAGAAGAAAGAGAGGTTGTGGATATTACAACGCTGCACCTAGAAGGTGAAGTAAGAGATTGGTGGTTTAGTCACTTGTCCTATATGAAAATATCTGTTTATGTAGATTTTATTCAAAGACTGAAGAAGAGGTATGGTAGAAAGAAACCGGAGACATATCACATAGTGACATCTCCTATCATTTAGGAGATAGTGCATGAAGAGCCCAAGGAAGATTTTATCATTATCACTCATGAGGATGAGCCTCTACCAGCACCAACTGCAAATGTACTTACTTTAAGAGGAGGATCACTTGAATCTTCGCAACGTGGTCTTAAGTTCTTGACATTTGGAGCCCCATGCATGATTCATGAGATGCATGATGAGGAGGAGATAGATACCAATGTTGGTACAGTTGTAGAAGAGCTTCCATCATCATTACTAGCAGTTGGAGAGACTATTGCACCAGTTGGAGGAACTCTTGTGGATATGCAATATGTTCCCGAGATTCAACTTACCCAAGGTTTGCACATAATTTCATATCATATTATTTCAGTACCTCATATTGAGATTTGTGAGACCATGCCATTAGGGCAAGTGCATAACCAAGGATTAAACACCTTGATGATTTGGAGCAGAAAATTATCACTACACAAAGGACCCTTGATTGATTAAGGAGAAGATGTATTTCTATCCCATTTTGTCATGGTTGAGCTACACCTAACACTTTGTGTTGAAGTGTGTAGTTGCGGAAGATGGGAGGAGCACATTCCTATTCAGTACAGTGCCAAACTATGAGTTTAGCATTGTATGTGGCCATGAGACAGCACATGTATCACCATGTAGATCTACAACGTTTTCACTTAGCAGCAGTGATGATGAGAGGACCCCATTATTATTGGAGCATTCTGAAGGTATCTTCACTCATGAAGCATTGGAGGGACAAATGATAGATGGTAGACATCTTCTGATGGAGAGTAATTTCCATTGTCAAGATGAAGTTTTCTTGATGAGCTCAGCACAACTCAAAGAGGAATCTCTACCTATAGCATGTATGGAGCCTTATGGGTTCCAATGTGCCTTTGATGAGAGGATCTCATGGAGAGACCTCAAAGGACATGCACTTCAACTTTTCATGTAGTGCAAAGCTATTCAGTTGGAGGATGTTGGTATTCTACATTGGGAGGATGCCAAGATTGAGCTTGGCACGATTCATCATCCACATTGGGATGAATGGATCCGGATGAAGAGCAGGAGGTTTCCTACCTTCCTGCAGATCTATGATACCGGGCAACAAGAAGCATGGATGCGTTGGTTACTTTTGTGTAAGTATGGGTTTTACCCAACATCTCACATTTGTAACATCCATGCCATACATACCACTAATGACATGCAGCAACAGGAGGCATGGTTGTGCTGGTTGTTGATGAGAGAGTTTGGACACCCCATGATGTATCTTATGTCCATGCATTTTCTTTTGTTTGGGATATGTCTCATGTCTTTACATGTATTTCTCTTTGGGATATATCTCATGTTCATGTATGTACTTGGGTTTGGGAGAAAGCACGACTCTCACATGATGTGGCATAAGGGAGCTTATTTGTATTGTTCTGATGAGACATTCCACATGTCCATTAGTATGTTTTTTCTCCATGACTTGCATCATGATGATGTAAGGAAGCAACAAGAATCCTTGTTGCCTTGGTTGCTATTGGGAGAGTATGGGATGATTTCTTCCCATACATTGCATGATGATGATAGAGGATGGCAACAGGATGGATTACAAAGTTGGCTTCTGTTGGGGGATTATGGTCATTGTACTTGGTATAATGATGATGTGATGGGGCATCAAGATGCCTTATTACGGTGGCTTCTCTTGAGAGAATATGGACACTACATTTGGTACAATGATGATGTGGTGTGGCAGCAAGAGGCATTGTTGCGGTGTCTTCTTTTGAGAGAGTATGGCTCTCACATTTATATTGATGCTGATTTGGCATGGCAGCAAGAAGCATTGTTGTGGTGGCTTCTATTGAGAGAGTATGGATCTTTTACTTCTTTTCATGATGATGTAGCATGGCAGCAGAAGGATTTTCTGCGGTGGTTGTTATTGGGAGAATATGGTTTGACATTGTTCATGTTCATCCATATGTATCTACTTCTTATTTTTCACTATGTTGATGTTATGTTTGGTTCCTACATGGCCAACAGGGCTAATGATGATGGCATTGATAGATGCAATCTACTCTATGTATCATGGATTGGAGAGATAGTTCATGAGTTGGGACTTTCCAGTTTGGGAAGAAACCACTTCATTTTATGTATCTCATGTATAGAGGATACCTTTGTACATCATATGGTTGCCACTTGGAGATTTATTGATGAGGATGGGTATCTAAATTTTCAATTGAAGGCCATTCTAGACATTTTGGAGAGGAAAATTTGGAGTTGGACATGCATGACACACTGTGAAAAATGGGAAGGCCTTCCATATGAGGATGCCATTTGGAGGGAGGATGTTTGTTGTAGCATCCACTTTTGCAGTTTCTTGAGGACAAGCAACATTTTTGTGAGGAGGACTGTAATATTCCCAATTTTCCACAAGATAATTGGAATATTAGAGTTCTTAATTTTCATAATTAATTAAGTAAATAAGAGGGTGGAGGGACCCACAAACACCAAAGATGAATAAAATCCACTTTTGATGTGTGTATGTGGATATTTTAGATCTAGATCTAAATTATGGAGTAGTGGAGAAGCTTCTTAAATGAAGGAAGAGTGGAGATCATGGATCTTAAATGTAAAATCATGAGGATCTTGGAGGAGGTCAACTAATATCATAGCGCATTCAAATTAAGATCAGAAAGCACTTATGATGAGATAATGGAGGAAGTGGTGCATCTAATGCACACATGATGGAGAGAGTGGGAATTTAATGCAAAACATGATGGAGATCATGGAGAGACAACGTAGTCTTCATGGAGGCTAGTGACCACATAAGAAGCATAGTCATGAGGTGGGCCTAGGTTATGGAAGGCTCACAATCTATATAATGAAGTTGAAGGCACAATAGAAGGCATGCTTTTATGATCTGTTTAGATCTAAATTTGTCAGTTGACATTTCTATGCACGCTTATGCTGTTTAGCTAAGTCTGCAGTGTTGTTTAGCACATGGTGTTTCCAAGCGGAAATCCCACCCTTACCCATGGGGGACTTCGAGTGCCTACTCTGGGAAGATTTATATTGAGCTACATTCCTCATCAGGCATTGGTGCTATCTTCAGGAGGTTGTTTCTAGCATTCCAGCTAGGAAACCGATGGAGAATTCATCCTTTCACCTTGTTCTTCATGTTCAAACTTTCAGGAGAAACAGATCCTTATTTGGCGTTCATGCCATTGTAATTTACCTCCATGCAGTAGTATACCCCTCAAGGATTGCACAGTTCAGTCTTGTAGATCTATTGGAGGAAGGAAGTTTTCAGCACTTCAGCTGGAAATCATGTGAGGGATCATCTCCTCACTTTGCATTCATTGTTTCCCACCATTGTGAGCTGATTTGACATATCTAGCAGTAGGCTATTGAGCCTCCCTCTCTGGAAGTGCAGTTTTCTAAAGCTATTAATTATTCAACAACGATATTCAGTGGAGGAGATTGGAGGAGCTATATTTTGAGCTTTTAGCCTAAGGATCTAGTGAAGGGATCAACCCTTCTTGCATAGATCTAATTGTACATCATATTGCAGCCATATTTGATCATATTATGCAGCAGATTTCCATACCCAGTAGTGTATAGGTGAAGCCCTAAGAGGGTGATTTTCCTAGATTCATAGATCTAGAAAATCCTTTCCGGCTTATCTTGGGTGTCCATCATAGAGCCTGGATCTCAATTTTTAGCATCATTGGAGCTCCAGAACTTCCTAGATATAACTTTATATATTTCCGGCAGTTACAGCAGGGAAAGCGCAGTTTTCCTTCCAGCAATCCAGAAGTTACGTAGTCTCTCTTGTGGGATCATTTCAGGGTCATTCTAGGCCATCTCTTTGGCTTAGGTGTCTCATATTTTGAGCGATGTTGTACTGGTTTATCCACCTCCTGTTTAATAAAATGGCTCAGTTATTATGTACATTTTGATGGCATTTTTAGATTAAATGTTTACTTAGTTGCAATTCATTTATTGTGTTTTAGTATTACTGCATCCTCCCTTTTGGGATATTACATGGAATTTTGAAACCTAATCTTTGGGATTAGGAAAATTATGTAAGTATTGTAAATAGGAAAACAAGGAAGGTGAAGAGACACTAGAATTTGAATACCGAGAGTCTCCATCCAAAGTATATATCAATGAAAATAATGGTTCATTCGTGTAGTTACTCTCCTGGTCTAACAACTCTAAAGTCAATAAACCCATGAAATAAAAATAAGAAACAAAAGAGAAAAAAAAAGCAATGTGGAGGTGATATTGCAGGATAAAGTGTTGGAATTGTATCAAGAAAACACTCCATTTGACCTGTGCCTTTTTCAAATGGAGAAAAATCAATTTTCCACATCAACAAGATGACTTGAATTGTATTTAGTTGGATTTACATGGTTTTGTCTCCTAGTTAAATTAGTAAATTTGAGTTGTAGGATAGAAGTATAGTTGTGCATGGGTTGATTGCTAAAATTTGGCAATATAGTGGAGTTATTGTTAGATAAACTCAGCTATATGATCTCTAGTCAATTGAGTAGTTATAATAATTTTTAACTCACTCGTCTCTGAGTTAACTGATCAATTTACTAAAAATAGACCCATTCATGCACGAAATTTGAATTTCCTAGTTGATTGGAGGAAAAAGGAAATGAATGTATTTATTACTGTATGCTAGAGAGTGTATACAGTTTGTATGCACCAGGTGGGAATCTTATCTTCGGAATTGTGCAATAAAAATGGTCTTCTCATATTCTTTAGGAGCCAATTTCCTTAGAAATTATGTAGGGAAATAGGATGAGCAGGAAGCTAAGATTTGGGTAAGTATTTTGAAGAGCGGTCTTAGGAGGACGAGATTAGAATTGCAGTGCAAGGTGTGCTTCATGTGTGATGTAGTCATTGTAATTGATAAAAAAAATTCTCTTTTGACATAATACAAACAGAGGAGGGTTTTTTCCCAATTGGTTTTCTCTGTAAAATAATTGTGTTCCTTGTGTTTTGATGGTTGTATGTTATTGCATGTGTTTCTATCGTGTGTTTTACTTTCCACAAAATAGTAGAAGAATTTATGTCTCTTGATTTCAGTTCGATTTCATTAGCAATAGAAAGTTTCTTGCAATTCCTGCATGGTATCACAGCTACATAAGACTACATATAAACCTTGTTCCATATCTTCTCTCAGAGAAATTTTGATTTGCAGCGTTTTTGGTGCAGATTCTCTTTAGTGTAGGAAGAATATCTTTCAATTGATTAAGGTTTGAGTATGCACTGGAGGGCATGTCAATTTTTTGTGCTTGGAAAGACATGATGGAATTTGTCCCAGATGACAATGGAGTACAAGAATATAAAAAAATGATATTCCAAAACTAGAAACATCATATGTGTTATCACTCATAAATTTTCAAAATTCCATTGATAGGGTCACACACATCACTCACTTAGGTTTCATTTGTCTTCATAGAATAGTTCATGAAATTGATGGAAAACCCATGAAATAAGCCTTACCCTAAGTCTAAAACCCCCCATGAGTCATGTCATGTCAGTGAAATCCACTCCATTCCACTTAGTTTTCGCATGCATGGCCTCAAATAAAACATATGCCACTTGTCTGCTTTTTCATCATTCGGTAGAGAATATAACTACAAAATGGCATATTTCGCTATGGAATCACTTGACAATTTCGTAGCGAATCTGCCAGGTTTTTAACTGTCTTCGCAGTGGAATCATGTTTTTCTGCAGAAAAAACAGAGCATGTTGAGGTGTCAAAGTTATGATGGTCAGGGGTAAAGGTGAGGTCACCCAATTAGTTATCATGATCACCCAAGCATGCAAGGTCATAATTACCCTCATTATTACCTCTTGTTTTCACATTTGGCATAATTCTCCTAACTTTCGAATTGCATTTTTAAATTCATCTCTAATCATGTCTTTGTATTCTATTGTTCAAGCATTGCATGTAGTAACCTAGTGTCATCTTTGAAGAGTTGATTCATACCGCAAGCAAGTTGTTGTCTAGTGTTTTTTTTATCTGCATGTGTCATAGTAAGGGAGACAATGAGGTTATAAAGTAGGATGGAAATGAAGAAGAAGGTGAACAAGGGAGTCTCTTATGTGAGATACGAGCCTATGGACCTCAAGCTATTGAATGAAGACCCTAGTTTCATGGATGCTTTCAGAAATGTCGGATGTCTGCAGTTCTTTCAGAAGCGTCAAGGATTTGATGCCCAGATATCAAAGGATTTTGAACTTTATAGGTACAAACTCAAATGTGGGTGTTTTAAATTTCACAGTATCACCTAATACTATTTCTCAGGCTACCGAGATACCAAGAGAAGGTGAAGAGTGGTTCAAAGCCACTAAATTCAAAATGTAGAGTCGTGAGGAATTTATCAAACTAGAGCACATTGGAGCTGACATGGCATCTGGAATTCCCAGGAGTTTTATGAAGGAAAATTATTCTAGGTTGTTGTTTGTGATCCAAAAGTACTTTACCAGTGAGGGGAGGTTTCATATGGTTTACCTATACCATTTCAGGCTCCTTTTACATTTCACTAGTAATCAACCCCTTAATCTGCCTTTCTTTTTGTTTAGGAGCTTAGGGAAAATGTCTGATAAGGTCCAAGCCAGGGCTGAAGGAAGTGAGACATCGTTTTTTCACCATGGCCTAATTAAACTCTTAGTGCTGGAATAATTTAAGAAATTAAACAGAGATTGGGCATCTTTTCTTTTCCTTAGTCGATATGAAGTTGATTCAGTGACACCTAAGAAGATTTCAAAGCCAAAAACTACTTGATCTCCATCTGTGAAAGAAGGTGTTAATGAAGAAGGGGCAGAGCCTATCTTGGAGCCAATGGATGTTGAAGCGGAACCTGTACTAGAGGCAGATATCCCACAACCATCACCTGCAAGTAAAAAATAGAAAATTAGAAAGCATGGTAGAAGGAAGATAACTAGAATCCAAACCATTGCAAAGGGAAATATTGAAGACATCCTCAAAGCAATAGACATTGACGAAACTCCAATTTTCCAAGTAGAAGACATTGAAGGGGAAAAAAGGAAGAAACAAAAAGGTAAGACTGTTAAAAAATTAGACTTTGCAAGAGAAGATGTAGGTTTCATTTTCCAACCAAGGAAACCATTGACTAGGTTACAACTTGCAAAGGGTGTCATGGAAAATAATATGATAGAAAATGTTGACAAAGGCAAGCAGCCTATCACAGAAAACATCATAGACCCATCTTCAGCAACAAAAGAGGTTTTTGTGCATAGGAATGGAAAGGAGAAGATGGTGGAAAAGACTGAAGTACAGATACTGCAGGAACAATTAAGAGAGGCCAAAGAAGAGTTCATTGAAGTTAAATTGGAACTACAGGAGGCCAAGGTAGATAGAAAAATGATGGAAGATTTTGAAGGAAAAATGAATGATCAACTGAACCAATATGACAAATCACTGGCAAATTCCAAAAGGTTGCTGAAAAGAACACTTCCCTTGAGGAGAGTAATGAAGAACACCAAAAAAAGAAACCTATGGTTACAGTCTGAAAGGAAAAGGATTAAGGGATAGGTTAGAGAACTAGAGGACCAAATGGAAATGTTTTAGGAAGAATTGAAGAAAAGAGGGCTAAAAATTAAAGTGATAAATGAGCCTGGGGAGGTACAACCTTCTACTGCTAATGATGGAGTGCCCAAAGCTTAAAGAAATGGTTTAAATTTTTTTGACAAATTTTGCAACATTGAAGAAACATAATTTTCAGTTTACAAGGTGAAATGGTGAAGAAAAATGAAAATTTTGTGTTTTTGAGCCAATTAGGCAATTTCGTAACGAAGCCCAGGCTTGAAGGCAAGATTTCGCTACGAAATCCCTGTAGGATAATTTTTGCTACAAAACTAATTTTTGTTGGAAATCAAAGGTGGGCAAGAGTTGTGTTTAGCCTATATTATCTAGCAAACATATCCTAATCAGAAAGAGAGGCTAAAAGTTGACTTAGATGGATGAAATGGATTTTCTACCAAACTACACTATGAAACTACCTAGTGTACTCTGTTTTTGCAGCGAGGTGTTTTAAGTGGTATTTTGATGTTTGGAAAGTGTTATGAAGAGCAGTCAACCACGTGGAGGCATTCAAGGGTGGAAGTTGGACACTCCAGTAGGGATTCACTCTTCGACAAAGTTGTCACCTATCCAAGTCATCATGAGGATTGTGATCAAAAGTTATGTTTATCTTTTCCTTAAAAGTAGGGGTGGTAGTTCCTAAATCTAGTAGGAATATTTATGTCTAGGTTATGGTGAGTGCCACTCGAGCACCTGGTCATTATCAATGTAATTATCCCATTCTGAAAATAAGTGAATGTAATAAATTAAAGATAGAGTCCTAATAGGCTTGTAAGTCTTAAGTTATTAGATGTCTTTTTCAATTCCAAGAATACAGTTTATGGTTAAGGTAGGTGTCAATGTTGATGGTTTGATGATCTAGCCAGATATGCAGATCCATTGTAATGAAAAAATATTATTAATAGGCAGAAATTCGAATGAGAAGGGGTTGGAGAATGTTATTTGACACTACCACTATTGTAAATTTTTATCATTAGTAATATACAGTGATTGTGTTTCTGCTTCACTTGAGATACTTTAAGTGTTTCAATGAGCTTATGTACTATGTTTCTTAATACCTTGTTTCCAATATCTTGATGTTGAATTACTCAGAATTCATTTTATACATCCTCTGACTTCCTTTTAACATTGAGCTATTGAATATTTTGTGTGTGTTAGTATTTTCCTTTCATTGAACCAGTAAAATCCTCAGCTTCCACAAGGAGATCTATTTGTCATTGAATTCCCTCACACTGACTCCATAAGCCCAATGGTAGTGAAACCTATTTCATTTTTCACCTGCAATCAAATACGTTAAAGTACTTATCATAGAGTTACCCATTTGACTGAATCCTAATTGAGCAAATCATAAGTTAATTTAAGAGAGCCCTCTCAGGCTGAAGAGGCTAATCCACATTCAAAATCTGGTTTGAAAGAGTTGCTCTAAGTTGTCTGGTGGAGCATCCCATCAGTACCAATTTAGAGATAACATTTTGGTGCATCTGGCGAGAGTCTGAAGACATATTTACCGAAGTTTGTGCTCAAAATGTGAAGTTGAACTCTTGGAGGTAGCAGGAGCTCAGAACATTTGGAGGCCGCGTAAACTACCTTGGTGACTCCACTAAAGATCTTCATGCTTAAAGGTGGCTTCGAGAAAGAGATACAAAAGGAGAAATCTAGATCCTAACCCACCTACAATTGTGGATAATCCAGAAAGGATCCTCAGAGGCATTGGAAGCAGCTCTTCAAAATCAGGAATTCCATCACATTCAAGAGCTTTGTCCTCTGAAATTATTCGAAGTCCTGAAGATAGGAAATTTGATGATAAAATTGAATAAGTGTTGTTTAGGTCTAAGACTGAAAAATAACTGACTGACATAATACTAGACCTACAAAGACTAGGTATTGACACATCATCCCTAATATCTAAGGAGGAAAAATAATAATTCTGGAAAACAGTCACATCAAAGCTGTTGTTAGAGAGGGAGTCTTTTGAAAATTTAAAAGAGTTAGATCCATTTGAATTTTTGTTGAAGAGAAAATTTGGTATATCTTTTCTTGAATGGAGTTCATTCATATCTAGACTTCAAATACTATATACACCATCTCCTAACAGTTCAGCCTCACCTACTGTGTTTTCCAAAAATCAGAATTTAAAGTCATATAGTGTCCTTCCACATACCACAGTTCCTGTCATCATGGCCAGAATTGTTCCTCCTCCTCCTCCTGTTGGGCCTGCAAGATATGCTTTTGTATTTTTGAAAAATTAAAATAAAGGATATTGCAAATGAGCCACAAAATCTGGCTCCACCTGGGGATAGTGTTTTTTGCCACGAAACATTAAGAATTGCATATTAGTGCCTTCACTTCGGGCATGGAGTCAAATGTTGTTTGATGAGATATGAACAATGAGAAAACCGAATATATACAATGGTGGACCATAAAATCTCAATGCTGGAAATAATGTTTTAGATACTACCCATTCACAGGCATCTCTACTGTTTCTCTATCAATATTCTCCAACATGAATGTGTTATTTGATCTAACCTCAACAATCTTGTATGGGCCATACCATAGTGGATTAAACTTACCATGCTTTCCCTTCTCTTCTCTTCTAGTATCCCATCTTAATACCAAATATCCAGTTTGAAAAAGAATCTCTTTTTCTTTTCTATCAAAAATGGACTTCATCTTTTCTTGATAGGTGATCAAGTTTTCCCTGACTTTGTTCTTGCTCTCACTTGATTCTATAACTTTGCTCAGTCTTCTCACCAATGCATTAGGTTCTTCTTGTGCTTCTTGAAGAAAAGAAATCATTGGTCTAGCCAACTGAGAAGGAAATAAAGCTTGTATACCATAAACCAGTTCATAAGGAAACTTACATGTAGATCTTCTAGTAGTCACTCTTACTGCCCAAAGAGAAAATGTCAATTTTGACTCCCAATTTTTCTGATTTTCATTAATTGTCTTCTTCAGGATCTTAACCAATGTCTTGTTGGAAGATTCAACTAGCCCATTCCCTTGAGGATGATATGTTGTAGAATGATATAGAATGACATTATATGTTTGAAAAATATTAATGAATCTGACTGAATTGAATACCTGGGCATTGTCAGTTACAATCATGATTGGACACCCAAACCTGCTGAAGATGTTTTCTTCTAGAAACTTCATTACTACCTGATCATTTGCCTTTCTGGTAGGTATTGCCTCCACCCACTTTGTGAAATAGTTAGTGGTAGTCAGAATCCATTTGAACTTCCCACTTGATGGTGGATTAATTTCCCCAATAAAATAAAATCCCCATTGCCTAAAGGGTTCTTCAACAAACACTGGGAGAAGAGGTAGAGGAGCTAACCTTTTCTTTTCTGCAAATAATTGACATTTTTGGCAGCTTCTAACCAGTCTGTATACATCAGCAAACAATGAGGGCCAGTAAAAACCTGATTTGAGTATTTTATGAGCAGTAACCTTCCAACTATAATGGCCTCCACATATATTTTCATGATATTCTTTTATAACTTCCATTGATTCACCTTCTGTCAAACACAACAACAAAATGCTAGCAGGATCCTTCCAATATAACTTAGCATCAATTATGACATATGGCTGAGATTTGAGCTTAAGAGCTTTGTATTTTGTTATTTTTAGTGAGGTTGGGCAAGAGAAAAAACATAAGTAATGAACAATATCCTTATACCAATCAGAACACATGAACTTGTATTTAATTGATGTCTTTGTACTGCTCTGACTACTTTCATTAATAGCTTCATCTAAAGGTGCCAACAAATTAATTCCCAAAGCTTGAAAATTTGACTCTGTCAACAGCTTTTCCAAACCTTTACCTTTGACCAATTTGGTAGGTTTGATATCTAAGTCATATTCTTGGATATTAGATATCCATTTTCCTCTTTTACCTTCAACATCACTTTGAATCAACACATCCTTCACAACAGAGTTAGGCACATAAGCAACTATCTGAGATTGCAACACATAAGTCATGAATGTTTTTAATGCTTTAACTAAAGCATACACCTATTTATCCAAAATGTTATATTTAAGTTCAACATCCCTGAGAACTTTATTGAAAAATGCTAAAGGTTTTTCCTTGCCCTCTTCATTCTTCTGCAACATCACAACAACAATGGTAGTAGGTGATGCAAATGAAAATATTTGGAAAGGCTTTTGATAATTTGGACTTATCAAAACAAGAGCTTCCTGAAGGGCTTATTTAATCCTAGCAAAGGATTCTCTAGCATCCTTGTCCCACTTTACTTCAGCATTCTTCTTCAACATATCTGTTATGTTCCTGAAAATTTCAGCATAATTTGGGACAAATCTTCTCAGGAAATTTATTTTTCCTAAAAACCTATGAATATTCTTTTTACTCCTAGGCAAGGGAATTGTCTGGATAGCTTCAACTCTTGCTGGATCAATTTTTACTCCCTGATTTGAAAGTATATGTCCTAACAACTTTCCTTCCTCCAAGGAAAACAAGGATTTTTTGGGATTCAATGACAACCCAAACTTTCTGCATTTCAAGAAAGCCTTCTACAAATGCTCCAAGTGTTCATCATCTGAACCTGAAAAAACAGTCACATCATCCAAATATATGACTACAAACTTATCACTCACAAATGCTATGTCCATCTCCCTTTGAAAAGTGGCACCTGCGTTCATAAGACCAAATGGCATCCTGGCATACATGAACGTTCCCCAAGGTGTGGTAAAAGTTGTTTTCTTCTGATCTTCTTTTTCAACAGCTACTTGATTGTACCCGGAGAAACCATAAACCATAGAAAATCTATATGCTCCTGTCACTTTCTGTAAAACATAGTCCATCTTAGGCAAAGGATAATTGTATTTAAGTGATGCTCTGTTTAAATTCCTAAAGTCAACACATAGCCTTATCTCTCCATTCTTTTTCCTCACAGGTACCAGGTTAGAAACCCAGTCTAAATATCTGAGTGGGACTATAATTTTTGCCTATACAAATTTCTTCACTTCCTTTTCAATTAGAGCAAGGAGCAATGGATTGATCTGCCTAAGTTTCTGTCTGTGAGGCTTGACCCCATCCTTCAATGGTATCTTGTGATGAATAATATCTAGATCATATGTTTTCAAATCCTCATAGGACCATGAAAATACATCCATATATTTTTTGAAAAGATCAATGTACCTTTCTTTATCATTCTTAGGGACACCTTTGAATAACGTGACAACCTTGGGCTCCTATTGAGTTCCCAGATTATAATATTCCATCTCACCCTCTTGAGGTAACTTCTTTTGATCCAGTGCTACATCATTTGGATCAAACAATATTTCAAGAGGAACTAATCCTCCGGGAAATATATTGTCTTTCAACTGGATTATTTTCTGATCATCTATTGATTGTTTAAGGTTTGTCAAGTCTTCATTCTAATCAGTCTATTCACTTTCTTGATCTATTTCACTATCTTCAAAGTTTTCAATGATTGTCAGCAAATGATTTATCTGCTCATCATCTTCAAAAACCTGCTAGTTCTTAACATTGTCGGGAATGGAGGGTCTATGCCTCAACTCAATCTCATACCTCGGTTTCGGATTTATAGGTGGCTTGAAAGTACTAGTTGCAACTGCTAGTGAATCTGCCATTCTGTTTTCTTCTCTTGGAATGAATTGAAGATTCAAAGCTTCAAAATAATTCTCAATTAGGTCCCATACTTCATTCCTATATGATCTCAACCTTGGATGTTTGGTTTGACACAGATTTTTAATCTATCTTATAATCAACTCAGAATCACCAAAAATGGAAATACACTGTATTCCCATTTGTTTAGCAGTTTGAAGATTTAAAATTAATGTTGTTACACCGTTTTTTGGTCATCTAACCTATTATCACTAGATGGACCCAAGTACACCATGTAAGACCAATTTCACCCTAAGTAAAATTGCTTTCACTATGAAAATAACTTAGTAAACCACCTTTATTAAGTTGTTTATGGTCTAAACAGGAAACCCCATGAGGAAATATTAAATAAATCTACATTTATTTGATTTTCCTCAAGGAATAATTAGTTAAACAACAGTTTAATTAATATTCCTGGTTATATTTAACCCAAAACAAGGAAAATAATTAGATAAATCATTATTTATCTTATTATTTTCTAAGAATAGTTATTTAAACCTTATTTAAATAATTTCTTTGTTAAATATGACTAAATCACCCTTAAATAGTTAAATAAATAATTATTTATTTGATTATTACTCAACCACATCCTTAAAATGATAAATAAATCATTTATTTATTTATTATTTACAAATAAAGGGATTTGACCCAAGTCAAATTCCTTTTCCCTCCAACAAATATAATAAAATATTCCATAAAGTTGGATCTTGATTTGGTTAATAATATTTTAATTATGGATCAATATCTAGACCAAATCAATATTTTGTTATAAATTGAAGGATTTTTTCCATTCATTTACCACTTTTGTTGCCTAAAGATCACTTTGGATCTATAATTTGTCCTGATATTCATCCACCATCATTGTCGTATTTTCTACCATAGCTATCCTGGTTTTCCTCACCATCAAGAGAGAGAGTTTTAGATCCGAAGTGTTGAGGACTTACAAGAACTCATCCATCGAGGAGAAACTGGTAACACCTTTCCGTGTTTTCCTTCTGTGTGCCATTAATACAAAATTCATTTGATATATTCTTGTCTTGTCTATTGGATGCATGGAGTAAATCTTGTTTTTTCTACTGTTGAATGTCTTCTAATGCATAGATCTAGATTTTATCACCCCACCGTCGATTACCTAACCGCAAATTTTCTCACGAAGATATCGTTCATATTTGTCCCATAGGGCTATTTGTTATCAATAGCTAAAGTGGTATTTTTTCATACGCTTGGAATTAATATTCATACTAACAAATGCCTCATACTCAACTACATTATTTGTTGATTCAAATGCAAGTTTAAAAGAAAAGGGAAAAATATTACCTTCTGGAGATATCCGAAAAAATCCAGCTCTTGTGCCATCTTTTGAATAGGCACCATCAAAATAACACTTGCAAATTTTGTTTGAAACCAGCTCATTATGTACAATTGATGAAGAGAGCTGCTTCTCTAAGTCTTTAGCAAACTCTGCATCTTCATGCAACATAAAACAAGAAATATCTTCCTTCTCTTGGCCATATATAGGGGAATTTCCTGCATCTTTCTTTGTGGTAGTTTTAACAAATCTTATTTCTCTGTATAACCTTATTTCTTCCCCATTGAACATAGGAATAATAGCACATGTGAATTCCAGTTTTAAAACACCTCCAAGCTTCGCTCCCCAAGATCTGGACAAAAGCATACCAAATCTAGACGGAATATCTGCAACCACTACATCCATCATGATACTTTTGGCTGGAATTTGGGCCAGGGACACCACCAAGTCTTTGATAAGCCCAACACACTTCACCCTTTTTGAATCAAATGAATATAGGTCTCTATAGGGCTTAGTAATTTGTAAATTCAATTCTTTCTTTACAGATAATGGCATGATATTATGTGAAGCACGAGAGTCCAACATACAATTATGAAGAATGAAATCATGAAGAAGCAGTGATATATAAAATGGGGGAACAGAAGAATCTACCTCATCCACATTTGGACCAAAAGTAACCACTGGTTTTTCCTCTTGCAAATTCACAGTATCACCAATATCATCAGACTGAGAAAGATTAATGAATTTTGAAACCTCCTTCTTGTAACCTAGTGTCTTAGCTAGCTCAAGAATGGGTACTTGGATTTTGACCTTTTCTAGCTCTTTGGATAGACTGAAAGTTTGATTTTGTTTGACAATATTCTTAGGTTCTTCTTGATTTCTGCTAGGATTAGAAATCTGTTCAGGCACAGTAACAACCTTCTCCAAATTATTAGTATCAATAGACTTATTTTCAGAAGTCTCAGCCTGTTGTTTTTCAGTTCCACTCACTGGATTCATAGGTTGTTTCCCCTTATTTGATTGTTTTACTGAGTTATTTAGTTGTGGAGTCGCCATTGGAGAAGGGACTGACTCTTTCTCTTTTTCTTCATCATCCTGCATCCTTGATCTCTTTATTGATCTTACATCATACTTCTTATGCAACCCTTCTTGCATAAAATATATGAATTTCTTACAATACTCATCCATCTCTTCTTGGTCAAATGACACCTCAACATTTGTGCATTCTTCTTCACATTCTTCCTCTTCTTCATATTCTTTCATGTACATGGTAGATATATGATCTTCAACTTCCCTTTGATCATCTTTAGTAGACTGTGAGGGTGTTGCTTCTATATACAATGGTGCCTAAACTTGGTCTTGATCTCTTCTCTCCCTCTGCAAAATTTGTAGGGGCTACTTTCTAAATTGAGAATTGAAAACTCCTCTGTTTTGTTGTGCAGGCCTTTGGTAGTTTTCACTATATAGCTCCATCTTCACTAATTTATTTGACAAATTCTTGATAACCTTTGTCATGTCATCAGTCCTCTGATCCTGTGGTGATTCCTCTTTGGCCTTGCCTTTCTCTTGAACTGACTGCTTTTCTTGTGTCTTCCCAGCGGCAGTCATGTCTTCTTCAATCTCCAAAGCATAAGTTTGGATTTTTTCAAGAGTAGGAGATCTCCTCTCTCTTAAAGTGAAACTAAAATATGACTCAAAAGCTCCAGCAAAAACTACCCTTGTTCCAACAGGAGGAGGTTTCATTTCTGTGGGTAAACTATTATACAATTTGTTGAATCTTTCAATAAAATCTTTCATGTTTTCATTAGAAATTTTCTTGATTGCATTAAACTCAGTTAATGAATAACCATGATCTCTTTTTTCACCCCATATTTGGGTAAATTGTGTCTCTAATTCCTCCCAATTATTAATTGAGCCATTTGGAAAACCTTTAAACCATTTTCTTGCCTCTCCATTTAGAGACTATACAAAAAGTCTCATCACTACATCAAGATGTTCAACATTTAAATTCTCAGCAAAAGTGCAAAACAATGGCAAGTGTTGTTCTGCAGTCACTTCATCTTCACCATTAAAACGAGGAAGTAACTTGAGGTATTCTTGGGGCATGGAATTCATAGGTTGAGGAATATTTAATGGTGCATACCTATGCATCAAGAAAGTAGGGGTTGCCATGTTTATGCCTTGATAAACCGCTCCTTGAGTAGGTTGGGTTTGTGAACCAATAGTGGATGTGGGTGAATGGGGTGAAACAACTGATATGGGAAGGGGTTGATGAACAATAGCAGAAGAACCAACAATTGTATTTGGTTGAGCTTGTGTGAATGTGAATGAAACAAACTCAAAAGATTGTTCCTCTAACTTTGGTTCTTGAAAATGAACTGGCGGGGAAAAGGGTTCTTGTTCCGAGAAAATGAGTTTCCGGGAAATATCCTTGGATGAAGGGTTATGTGAACTGCTGCCAGGTGCAGACAGTGTAGCATCAAGTGTAGAATTTTTTTTTGGTTTCTGAGCTTTTCTAGAAACCAATTTCTCAGGATCTAATAGAATAGGTGCTTTCTGTTGCGAGGTGTCTGACCTCGTATGTAGCCTTTTATACGCCAGAATTATGGAATAAAAATATAGCCTGATATTTCCTCCTCTCTGAAAAACCAGAGGAAATATGACAAAAACCCAGGGAATGAACTTCGCTTCTTCGTCCCCGGCTACGACGCCAAAAAATGTTGTCTCTTAAGAAAAAATCCCTTGGCTGTGGTAAGGAATCAGTGCTCAAGACACACACACACACACACACACACACACACACACACACACACACACACATATATATATATATATGTCACATAAATATAATACCAAATGGTCTTTTCTTCATCACCTTCAGAAATTAATTATTAAAACCGTCAAGAATCTGTTGCAACAAATGTTTCACAATGGCATTATCTACTGATATCAAATGGAGTGATAAGAAGAACATGAAGGAAGCCCAAAATTATATGCTGATGAACAGAATCTATCACTTTAAACTTCAGAGGAATTTTATGAAAGTAGATTAGTTAAAATGAAGGAGCGCCCATTAAGGATATTTAACTATTATTCACATATGTAAAAAGAGACCTGCAACTACATTACTTCATTTTATTCATAGAAGGAAATAGACAGAATGGAAACTGGGAAACATATCAATAACAACAGATGCAAGAATCTTGTTCTTCATTCATTAATCATCAGAAAATTGAGTACAAAATTTGCAGTAGTCCAAAGGTCCAAAACTCAGAACCTTTTCCTTTCTTCTCTTTCTCTTTAAATACAATACAAAAGCAGTTTGTAACTGCTGAAACTACTTCTACCTGCTCAAACTACTTAAAAATTCTTAAACTACCTATTACATATCATTGAAATGTCTTATTACAATTGAACTCTCTTAACAGAGAAAATAAAACTTAAATCGTAATCTAGTTGCTGAATATGAATTGGTCCTGCTGCTGTTGCATCCTCCTGATTAGTTGATTTGTCTTTCTTTGAAGATGAGGGATCCTTACGTAAAATAGTCATCCAAGCTCTACATTTATTCCACACTTCAATGTTTGTCTTAGGATAATTAGTTAGCCTGTCATACTGCAGCCTAAAGGAAGTGATCCTGTTGAATGTTGGTCACTCTGTAAATAAGGTCTTCACCAACCATAATAGTTGAAAATGCCTCTGAAGAAAGTTAATAATTGTTGCTCCTTTCAAAATCTGAGTCTTCTCATGAGTGTTATCTACCTTTATTTTTGCTAATACCAATAGTGGTTCATAAGAATCCCATGATAAAAGAGTGCCTCCAAGGCCCCAACATGATGGCAATCCTGCCTTGGCTCTTTTGTCATACAGATTGTCAAACTTGTTTACTGCTTCCTTAATCTCTGTCAACTTCTTCTCAGTGGTCTTCCTGCAATCATTTTTAACAATCAATTTTTTAATCTCTACAACATATATAATCCTATCTTTAATCTCATTCTCATCTAACTCTTGATCAGTCTTTGAATCAATGAAATCAATAAATTTCTTTGCCCAAATGGCTCTGTTAATAGTATTTTTCTTGTTTGCCATAACCTGCTCCTCAAAATATCTGATAATGCTTTTTTCTTCTGATACAATAGTCAGAGATCCCCAAGCTTCTTTCATTTCTTCAATTATTTCATTGCAGAGGATGTCCTTAGCCTGAATCAAAGTTATGTTTCCCTTCAATTTGTCCTTCAGGCTCTTAATCTCAGCATCAATTGTTTGGCAATATGTCCTCTATTTATTAATTTCCCCATCCTTGGCTTGCATTATTTTTGTTACTGTCTCCAATTCATTTTGTGCCCTTTTGAGATATCTCTTTGCCATCTTCAGTTCAATGTTCAATTGAGATATTTGTGCTGCTAGATCTTCATTGCCAGATGGTAGAATGATAGTGCAGGAATGAGAATCAATCTGATTCTGTAATGATAGAACATTTTCCTTCAACTTAGTAAATTCTTCTTCTTTCTGCAAAAGTTGCTGAAGAAGGCTCTCTTTCTCACTTTCCACTTCTGCCACCTCTCCTGCCATAGAATGCTCTCCTGTAGGTAACTTCAACATTTTCTTCAACACATAAATCTATGATTCTACACTTTGTAGCAACTTCTGCACAATAGGCCTGTCATTTGTATCTACCCCAATCTTTACAATTATCTTCTTAAGTTCTTCATTCTGTGTTGTCAAAGCCCTGGAGTTGGCTTTCTCCAAATTCAGTTGCTTGATGAACTTTCCTAGCATGTTCCTAGCTTTAAGATCCATTGCATTAGTTTTGGTCAAATCATTCACTATCAGTTGACCTGTTTGCATATGTAAATTTACTTTATCAAGCAAAGGAATATTTCTTACATCAACAGTTAAATTTACAGTATTGAAATTATTTGATGACCCTATAGTCATATCAGAGGGGTGAGAAAGAGCAATCTTAAACTGATCTTCTTCAATATCCATGGCAGTCAGTAATCTTGTTTGGTCTGGATTTATTTGATACTTAGCCTGTGCCTCCATGCTAGCCTTCATCCTTTGATTTCTTTTAG
The DNA here is from genome assembly GCA_034641835.2 of Pinus albicaulis. NCBI lineage: Eukaryota > Viridiplantae > Streptophyta > Pinopsida > Pinales > Pinaceae > Pinus > Pinus albicaulis. The sequence goes on from CM076581.1 coordinate 1,167,716,368, forward strand.
AAATCTAAGCAAATACTTGTTTAATCAAGGGTACTTGTTCCTAAGCATCTCCATGTCTTCTTGGTGAAGCTGGGACATTTTTCTCATCTCCTAGTTGAAGTGAGAAACCAAGTTGAGCACCTGCTATGTATTCAGTAAGTTTTGTTCTCTTTTCGGCTTTCTGCTCTTCATCTTCTGAATAAACAACTGCCTCTTTACTTCTCTTGCTAGATTCTCAGATATGATAGGAGTATGTATATTTGATAAAAAAAAAACTACAAAACCCTTATTTGCTAGATTTTCTATGTCAGGTCTGCTTTCATGAAAAAATGTTGAATAACCATTTTCAATTCTCCTATTTGAAATCACTTTATGGGGGTCATAAGCCCACTTTTCTCCTAACAACAAGTGCATTCCATCTAACATCATATTAACTTCATCAACTGCTTATCTCATGTTGACTATAAACGGACCCACAGACATAGGTAGCTTAAACATATGACCCTTTTTCATAGGTACAAAATATATTTAGTCAACATTTAAACTCTACCTAATGAACTCTAAAGCAAATAATCTCATAGGCACAAGTATAGGAAGCCTATATGGTTCTACCCCAGCCCCATAAAGTCTAATCTCTGAATATTCTTCATAAACATACCAATCTCCAAACTTACAATTTGTTCCCAACTGCAGGAACTCTTGAGCCTTTGGCAGCAAACATGGGGGAGAAACCCCATTCAGAATTTTATATGCAGTAGACATAAATGATTTGCAAAATCAAACAAACCATCCTCATTCTGTTCCTCTCTTACTACATTAGTCCAAAACACCACCGACTGCCTCTTTTTATTTACATCCATGATATTTAACCCCAAATGCAAGAATTCTTCCACATTTTGATATAAAAATAGGTAAATGATAGAGAGGGGAACCTGAATGACCCAGTGAGTGATAAAATCATGAGTTGAGTATTGACAACTTCTTGCCAATATGAAGGAATATCCATCACTACCCCTGGCTTCATCATCAATGAAAACATTCCCAGAATTGATTTGTCAATTATGCTATCGTCTTCTTTTCCCAATATCTTTGAAATACATCTTAGCACCGGTCGGACTTCTGCGTCGAAAAATTCCATGGAGAATTCTTTACTATCAGGTACAAACTGCTTCGTACCTGGCTTCAGGAAAAATACAAACTGATTGAATTCTTGACCTGCAAGACTATCATAATGTGCTATGAATGACTCGTCAGTGAATTGAACATATGATTCTGACTCTAGATAACACAGGGCTTGACGAATTAACAGGGCTGAGACTTGTAAGAAATTTTCTCCTAGACAATTCATTACAAATCATTTGCTAGGGTACATAATGGACACTAGCCAGTGCACAAACTTGGGAAAAAGGTGCGTTCTTGGAATACATGCAGACAATACACTTGTTTTGGCCATGGCAAAGAAAATTGGACATGCTTTGTCATTCAGAAAGACTTGTTGATAGAATTAGAGGTGATCTAAAGAGCACACAGTGTCTTGGATATCCCTCTTAGTGTCCATGAGAGGAATATGGTTGGATGAGCCAGAAAGAGATGAACGCCTAGCCATAATTTTTCTTAGGGTGGCGAAAAAAGACAAGGTGGTGAACAACAATGGAAGACACAAGTGAAAAAAAATGACAAGTACAGAGAAGCAACAATAACCTTGCGAAAAGAGGAAAGAATTTTAAATAGGCGACGCGAGGCTTATGAATTAAATGCTTAGTTGACGCGCCAAAAGACCGTTAAACGGTACCATAACGTGGCTGATAGTTGTCAACAACCAACGACTTATGTCACTGCGGGAGGCCTCAAAGGTACAAAGAGCTCATTGGGGTCATGCCCCCGCAGTTAATCCTGACCACAGATCTTGATCGGCCCCATAGTCAACGAGGTCAACTGCGGAGGCACCCTCCTCGTTAACCCGTGCGTTGAATGTGCCTGCGGGTTGTCGCTTTTATCTCCTGACAAACAAATCTTTGGATCCCGCTCACAAATTTGATCTTTCATTAACTAAGCGCTGGGACCCCCCTTCACGAATATTTTTAAAGTATTGAACTCTAAATTTATACAAAACATTACATATTTGAGTTAAAGTATGAGAAACTTGTACTTTAACATACATTTTTATATTTTTCCATTTTTTTGTATTTTGAAAAATTAAAATAAAGGATATTGCAAATGAGCCACAACACCATGGAAAAAATCATGGATAGACTTGTTCTTGGAGCCACTCCTTTACCTCCTGCACAACAAGATGCACACATCAGAAACCCACAATTTAGGAGGCCTCAAAATCAACAAAGACAAAGAGAAAACAGAAATCAACTTAACACACGAGTGAGGCCTCCCTTTCAATAGAATTTTCATGATGAAGAGGAAGCTCAACCTGAGTTCCAAGAGGATATTATTCATTTTCTAGATGAAGACATGTCTGGGATGTTTCTAACTAAAGAGGAACATGATGATTCTAGTCGTGATTTGGAGAAAAATGAGGGACAAACTGATTACCTTAAGGGTTATCAACATGCCATCTTTGAAATGCGGAAACAATACAATTTGAGAAATAGGAATGTTCCCATTACCACAGACAAAGCTCAACCAAAGAAAGATGTTCCTAAACAAGCTGAGCCAAAGAAGGATGCACCACCTCCACCTCCTACCAAAGAAGTTGAAAAAACCTCGTCTACTTTCAGTTTAGAAAATGAGATCTCCAAAATAAAAATTCCTGTCACCTTTGGAGAAATTATCAAGGTCACTGAATAAGAAGAAAAATTGTCAAGATGTTAAATTCCAGCTAGGACCTTCAGACATCCTAAATCTACAAGAGGATCATCCCACCATTTTCCTAGGACCAAGGGTAGAAGATGAACAAAATGAAGAGGTTCCTCCTTTTTATGTGAGTCTAAATATTCATGATATGAATTTGCACAATGCCATGTTCGACTCAGGTGCTTCCCACAACCTTATGCCTAAAGTGATCATGGACAGGATGGGTTTAGAAATCACTAGACCTTACAAAGATTTGTTTTCTTTTGACTCCAAGAGAGTTCAATGCATAGGTCTTATTAAAGATGTTGTTGTTGGCCTAACACAAGTACCTGCTAAAATAGTGGTGATGGACATAGTAGTAGCTGACATTCCTCCAAAGTTTGGTATGCTTTTATCCAGATCTTGGGCATCCAAAATTAAACGGACTATGCAGATGGATATGACATATGCCACCATTCTGGTCTTTGGTGAGCAAAGGAGGTTGTATAGGGAAAGTAGGATGGCCTACATGGTGAGTAGTAAGGAAAAGCCTTAAAATTTTCCAATTTATGCGGTTGAAACTGAATTGGGATCCTCAATTTTATTCAGTGAACTCACTGATGAGGCAGAAATTCAAGAAAAAACAGAAAATCAAGGATGTGTTGAGGAAAAAGGAGAAGGATGGTGGATTTTACACTTTGATGGCTCTGCTGGAAGAGAGGGGGCTGGCTCAGGGATATGGATCACTACTCCCAATGATGAAAGTAAGTTTTAATCTTTTAAACTTAACTTTGATTGCACAAACAATATGGAAGAATACAAATCATTGTTTTTGGGTCTAGAAATTTTGAAAAAAATAGGTGCCAAAAAGATATCAGTGTGTGGTGATTCAGAGTTAGTGATTAAACAAGTTGAAGGGTCATACCAAACGAAATATTTAAGAATGAGGGCATACAGAAATTTGATCATGGAAATGCTTGAAAATTTTCAAGAATATGCTTTCATTGTGAAAACTAGAGACCAAAATTCAGTAGTTGATTCTCTAGTTGTCTCTGCGAGTTTATTTGTCATCCCTACATATTCTACTGAGAGGTATGAGGTTGAGTTCAGACATAGGCCTACAATCCCTGAAAAAATCATTCATTGGAAAGTATTTGAGAATGATCAACAAGTCTAAAATTTCCCTGAATTGAAGGAGGAGTTTGAGAACAACCAAGTGGATTAGCAAAATATGTTTGCTGAAACTAAGGTCAATCCTGAAGTCTTGCAGCTGAAAAAAAATTGTATCCCAAAAGGGCTTATTCCCCTTGAATTTTTTTTTGATGCAAAGATCATTGTCCCTATAAGGTTTTCAAAATGGCTTGCTAATCTAATACCTGTCAGAAAGAAGAGTGGTGATATTGGAATTTGTATTGACTTTATAAATCTGAACAAGGCTTCTTTGAAAGACAACTACTCTCTTCCCAAAATGGATCAGATTTTGCAGAATATTGTTGGCTCTCAAAGAATGTCCATGCTTGATGGCTTTTAAGGTTACAATTAGATATCGGTACATCCAGAAGATCAGGAGAAAATTGCCTTTACCACGCCATGGGGAACATTCATGTACTCCAAGATGCCTTTTGGTTAGATGAATGCAGGGGAAAATTTTCAAAGAGAAATGGATATTGCTTTTGCTGAGGAGAAAGACAAATCAATTGTGGTCTATTTGGATGACACAACTATGTTTTAAAGAAAGAAGGAAGATCACTTGAAACATTTGGAGAAAATTCTGCAGAAATGCAAAAAATTCGGTCCACTAAAATTATTATTGTTGTGACTTCTGGAAAATTGATAGGACATATTATATTTAAAGATGGGATAAATATTGATCCTAATAGAGTCAGTGCAATTCAGAAGATAGACCTGCCAAGGAATTGGAAGGAGATTCAGTCTTTTCTTGGAAAGGTAAATTTTGTTAGAAGGTTTATCCCAGACTTTGTTGAGATTGTCAAAGACATTAACAAGATGTTAACGAAATGATCTGATATTATGTGGACTGTTGAATTTAAGAAAGCATTTGAAGAGATAAATAAATCCCTCACCCAAGCTCTAGTACTTATAAGTCCCAACTTCTCAAGTGAATTTATGGTTTTCACATTCGCTTCTGAAAATACCATTGCTGGAGTTTTATTGCAAAAAGGGAAGCAAGGTGGTGAGCATCCTATTTCATTTTTCAGTAGGAATCTTGCCAACTCTGAATTAAAGTATAATATCTTGGAGAAACATGAATATGCTTTGTTCAAAGCTCTTAAAGATTTCAAAATTTACATTCTACATTCTCATGTTATTGCATTTGTGCCTAACACTATGGTTAAAGATATTTTGACACAAGATGATCCTGATGGGAAAAGAGGGAAATGAATAACTACTTTGCTGGAGTATGACATATAAATCAAGCCTACCAAGTTGGTGAAAGGACAGAGATTAGCAAAACTAATGGCACAATCAAATTTTGATTGTCTTGACATGAATTTCATTGTAGAAATTTCAGAGCTGGCAGAAGAAGAAGAAGAGTTGGTCCCTATTGAAGAGAAATTCATCTTGTCTGAATGGTACAGAGATGTAATATTTGTCCTACATAATCACAAAGTTCCTCCTCGGTTGACTAAGTCCAAATCAAGGTTGTGAAGTTTTAATCATTGAGATACTGCATTTTGAATAAGAATTTGTATTGGAAAGATACCGATGGAATTATTTTGAATTGTTTGCTGGAAGATCAGGCTGAAAAAGTCATTGAAGAGTTCCATAAGGGAGATTGTGTAGGACACCATTACTGGAAAGCCACAACCAACAAGATACTTAGGGCAAGGTATTATTGGCCTAACATGTTTAAGGACATCTACAAGAAGATCATTGCATGCCATGAATGCCAAGTTTTTTATGGTAAGAAGAAGCTGATTGCTTTACCTTTGATGTCAATATATGTTGAAGCGCCTTTCTAGCAATGGGGGTTGGACTACATTGGCGAAATACACCCAGCATCCTCAAGGCAACATCGCTAGATTTTAGCAGCCACAGATTATCTTACGAAGTGGATCGAAGCAATCCCAATAAGGCGGACCACTGACTCAGTCGTCATTCAATTCTTCTGAGAACAATATTTTGTCTAGGTTTTGTTGTCCTATGAATATTATTAATGATAATTCACAAGCTTTTAAATCCAAAAAATTAATTAGATTTTTTCATCAATATCATATTACACTTGGACATTCAACAGCCTACTACCCTCAAGGTCATGGCCTTGCAGAATCATCCAATAAAATCATAGTGAGGATCATCAAAAAGGTGCTGCAAGAAAACAAGAGATCATGGCATCTAAAGTTGAATTTTTCTCTGTGGGCTGATAGAGTTTGCACAAAGCGATCCATTGGTACATCTCCCTATGAATTAGTGTATGCAGCTGAAGCTATTTTTCCCAATTCTTTGGGAGTTCCGGTAATGAAAATGCTGCAAGGAATTGAAGAGGAGCCAAATGCTATCCAAAGGAGGATAAACCAGCTTATATCTTTGCAAGAGAAAATAGAAGAGGTGTATGACAACCATCAGCAATCACAAAACAGAGTGAAGAAAACCTTTGACATAAAATCTAAAGAAGAAAGTTTCCAGATCCAAGATGTAGTTCTGAAATGGGAAGCCATAATTGAAGAAAAGGGGAAGCATGGAAGTTTGAGAACATATGGAAGGGGCCATTTTTTATGGCTGCATATCATGGAAACAACACTTTTCTGCTTCAGGATATGGATGGACAGTTGTGTGGAGGAGGACCTGTCAATGGCAGGTTTCTAAAACATTATTCCTCCTAATTCCTTTTACTAAATTTCACTCCATTGCATATATTTTATTTGTTGTTATGATGTTTTGCTAATAAAGAGGAGCTCATCATCAAAGTTGAGCCTAAGGAGAACGCCATAAGAGTTTGAAGAAGTCTTCATCAATTTCATAAATTTTTGTTTTCTTTGAAAGAAGGCACTGGAACTACAAGTTATTTGATGTACCACAGGGGCACACCATCACCAGTGGAGCCACTGTTATCACTCATAAATTTTCAAAATTTCATTGATAGGGTCACTCACATCACTCACCTAGGTTTCATCTTGTCGTCATAGAATGGTTCATGAAATTAATGGAAAACCCATGAAATAAGCCTTACCCTAAGTCTAAAACCCCCCATGAGTCATGTCATGTTAGTAAAATCCACTTCATTCCACTTAGTTTTCGCATGCATGGCCTCAAATCAAACATATGTCACTTGTTTGCTTTTTCATCATTCAGTAGCGAATGTAACTGCAAAATGGTAGATTTTGCTACGGAATCACCTGACAATTTTGTAGTGAAACTGCCAGGTTTTTAACTGTCTTCGCTGCGGAATCATGTTTTTCTGCAGAAAAAACAGAGCATGGTGAGGTGTCAAAATTCTGATGGTCAGGGGTAAAGGTGAGGTCACCCAATTAGTTATCATGATCACCCAAGCATGCAAGGTCATAGTTACCCTCATTATTACCTTTTGTTCTCACATTTGGCATCATTCTCCTAACTTTCGAATTGCATTTTTAAATTCATCTCTAAGCATCTCTCTGTCTTCTATTGTTCGAACCTTGCATGTAGCAGCCTAATGTCATCTTTGAAGAGCTGATTCATATCGCAAGCAGGTTTTTGTCTAGTGTGTTTTTTATCTGCAGGTGTCATAGTAAGGGAGACAATGAGGTTATAAATCAGGATGGAAATGAAGATGAAGGTGAACAAGGGAGGCTCTTGTGTGAGATACGAGCCTATGGACCTCAAGCTATTTAATGAAGACACCAGTTTCATGGATGCTTTCAGAAATGTCAGATGTTTGCAGTTTTGTCAGAAGATTCAAGGATTTCATGCCTAGATATCAAATGATTTTGCAATGAACTTTACAGGTACAACCTCAAAGGTGGGAGTTTTAAATTTCATAGTATCAACTGATGCTATTTCTCATGCTACAAAGATACCAAGAGAAGGTGAAGAGTGGTTCAAAGCCACTAAATTAAAAATGCAGAGCTATGAGGAATTTTTCAAACCATAACACATTGGATCTGACATGGAATCTGGCATTCCCAGGAGTTTTATGAAGGAAAATTATTCTAAATTTTTGTTTGTGATCCAAAAGTACTTTACCTGTGAGGGGAGGTTTCATATGGTTTACCTATACCATTTCAGGCTCTTTTTACATTTCACTGGTAATCAGCCCCTTGATATGCCTTTATTTTTGTTTAGGAGCTTAGGGAAGATGTCTGATAAGGTCCAAGCCAAGGCTGAAGGCAGTGAGACATCAGTTTTTCACCATGGCCTAATTAAAATCTTAGTGCTGGAAGAATTAAAGAAATTAAACAGAGATTGGGCATCTTTTCTTTTCCTTGGTGGATATGAAGTTGATTCGGTGACACCTAAGAAGATATCAAAGCCAAAAACTACTTCATCTCCACTTGTGACAGAAGGTGTTAATGAAGAAAGGGTAGAGCCTATCTTGGGGCCAATGGATGTTGAAGCATAACCTGTACCATAGGCATATATCCCACAACCATCACTTGCAAGAAACAAACAAAAAATTAGCAAGCACGGTAGCAGGAGGATAACTAGAAGCCAAACCATTGCCAAGGAAAATATTGAAGACATCCTCCAAGAAATAAACATTGAAGAGACTCCAATTGTCCAAGAAGAAGACATTGAAGTGGACAAAAGGAAGAAACCTAAAGGAAACACTATTAAAAAATTAGAATTTGCAGGAGAATATGCAGGTTTCATTTTCCAGCCAAGGAAACCATTGACTAGGTTACAACTTGCAAAGGGTGTCATGGAAAACAATATGAAATAAAATTTTGACAAAGGTAAGCAGCCTATCACAGAAAACATCATTGACCTATCTCCAACAACAAAAGAGGTTTTTGTGCAAAGGAAGAGAAAGGAGCAAATGGTGGAAAATACTGAAGTACAGATACTGCATGAACAATTAAGAGAGGCCAGAGAAGATGTCATTGAAGTTAAATTTGAACTATAGGAGGCCAAGGTAGATAGATAGTTGATGGCAGATTTTGAAGGAAAAATGAATGATCAGCTGAACCAATATGACAAATCACTAACAAATGTCAAAAGGTTGTTGAAAAGAACAAATCTTTTGAGGAGAGTAATGAAGAACACCAGAAAAAGAAACCTGTGGTTATAGTCTACAGGAAAAATCTTAAGGGGCGGGTTAAATAACTATAGGACCAAATGGAAATGATTCAGGAAGAATTGAAGAAAAGAGGGCTAAAAATTAAAGTGATAAATGAGCCTGAGGAGGTACAACCTTCTACTGCTAATGATGGAGTGCCCAAAGCTTAAAGAATTGGTCTAAACATTTTTTACAGGTTTTGCAGCATTGAAGAAACATCATTTTCAATTCTCAAGGTGAAATGGTGAAGAAAAATGAAAATTCTGCGTTTTTGAGCCAACTAGGGAATTTCGTAGTGAAGCCCAAGCTTGAAGGCCATATTTCGCTACGAAACCCCTGTAGGATAATTTTTGCTACAAAAATCATTTTTGTTGGAAATCAAAGGAGGGAAAGAGTTGTATTTAGCCTATATTATCTAGAAAACATATCCTAATCAGAAATAGAGGCTAAAAGTTGAATTAGATGGCTGAAATGAATTTGCTACCAAACTACGCTACGAAATTTCCTAGTGTACTCTGTTTTTGCAGCGAGGTGTTTTTTATGGGTATTTTGATGTTTAGAAAGTGTTTTGAAGAGCATTCAACCACGTGGAGGCATTCAAAGGTGGCAGTTGGACACTTTAGAAGGGATTCACTCTTTGACAAAGTTGTCACCTATCTAGCTCAACATGAGGACAATGATCAAAAGTTATGTTTGTCTTCTCCTAAAAAGTGTGGGTGTTAGTTCCTAAATCTAGTGGGAATATTTATTTCTAGGTTATGGTGAGTGCCACTCAAGCACCTAGTCACTATCAATGTAAATATCCCATTCTGCAAATAAGTGAATGTAATAAATTAAAGATAGAGTCCTAATAGGCTTGTAAGTCTTAAGTTATTAGGTTTCTTTTTCAATTCCAGGAATATAATTTATGGTTAAGATAGGTGTCAAAGTTGATGGTTCGATGATCTAGCCAGATGGGCAGATCAAATGTGATGAACAAAAGCCTATTAATATGCATAACTTTGAATGAGAAGGGGTTGGAGAATGTTATTTGACACTACCACTATTGTAAATTTTTATCATCAGTAATATACAGTGACTGTGTTTCTGCTTCACCTGAGATTCTTTGAGTGTTTCAATGATATTATGTCTTATGTTCCTTAATATCTTGTTTCCAATATCTTGATGTTGAATTACTCAGAATTCATGTTATACATGCTCTAACTTCCTTTTAACATTGAGCTATTGAATATTTTATGTGTCTTAGTATTTTCCTTTCATTGAAACAGTAAAAGCCTCAACTTCCACAAGGAGATCCATTTGTCATTGAATTCCCTCACACTAACTCCATAAGCCCAATGGTAGTGAAACATATTTCATTTTTCACCTGCAATAAAATACATTAAAGCACTTATCACAGATTAGCCATGTGACTGAATCCTAGTTGAGCAAATCATAAGTTAATTTGAAAGATCCCTCTCAGGCTAAAGAGGCTAATCCTTAGTCAAAAGCTGGTTTGAAAGAGTTTCTCTAAGTTGTCTGGTGGAGCAACCCATCAGTACCAATTTAGAGATAACAATATGCACAAGCACTTGTTCAGTGGAAGAAATACACAACAAGAGCTAGGAAGATTATTCAGGAGGGTATCAGAGATCATGTGGTTTCAAACTTACATGGAAAGAAGACTACTTTTTCAATGTGGAAAAATCTCACAGATAAATTCGAGAGAAACAGTGATGCCAGGAAATTAGCATTGAGAGATAAAATCAAGATCATTTGAATGCATAAAAATAAGATCATTCCTCAATACCTATCTATATTCACACAGGTTCAAGATGAACTAATTGGAGGAATAGGAGAAAATATTCCATCATCTAAACTTGTGATATTAACACTCCTTGGCCTTCTGAAATCCTCACATAGCTATCAAGATTCAATTAATGGAAGAGGCAAACTACCAAAGTGGGAGAGACTAAATCTGATTTGGTGGAGGAGGAGATAAGTAGAAACTCTAGAGATGGTTTCACATATAAATATGATGAGGAAGAAGACTATGTTCTATTTTTCAAAGGGAATAAGGACTAAGGCAAGACATAATCTAGCCAGAACCATGGAAAGAATAAATACATAGGTAAAATTAAATTATTTCACTACCATGACTATGTACATTATGCAACCAAGTGTCCACATAGGAAATTCAGTAAGGAGCCTCCGGTAGGAGCAAGAGGAGATTCTCTTCCATCATAATTCAAGTTTAATATCACCCTCATTGCTTGCATGGAAATCACATTAAGAGGGAGTGAGTGATACTTAGACTCTGGTGCTTCGTTTCATATAACAAGAAATATAGATTTCTTCAACAACTTAGAGGAGAAGGACCTATAATTACACATAGATATTGGAGATTATGGAAGGTATAGTACCAAAAATATTGAAATTATCACCTTTAAGAGGGAGTCAGGCTCCCATATTCACCCAAGGGATGTAATGTTTATGCCTGGTCTGAAGAAGAATCTAGTTTTTGTAGTTGTAGTTGAAGACCATGGATATGATGTGTTGTTCAATAAGGGTAAAGCTTATTTGAAGCATGTTGCTACTGGACAAGTAAAACAAATTGGTAATCAAGTTAAAAATATTTACAAGGTAGAGGTATTTTTCACCATGCATGAAACTATACCTCCAGGAGTGAGGTGGGACAATGTAGATCCTTAATTCCAGAGTTGTAAAGATTTGGGCAAATATCCACAGGAGAGCAAAGAATAGTTGTAGTATACTTTTCTCATGGATCATTACCCTTGCAACAGGGCCTGTAAAATATTCAAGAGTGCATGACTGTCGTATTGATGCAATCATATCTTGAGTGATAGGTGCGTAGGCCTGTAATCAAAGACTTCTGGAGGAAACTTGAGCTGGAGGAAATTGTAGCTCAAAGACATCATTGATTTAGTCTTTTTTGGTGCTTCCGAGTTGCAACATGAAGTAGAAAAAAAAATAGTGAGAGGGATTTGTGTTACAATACATTCCTACATGAGCATGATTGCGTTTTTACAAAACCCTTTTATTGCTAAGAGGGAGTGTTGGAATTTTAGGAAGAAAAGGCTTCATTTGACATGTGCCTTCATAAAATGGAGAAAATTTGATTTTCCACATAAGAAAGATGACTTGGATTGCAGTTAGCTAGAGTGACGTGGCTTTGTATCCTAGTTAAATTAGTAAACTCGAGTTATAGGCTATAAGTATATTTGTACATGGGTTATTTCTAAAATTAGAAATCTAGAAGATTCATTATTAGTTAAACTCAATTATCTAAGCTCTAGTCATTAGTAGATTCATTAGGAGTTCAGTTGAGTAGTTATAACAATGGTTAATTGAACAATCTCTTAGTTAATCAATCAATTTACTAAAAATAGACCCAATCATCCATGGAATTAGAATTTCCTAGTTGAGTGGAGGAAAAAGGCATCATTGTATTTGTTATTCTATACTAGAGAGTGTACACAGTTTGTATGTAGCGGTTGAGACTCTTATCTTGGGTATTGAGAAAGAAAATAGGGGCTTATCCTATTCTTTAGGAGCTATTTTCCTCAGCAATTGCACAAGGAAATAGGAGGAGTGGGAGGCCAAGATTTGGCTAATTATTTTGTAGATAAGTCTCAGGAGTAGGAGATCGGAATTGCAGTGCAGGGTGTGCTTCACGTGTGAAGTTGTCATTGTAACTGATCAATTTTTTTCTCATCTGATATAATACAAATAGAGGAGGGGTTTTTCCCAGTTGGGTTCCCCTATAAATCATTGTGTTCCTTGTGTTTTTATGGTTGCATGTTATTGCATGTGTTTCTATCACGTGTTTTCCTTTCCATAGAATACCAGAAGGACTTCTTGTCTCTTGATTTCAGTTCAATTTCTTAGTAGTAGCGAATTTCTTGCAATCTCTACATAAAATATTTAGAGGATGTAGTATGTTGGTGTCTTTAAGTAGCAAGAGTTAGAAAAAATATGTATCTATGGGTTGAAAAATCCAATAAGGAAATTGGAGGATTTATGATCAAACCCTAAGATGGACACACATTCATACACTTATAAATATAGAGAAAATAATAGTAAACAAAAACAATAATACGAGCTCATATAATATGTGACGAACTACAAATAAACCCAAGAAAGGAATTTATTAACATTTCACCTATGAGAAGCTTTGAATGAAAACTGGTTCTAAGGACCTCCTCCTTGGGAGGGTTCATAAGGAAATCATGTCTGCATAAAATAGTTCCCTCTCTCCAAAGGGCAAGTGATCCAAAAAGAGAAAAAAGAAAAGAATAGTGTAGTTATTTGTGGAGAATACTCGCATGTTTTATAAACATAAGTTTGACGATGAAAATGATTCATGGTGAGATGGGGAGAAAACATATTTATTTATATTAAAATGCTCTAGAATTGATGAGTCCAAATATAATAAAATATTTGTTGGACCAAATCAAGATCTAACGAATTTGGCATTTTACAGTGTGCTTAACTTAGTAAACAAGAGGCTACAAATTGTGAAGGGAAGAGACTCACAATATGATCTCCACAACCAAACCGAATGAAGAAGTGGTTAAACATTCACTTACCATAGGAGGCCTATGGATTAAGAATTTTCTCTCAAATACAATGGGAAAGATTTTCCCATAATGTATACATATGGTGTTGGCTCCTCCTCTTGATATAAAGTGGCTCTACAATTTTTTTGCATAGAGATGTCTACCAGTGTTGTGCCTATAATAAGTGCCACAAATAAAATATTGTACATAAATAAAAACTTAACTTGGAAAAATTTACCTTTAAGCAATTACTTGGAGCTAGCCTTCTCACAAGTTCTTACATTCAAGAATTTCCCAAAATACAAAATGTAGAGAAAAAACCATTATATTTATTTTACTTCAACTATTGACTCCAATAAAATATTATTTTCCTAAAAAAATATTAAAATATTTGCGAAAACTAATTAGGAGGACAAATTAGGTCAAGGTCCCAAAGAAAATGTGTGGATACATTGTTCTATATGAGCGTAGTTCCACATGTCATCTTCCTCCATATTTTCATATTCATGCAAAGGAAAAATATAAGTGTCATTTTTCCTCCTCGCATGCAAGGCCATATCGAAGATATCACTACCCCAATAAAATAACTCAATTTCCAAGTCAAGTGAGGTTGAGTTATTTCTTGAATGTGTGTATGGATTCGAAGTGTACAATCCTCTTAATGAAGTACTTGTAACAAATAACCACCTCGAAATAATAGTATTGCTTGGTCAAATTAGTGTGGAGGATTTCCAATTGGATGCGTAATTTTACAAGTGTATAACATGCAACTGTCATGGGTATGTATTTCGAGTGTACAATCCTCTCGATGACAGTGCTTTATAACAAATAACCACCTAAAAATAACAATATTTCTTGGTCAAACAACTATGGATAATCTATAAATGGATGAGTAATTTTCCAAGTTGTATAACATGCAAATTCCATGTGAAAATATAAAAAAGGAGGGAACTCTTTTAGATAAGCCATGTGTATTCATTAGTTAACTCTCTCTAGAAGTCTTTTCACCAAGAAATAATATTAAAATCCTCCATGAACCAATTTATCATCTGTCCTCGAGCCATTTTGATCCATTTGATTAAATAATAATTAAAAAATAACCATTTTTGTGTGACACCCCTTTCATTACCCCAAATTTTGTAATGTAATTAAGAAAATAGAATGTTGGGGTGCCAACATTGATGTTATGATATCAAACTCTTATATGATGTGATGTTTATTTTTATTAATAAGAGTGCTAGAGCTGAAGAAATGGGACAACTAATAGATTATGATGCCTCAAGGAGGGGGAAAATTGACTTAAGAGTAAAAATATACCTTGGGTGAATATTTATCTTTCATATGATGGTTAGTCTTCCCTAGAAGCTGAAAGGTTGGGAAGATGAAGGGTCAAGGTGTAATTATAAAAATAAGAGGGAGGAGAAATGAAGGGGTTCTTCATCTTGGTTCTTAAGCTTCTAGTTTTTCTCTCTTCTATTACTGTCTCATACATCTCTCTCTCTCACTTAGAAAATTTGAATTGGCAAAGTAATGGTGACAAAACATAGAGAATTTTAAACCCTATGCTTGTTTAAGAGCTATGAGTGATAGCTAATGTGATAAGAAATGAATGTGTTCCAATGCATTTTATTTGGACTATATGGCTCTGAAGATTGAGAATGGACGTAGTTGTATGAAGAACATAGAGAATTGAAGAGGGGAGATGCAAGGGACTATAGAGGTCAAATAAGGTCTCCGTTGTGCTATGCAAACCTGCATGGTATTTTTTGTCAATGTGAGCCTAGTCAAATATGAAAAGGATGATTATTGAATTTTCCTATTTGTGTGTGAAGGATATTGGCCTTCACTTATGGTGGTAAAATTTTCTTTGAATCTTAGTGTGTGAAATACTCTTGAGTTAAGTTCTCCCCAAGGCATTGAGATTTGGCACAAGGGTGACTAGTTTTAAGAAAAAGTGCAACAAAACTGAGCTTATGGTGGGGTGGAACATAGCTCGCCATACTTCAGTTTCCAGTATTTTTCTAGCTGCAACAGATAAATATTTATTTTTGTGTTAATGATATTTCTCGTATAGATGGTTTAGTGACATACAAGATTAATTAATTTCTCTTTTCCATGATTATATATGTACATGCATTTACCCTTCAACAAACCTATCATGGTTGTAGGTGTTATACTATTTGGATGTAGCTTTCTATATGTATTAAATTTTGTAATAGCATTGGCCGAGGAAGATAGGATTCCTAAATTCTTC
The DNA here is from genome assembly GCA_034641835.2 of Pinus albicaulis. NCBI lineage: Eukaryota > Viridiplantae > Streptophyta > Pinopsida > Pinales > Pinaceae > Pinus > Pinus albicaulis. The sequence continues at coordinate 1,167,732,164 of CM076581.1, forward strand.
TTTAAATAGGTCATGCTGGAACTTCTGCTATAACATTTCTTCTAGGAGGTTCTAGAAGCTAAAACTTGGACCACAGTGAGGGGAAACCCCGATGATTCTTGTTAGAAATACTAAGAGGGGGAAGAATATGTATTTCACTTAAATTAGTTAATTATTAAATTTTTAGAGCAAATAAAAACATATAACAACCTCACATCACAATAAAATTACACAAGAAATTTTAGGCAGAAACCCTTCCGGTAGAAAAAACTACCAAAATCTTTTATAATAATTTATGAGTACAATATTTCTCAGCTCCAACTGAATGGGAATATATACCTTCCTAGTACTCTATAAAATCATTTTATTTATGAGGAAGATCCAACACCCTAGTTTTACCATCTCCCACTAGAAGGATGCTCCAATGCCCTAGTTTTATCAGCTCCAACTGAAAGGATGCTCCAACACCCTACAAGTTGTAAGTTTCCCTAGCACCACCCAACCACCCTGAAGTATTTTTAGGATCCAACCAAAGGGAGACTTCACTCTCTACCTTGCACCAACCAAACACCTTGAAAATATAAAAATAGAAAAACAATTGTGGGATCTTGTACTAGGGACAATGACCCACTTACAATTATATTCAATTAATCCCTTTCTACAAATGCATGCTTCAGATATGTAATGGTGAGACAAATGTTATCAAGACTTCTGAACTACCTTTGCTATAAATCATTGGCCCTATGGTGCTAACATTTATTTCAACCTAAGATTCCTACCTAAGAAGTTAGTTGTGGAGTCAATTGTGTTAGCATTGATGTCAAAAAGCTTGGAGGATTTGTAATGATCAAAGGCTTGATGACATGTATCTGAGGTATTTTCGATGTTTGCATAGGATCTATAGGTTTTGGATATGATTACAAAGGAAGGGAAAAACCTACATTAATATAACGCACTCCAAAGAGCCAGTTTCTTGCATTATAACGTAGTTCTTGAGTGCAAGAGGTGCATAATTACCTGCACGAGGATTTTATAAAATTGTGTGCACATTCCAGATAATTCCATGGGAATATCCTATGGTTTTTGCACATGGTATTTGGTCAAATAGTTCGAGGAAGGTCACTTCAGACTCTAGAAGGTTATCAAGTCAAAGATAATGAGGATTAGTGCTTTGTATTGATTGCATCTTTCTTCATTGATAAAATTTCAAAGTGTGAAGTAGAAGGGGTTAGACAGAGAGAGAATCTCAAATAGAATTATGGAGTTGTTGTGCATAATGTGTCTAACATGATTGTGTTTCGGATTATATTACTTTTAGTTTTTGTTGATGTTTATAACAGATTGTGTTGTTGATCTTTGTATTGTTACAGGAATTCTTTTGGAGATTTTATCATTGTAGCTTTTATGTATTGTCATGATCAATGTGTGCTGTGGTAGTTTAGTGTTAGTGATGGTTGAGTATGATGTTGAGTTTTCTATTGTATGTTGTTACTAATTTATTGAGTTTGATGCTTAGATTGACAATGTGAGTAGATTATATTATAAAGATTTATTGTGTTGGAGAGGATTGTGTTGCACGTATTTGTATTTAGTTGTATGAGCATAGAGGATATTGTGAGTATAGTATGAAAATGGATGAAATGTGGCTCACAAGTGTTTGATTGCAGATATCATGGATTTAGTATGAAACATGGCGCATAGGAGAGCTTGATTTTGGGCCCTTTAGTGAGGCAAGTAGTGGCTTGTTTTGATCGGTTGTAGCGACATCCTTTAGGTAGAGGCCTGAGAAATTGAGTGTGTTGGATTCCATCTAGTGGTATCTAGAAAATCTAATGGTATTTGAGCGAGACTTATTTGGAGTGGTGGGTTCCAGCGGGTATTTCACTGGCGCAAATTCGGCGGAGTGGTGGATTCCAATAGGTGGTGTCCTACAAATTTCATACAAGTAGTGCCCTAGAGTGAGTAACAACTCACGTGATTTGAAAGTTTTGGCTTGCACACTAGTTATGGCCAATGCATATGTAAGAGAAGAATTTTTATAATGATAGAAGAAGAGTGAAGTAGAACCTATGATAATGGTTTTCTCTCTTTGGGATTCCACCTAACATCTGGTGTCTCTATGTGTGATGATGTGCTTTTTTGTGTTGTTGCTCATGGTTATTTTCCTAAGTTATAGTTGCTTATGTGGTTTTCTTATTTATGTTTAGATCTGATCATATACTATACTATCAATGAATGAATGAATCAAGATTTGTTAAAGAAAAAGGAAAAAATGGTATAAGTTTATCATAGAACATAGTATTGATTCACCCCCCCCCCCCCCACCCCCTCTCAATATTGTTCAATGTTGTCCAACATGTGGTATCAGAGCACTAACTTTCCAACAAGTGGTATCAAAGCGGGGCTCTTTGTTGTAGCTTAATTGTTGGAGAGTAGATCTAGGGAGTGTTGGTGAAAAGTTTTCATATTTTTTCTAGAATGAATCCTCCAGAAGTACCTATCCTCACTGTTGTAAATTTAAAGGTACGACATGATAATGTTAAATTTCAATTATTATCTTTTGGATCTAACATTTGGAAGCTGGCATGTGAATGATATGGCGAGGATAAACTTTCACCTAAAGTGATGCAAAAAAATGCTCAAGTGAGATGCATTAATTATGTATTATTTATGAGAATATCCATAATGCATATTTAAAGAAAAGTTGCAGATCTGAAATATGCCAAGGATATTTGGGACAGTTGGCAAGTGTTATTTGGAGGTGATAGCAGCAACAATTGAGAGAAAAAGGTTTAAAATTGGGTTAAGAAGAAGAAAAATAAGGGATCTCAGAAGCAATAATCTCAGCTAGAAGAGTCTCATACCCCTAGTGTCAGTTCAACAGATCATGAGAAGAGATTAAAAAATCAAGAACCAAAGGTATTCCAGTAGAATGGATCTAAAAGTATAAATAATATTGAGCTTATTTTGAGTTATACTTTGGATGGTTTCAATTCTAGTCATGTTGAGTTTCCAGTGAAGATTTGGATAATGTTAAGCTTCTAAGAGTTGAGTATGATTATGCCATGGATGTAATATATAAAATTTTTGTTAAATTTAGTATATTGGCAACTGCATGCAGGGAGCATGATAAGTTGATGCAGAATTTTGATGAAAACGAAAAATGAGCTAAGAGAAGAGGTTCTTAGCCTGAAGATCCACCTTCAAAAAGCCAAAAGGATCGAGGATGTTATGGGTAGTCAAATGAAAGAGAAAGAGGTCCAAGTTGGAAATATTGAAGTTGAAGTTATCATGTTGAGGAAGTGGTTGAAGTTGGAGAAGAGCACTATAACCTTGGATAGTTTGGCTAAGAACCAAATATTTCCCATTAATATATTTGGTCTTAGTCTAGCTTGCATGCATGCAAGAAAAATAATGTAGAACCAAAAAGGAATGAAGCAAAAATCAAAACAACAAGAGTAGCAAAGCAGCAATGAAGTAGCATATCCAACAAAAACCGAGAAGAAAACCTCATGGAGAATCTACCACTATAATATATTTCATTCTCAGGGCTAGAGATTGTGACAAATATGTCAAATTTCAAAGGAATCAAGACCCCTTTGTTCCTTTTATGGGCGATCTAGAATGTTATACCTAGAATAATTATGGACATGTTGCATTCAATTGCAGGAGAAAAGTGTACATATCTAGTTAGCAGAGCTTGCAACAATATGAGAAACCAAGGAGATAATCCATCAAGTATACTTATACATTAAATGTATTTTGTTTCTCATGTAACATGTTTCACTATAAGGCATTAGATTGCTGATCTAGCCCATAGAATATAGGCATGTTTTATGAGAGGCATATATCTAGATTGAGTGGCAAAATATTTGACCCTCTTACTTCATATATCAGTCATGTGAGGTGTTATGCTTGTGAAAACTATCGTCACATGGCTAGATATTACAAGTTGTTAAGCTCTTTAAGGCAGATCCCGAAAAAAGCGGTAGCATATCTAGAGAAGACCTAGCAAAAAATCATAAAACAATGAAGAAGAAGCAGAAACCTGTGAAGTAAAAATATCATCCCCCTTTGTAGTCCATGATTACTAGATGCATATTTATGAATGACTGTAGAAGTTCATGAGAGGTTGTGCTGTTGTTGCTAGAGCACCCTCAAAATTTTGTCCTATATTCAAAATTCGGAGCTTCCCTTTGATCATATGAAATTTTTTTTCTAGTTATTAGAGTCATCCCATTCTTGCTTCCTAAGTTTCTAAGTCCCTTTTGGAAGGAATTCCAAGTGTCTTATTTTGTTAAGGGAAGTGTCGCTCTTTGTGAAAGGCAACCATGACACACTTTTAAGAGGCATATCTAGTTCTTCCTCTTGTATAAATGGATCATGTATATCATAGGGACATGCATTGGACTCATTCTCAAGGTATTGTGCACTCACTTTTTGCAATCAAAATTTGTGTCAAAAGGTATATCTTAAGTGTCGCAATTGGAGGTAAGTGTCATTTTTGTGTCATTTCAATGGATGCATGTTGTTCAACTCTTCAAGGTATTTCACACCTTTATGCCTTGTGGATACCACACTTAGTAAATTTTTGAGTTTTCTTGTCTTTGCAAATTTCCTGGCCAAGCACCTATATTTTTGCCTCCTAGAGCTATGCGTTGTGCAGTCACAAGCCTCATTCAAGCATTCTTTGTGATCCCCTGGAACTATGCATTGCACGGTCACAAACAATTTCCTCCCTCGACTATGTCTTGTGTAATATCAGTGCTAAATAATTGTCAACTACACATTCCCACTACACAATCCATGTCCATCCTTTACTTCACTGTGAATTGCACACTTTCAGTCAGAAAGGAGGCCATGTCTCAATCTCTGCAGTGCTCAAATACACAATTCATTGACCCTCTCCTTCCATAACTACACACTACACAATCACAGTTAGCAAGCTTGTCTTTTATGCCTTCCTACATCCCCAACAATGTAGTCATGCTTTATTGTCTCTCAGCCACTACGCACGACACATTTACAGAGCCTAAACCCTGACTCCTTGCCTCCTTCTCTTGTGCACTTCACAATCCTAAGGACATCTCCTCAAACTTGCACATCTTCCCAACTCAACTAGTATTTTGCATGAGAAAAGAGATATACTAGGAGAATTTGGGACTTATGTCATATTGTCATGAGTGAATTCCATTTGCAGGTGTTATTATCTAGACATGGAAAGATGATGTTAAAGGCGGATACCAAGGAGATGTTACAAGAATATACTTGTGAAGTTGAAGACCAAAAGAGATCATCAGGTAAAGAGATAAAGGGACACTAGATTATGATATAAAAATAAATATCAAGATCAAATGGGATATGAAGTACATGCAAGGTCTATCATGAAGATACAAAGATAGTAGCAGGAAGAAAAGCTTGGCATTGATACTCTACAATGACGTTCCATGTTACCATAAAAGTGTCATCAAGAAAGTCGCATGTTGTAATTCTATTTTTCCACAACTTTGTGGAAATGTAATATTGTATTTTTGAAAAGAAAAAAAACATGTAAAATGTGTGGAATCCCAAGGGTCACACATATAATGAGAAGAGTCATGTAGAATCTCAAAGGTCTAATAGGAATTTGAAAAGTCGCATGGGAGATCAAGAGTCATGATGGAAGCTCAAGAGTCACAAGGGAGGTGGAGAGTCACCTCATTTTTTATATATACAACCTCATAGGTCAAGCAAAGGACTTTTCACCTTGGCTTCTCAAGGTAGGCATAGCAGATTAGTATTTTGAGAAGAAAGTAGTTGCTTAACGTTCCACTATTGGAACCAATGTTGTAAAATTGTAATAGTGTATCTTGGGATTTTCACTTTATAATTCGATGTTCTTGGAGCCGACATAATATCATGCATATGTTTTGAATGATCATAAGACCATTATTTCATTGTTCTAGTGTATGTTTATGTTCCTACATATTAATGAAAATGAATTATTCTATTGGCTTTAATATGCATCTTTGAACTACGTGTCTCTAATTTTTATGAACATTTTTTCTTTGTGAACTATTTCGCAAGATAATTAATGATTATTTTAGATATACATATGTGTATTTACTAGAATAGTACTATTACTCTTCTCTTAAATACTCAATTTATTTTTCCCTTCCATTAAATAACCATTATACACTTTTTAATTGAATACATCACAAGGCTAACTTACTTGTTTATCTCGAAATTATATGAATTTCCTCTTGTGTCTTTTATTGCAGCTAAGGAAAATCATTAAGAATATGGTTGTCAGGCCTATTTCTAGGACGTGGCTCATACTCCAAACAATGTGAGTTCTAATTGGGACTTCATATCAAGGAGACCCCCTGATTGTTGGCGACATCCAACACCATAAAAAATTCTAACACTAGAAGGAAGGCAACCTTTTCATCGTTGATAATTCACCACATTCACATAAGGAACCTTCTATGCAAGGTATAAATTGTATGAGCCCAACTCCAACTCATATATATGAGAAGGAAGATTCATCTCACCAAGTTCCAAACTTTTCCTACAAAGTCACTAATGAGCAACTCCAGATACTTTGTCCCATTACTTGTCAGTTTTCTAAAGCTCTTGGATTACTTCTTGTCACATATGTTCTTACTCATAAGAAAATAAAGAAAGAAACAACCCATCACGGTCTAAGTGGAAGAATTTGTTAACTCAACCCTTGAATGTTTAGCTAACTCTCTTGAAGGAACTTATCAACAAGGGGATCTTCCACCACCTATTGGGGAAAATATGGAAGGAGACAGAGAGGATTTTCATTTACCTGACTAAGAACAGTCGGATAATAACAAGAATTTGAATGGTGAAGGAGAAGAGTCTTCAAAATTGAAGATTCAAGAGGAGTAAAAGAACGAAGGCATGGCCAATGACTAATTTAATTGGATGGCCCAAGGGAAACTTGCTCTTCTAGGAAATCTACATCATTTTCCAAAGTACCCAAAACAGCTGCTTAAAAAGTATGATATTGATAAGAAAGTGAAGGTCGAATATCATATTGGTGACTTCTACCTACATATATGAATGTTAAAGGTACTTTTTGATGATTTTGCTTGTATATTATTTCCATATACTCTATAAGGTATAACATCAGTTTGGTATCATAACCTTCCGCCAAATTTAATCCATAATTGGAGGGATTTTAAACATTTATTCTTAGAAAATTTTTATAATGATAAAACTCTGACCATGTTACTTAAAGAACTCAGAAAGATCAAGATGGGGGATAAAGAAAAGGTTAAGCATTTTAATCAAATATTTACACGTATTTTGAACAAATTCCCCACTGATGTGAAACCTCGTGATTCAATTGCTAAAGATTATTATACAGTTGCATTTCCCACTAACATTTTTGTTTTTGTCAAGCGTGTTGCAAAAGAAACTTTAGCTCTTAATATTGTAGAATAAATCACCATTTAAAAGGATTTAATGTCTATTGGGGTCATTGTTGATCAGGAAGATTTAAAGGAATCGAATAACATTGGTAAAAATTACCAAGGCTTTTCACTGAAACTAAAGGGAAAGATCCTTTTTACATGGAAAACTTGACTAAATCCTCGAAGTTCTTAACCAATGAAATATTTGAACTAGAGAGAAAGTCAAGTGAGGATTCTAACCATGGCAAGTATTTTAAGCCATTTTTTAAGAATAACATCAATCAACCAGTCATGTTTACACAAATCTCCAATGTTGTATTCAATGTTGAGAACTTGGGCCTGGATAACTATTGTACTTTTCATAAATAACCACTTTCATAGAAAATATACCCTTAATGGAAACACAACATGATTGTTGTGGTTGATAATGTTATAGAAATTTTTTCAGCAAAATAGCATCTGGACTAGACTCAAGAGACTGATGAACCTACCTTGATAGAAGAAAACATAAGTGTTGGTGATTTTATTTTCACTTTTGATCTAATCTTGAATAATGATTGACAGTGCTGGTGAGCCCCTAGTAGGTGATGCTCCCCCTCAAAAACCTACTAAGAAATACAATTTAAGAATCAAAGGACTCATTCCTGAGTAATATGTGAGAAAGAAACTATTGAGAAAGATCTTACCTCCTAGTAATCCTACTTACATCACTCAGAACAAAGGGAGTACACAACCTCAGAAGAATGCATTCAAAAATAATAAGAACAATTTTGTCACCCTTGAGGCATAGAACAAGGTCACACCACCTACCACTTCAACACACCCTTCCCAAGATGAATATATAGATTGCAATGGTCTTGAAGATATGAAGAAATATTGTGAATATATTTCCATATTTGAGCTAACGAAGTTGGCAGGGCAACATGAGTTGATCACTCAAGAATTTTCACCTCGGCCTCCATCAGGTAGAACAATTTCTTCTTCTCAAGCCTCGTCCGATAAGTTTCCTACTATTCTTGAGCCGGTTGTTAATGTAGGTAATGTAAATTCTAGATCCACTTGTCCCCATTTTCTTTTAACTTTTGATATTTTTAATTATAATGTCCATAATTTCCTATTTGATTCTGGTGCATCTGCAAATGTCACCTTTATCTGTTGCAAAGAAAATTAATGCTAAAGAGGAAAAAATTGATGATAGAATCATACAATTAGATAGATCTTTAGTATAGGTAATTGGTGAGCTTAATAATGCTATAATCTATTTATCATCAGACGATAGAGTTCACCAATGTTTTGATATTGTCATTGTCGACATTACAAAATATTATCTCTTGTTTTTAAGTAGAGAATGGTCTAGAAAGTTGCAAGGATACTTTGATATAGAGTGGTCACATTTGTGGCTTCCTTCTAAGGGCAAGAATAATCAAATCCAAGTAGAGAGTGAACCTTTCATGAAACGTACTGTCATGGTGCTTGAAGCCCCTAATGAGCCTATTAGTTATGTGCAAGTAATTTTCAAAAATTGTCTTTTGGAATTTGATCATGCATTTTATCTTGCAAAACCATCCCTTGTACCACCAGATACACAATTGGAACTCCTTCCTTGCAATCCAAATGGTGCTAATGATTTTTGTAACATAGATGTAAATAGTACTAGTTAGGAACTAACCCTATTGTTGCTAACATTTGGAATTTATATTTTGATGGATTGAAAACACAGGAGGGTTATGGAGCTAGTTGTATTTTGATCGACGCACGAAAGAAAAAGTATCTGATCTCATATTGATTGGAATTTGATTGAACGAACAACAATGTTGAACTGAAACACTCATTTTGGGATTAAAAAAGGCCATAGACCTTAAGGTGGAAATGCTAAAGGTAATAGGTGACTCAAAGATACAACACATGAGGTATGAAATAATATTCATTGTGTGTCACCTAATATGGAAAACTACTAGCAAGAGGTTTTCCATATTATTTCTCTCTTTCAAGCTTTTAATATCAATTATGTTACTAGAATTAACAATGCAGACGCAAACACATTAGCTAATGTTGTTGCTAGGTATCACCACTTAGAGATGGTTTTTTAATTGAGATTATTTATAAGCCATTTGTACCTGATAATATTTTTGTGTTTTCAATGATGACCAACATATACTGGATTTTATATATAATGTTGATGTGTTTAAAGATGCGGTGATAGATGAATATGAGCATGAAAATTCCTTGCAGGAATCAACTCAGACACATAAAGGGAACCCCATTCCCAAGGGTGTGGTATCTCTAGAGAATATTTATGACCTGCAAAACCACTTTAAGGGGCCAACCAATGCTAAGATCCACAGTTATACACTCTTGCATGAACAAGTTAATTTGGGTACCAAAGTAGATCCGAAATATGTGAATCTCGATACATGTTTTTCTCCCCAAGAGCAACAAGCCTTTGTTTGTATTTTTAAACAATACCAATATGTGTTCACATGGATGTATGATTATTTGAAAACTTATAATATGTGAATTATCCAGCATGTGATACCTATTAAGGAAGGGGTAAAGCCATTTCGACAAAAGTTAAGAAAAGTTCATCCTATGCTTGAACCCCTCATTAAGAAAGAACTGATAAAACTATTGGATGCTAAGATCATTTTCAAATTTTTTCATTCTACCTGGGTTTCTAATTTGGTTCCTATTAGAAAGACGTATAGAAATATATGCTTATGTGTTGATTTATGCAACTTGAACCGGGCTTCAGATAAAGATAATTATCTTGTGTCATCTATGGATCATATACTCCAGACAATATCTAGGTTAGACATGTTCTCACTATTAGACAAATTTTCTAGATACAACCAAGTTCTAGTAGTAGAAACCAACAGGTTTAAAACTACATTCAAGACAAAATGGGGTGCATTCATGTTTCGACGGATGCCATTTGGACTTATAAATTTTGGTGCTACATTGAAATAGGCTATGGAAATCACATTTCGTGGTTTTATTGGAAAAAGTGTGGTTTTGTATTTGGATGATGTTACAATATATTCGAAGAAAAGATCTGATCACTTTCATCATCTAAGGCAAATCATTGAGCGACATCGGAAATATGGTATATCTTTAAATCCAAAGAAAAGAATTTTGAAGTGTCAAAGGGAAACTTCTTGGTCACATTATAGCGAAGAGAAGAATTAAAGCGAACCCAGAGCGGGTCAAGACTATTCCTCAGATTCCCTTTACCGTGAACAAGAAATCCATGCAATCTTTTTTGGGGAAAATCAACTTCCTTTGGAAGTTCATATCGGATTATGGAAAAATTGTCAAACCATTACAAGTGATTAAGAAGGATGCAATTTACAAGTGGGACCAAAGGGAGGATGATGATTTTTCCCAGATTAAATAAGCGATTTTCGATAACCCAACATTTTATAGGCCATATTTTAACAAAAAAATCTTGTTGTATACTTTTTCTTATGACACATCTATTGCAGTTGTTCTCTTCTCAAAAGGACAATCAAGTAAACAATTGACACATATCATTTTTTAGTGTTCGCCTATAAGGATCTGAATTGAACTATCCTGGCCTTGATAAGAAAGCCCATGCAGTATACAAGGTGATGAAGCATTTTAGGTCTTACCTCTTGAAGATTCATGTTATCATCTTTGTGTCTCACCCAATTATTAGATCTCTTTTTGTGCAACAAGTGTTGGGTGAGAGGAGGGTGAACCAAAGGATAAGCCTTCAATAATATGATCTAGAATTCAATCCAAATTATACAATAAAATTCCATGGTCTATGTTGGCTTGCAGCAGAAGCATTCAATTCACCATAAGAGGATTCTTCTGGATGGGAACAAGAAATCAAAATGTACATCATTGAACAAGATACCCCTACAAACACAACCATGTCTTGGTACACTAATGTACGTTAGTATCTAGAGCATGACACCTTTCCCTCGCACTTATCAGTGAAATAGAAGAGGTAAAATTGACTTAAAGGTTTATCTTATCAGCTTGGACATGGTATGCTTTTTTGGAAGCACCAAAATGGTGTCATGCTCAGATGCTTGGAAGCACAAGATTCAGAAAGGGTATTGAATTACCTTCATGATAGACCAGCTGGTGGACACTATGCAGGCGACACTACTTCTCATAAATTCATGCAACCCTGTTATTATTGACCCGCACTATTTAAGGATTTTGTATGTCAAATATGTGCTAGTTGAGATAAGAATTCAACCACCCCATTCCACCCCATTTCTATTTAAGAGCCCTTTCAACAATGGGGATTGGATGTGATTGGTGATTTTTTTCCACATTCATCAAAAGCAACAACGATGCATCTTAAATGCCATAAATTAATTTACAAGTGAACAAGCTAGAAGTCATCCACTTCCTTAAGTAGAATATTATCACCAGGTTTGGTGTTCCCATGTCATTTGTTTATTATAATGCAAATCATTGTTCATCGCTAAAACTTTATTATTTTTCATTAGAGAATGGTATTGTTTTAAATCACTAATCTAATTACTACTATCGGGGAAATGATTATCCAAGTATACTAATAAGAATTTAATTCACATCATTAACAAAATTGTTTACTATGAGCAAAGGAATTGGCATAATGCATTTATGAATGCTTTGTGGGTTGACCGTGTCACACCAAAACCCTCTCTGAAGACCTATCCTTACTTCCTCATGTATGGAAAATAATTTATACCTCCCGACCGTTCAAATTTCTCAAGAATCTCGAGGTAAACCATGTCTTATTGTTCAGATCAGGATAAACACCCCTATTAAGTTAGAGGAAGAAAGGAGAAAAACAAATGAAATTTTTTTTATGCATCATAATTGTATCAAGCGTTGGTTTGACAATAAATATGTGGGGAACAAGGAATTTGATGTGGGAGACCTGTTATTGAAAATTTTAAAGGGATTTGTGACATCAAACAACACTTGGTTAATGTTTGGTTCCTATTCTTTGCTTGGGTTTGATATCTTTATGGTCAATGATGTCTAGATGGAAAATATGATCCATTCAAATGGAAAGATTTGAGCAGAACCATGATACACACATCTATTTTAGGATCTTCACTCCTTGACTCGATGTTATAATTGAAAGGTGTTTTGCATACCAATCCAATAAAGTAGAGAAGTGAAAAGGGAAAACTAATGGAAAACATCTTAATTTCAGAGGTATATAATAGTCTCTGATGGAATAACCTCCCTTGCTCTCAATAATTTGGGATCCCTCTTCCACCTTAGCGATAAAAATGCCAATAAAATTCCATTGATCATATTGAAAATATAATAAGGGATGAAAGAAGAGAAAGGCTTCCTCTACAGGGAGGTGAAGCAAGAAACTTCGTCGGGGTACTGAACAGGCTCGCTAGTAGTAAAGAAATTCTTGTGTTCCTATAGTGACTTCTTCGAGGTATGGAACATGCTTGCTGGTAGTAGAGAAACACTAGAGACGGAACTAAAACTCTAATCATTTCGAACTCGCAACTAGATATTACTCTTCTTCCATATCGAAAAAGCTATGATATGATAAGATTTTTAAATGTATTTAAGCCGAGAGAGGGGTGGGAGAGACTACACACTAGAAATTTTGGCCCAATTTCTGACAGCCACTTTGTCTCTATTCCGACACATAGTCATCGCAAGAGCGACAATTCGAGGACGGGAAAAACGTGGTTTGCCATTACGTCGCAATTCCGACGCACTGACAAAGTGTCACACTACCGACACTTTTTCCGTCGCTTCCAAACAAGCATCCCTCTTCCGACGTTTCCCAAGCCGTTGCGCTTCCGACGTTTGTAAACTCTCGCAATTCCGATGAAATGTGGTCCGACGTTTTGAACATTGCTCTTCTGACGTTTGTAGACTATCGCAATTTCGACGAAATGTGGTCCGACGTTTTGAACATCGCTCTTTCAACGTTTGTAAACTGTTGCAATTCCGACGAAATGTGGTCCGACGTTTTAAACGTCGCTCTTCCGACGTTTTTATACCATCGCTCTTCCGACGTTTTTAAGCTGTTTCAATTTCGACGCCGTACAAAAGTGTCGCAAGACCGACGCATTGCAAAAGTGTCGCAAGACCGACGCGTCCCAGAAGCGTCACAATACCGATGCATTCCAAAAGCGTCTCAATACCAACCCTAGGAAGAACTGTCGCAATATCGACGGACGTCACAAGACCGACGGAAATCGTTCAAGACATTGGAAGACCGACGCTTACAAAGCGTCGGTATACCGACGGAGGGTTCAATTTAAAAAAAAAAAAATGAAACTTTAAAACAGGACAATAAATCTCCAATATTTGTTATGAATTGTGGATGTTCCAATGACCGTGAAATATTAATATAATAAACCATCCCGCAACGCTTCGACTATAAACAATCATATAAACATGGCTCTGTATTTCAAAAAACAGGTTTAAAATAGAAACAGGGCAACATTTTTTTTTTCCAATTGTTATGAACATAATTCGACCGTGAAATATTAATATAATAAACCACCCCGCAGCGCTTTGACTATAAACAATCATTTTTTTTCACAAGAGAAAAAACGTTGTTTTGAATATATTATATGAAGAAAAACAGTCCATGAAGTCATTACATTTTCACATTTGAAGATTGGAACCCAAATATCCATCCAGAAAAGTGAAGTCCCACCCCAGACAATGATAGAAAAATACCCCATGTCACATACAGGGACATGATATAAAACCCAGTAATGGTCCACATGGAGATTATCGACAATTTGAGAAAGCATCCAAATATGCCCGAGGCATCTATAAGAAAGTGAAATAGCAGTGTGTAAAATAGTAAAGCAACAGATAGAGTACCGACGTCCATTGTTCCAAATACAAATTAAATAACCCAAAATCCTTGAACAGAGAAAAACGCTAATCATGTGAGGAGTGTGAAATGTCCAAAATATAAAAAGACCATCAAAACATATCAATAAACCAACAACATAGACCAGCATCGCTAGTTTTGAAGGCAGAGTGATAACCTGTCAACACATAAAATAGTATCATAAAGCGGATATAGGAAATGTGCAGAGACATGTACTGTTGATATACGCCTCACACAGAAAGCATCCATGATAGAGCAAAAATATGTATAAACCTAGGGTCGATTATATGTTCTGGCTCGCTTGTTCCCGGAAATAAAAACCATCTGCAGAAACCCAGGCTCGCTTGTAAGATCAGGCTCGCTTGATTCAAAAATTGGTAACCATCTGTTGCATCCGAGATGTAAGGTTCAGGCTCGCTTGTTTCCATTAGTAGCTTGCTACAGCATCCACCTTGTTCATAGCAAAAAGGTTCTTGTAGATATACAGAGAAAGAGTATAATACGTAGACCATATAAACATGGCTCTGTATTTCAAAAAATGGGTTTAAAATAGAAACAGGGCAACATTTTTTTTTTCCAATTGTTATGAACATAATTCGACCGTGAAATATTAATATAATAAACCACCCCGCAGCGCTTCAACTATAAACAATCATATAAACATGGCTCTGTATTTCAAAAAACAGGTTTAAAATAGAAACAAGGCAACATTTTTTTTTTCCAATTGTTATGAACATAATTCGACCGTGAAATATTAATATAATAAACCACCCCGCAGCGCTTCGACTATAAAAAATCATATAAACATGGCTCTATATTTCAAAAAGCAGGTTTAAAATAGAAACAAGGCAACATTTTTTTTTTCTAAGTAAAGTTAATCTATTAACAGTGGGAATAAAATTACAGCATGACCGAAGTCAAAAACATTGCCCAGACTTATGGAAAATTTGTCATCAAAAAATCAAAAAAGAAGACTGCCCTCATACGGGGAAACCAGTCTTGAACGTTTACAGAATTCAAAAATATTACAGAGGTCTAGCACAGTAATATAATCTAAAACATGCCCAATTAAGTGGGCCGCGAAGCAAGAAAACCAAATTAACCAAACTACTCCTCTAGTGGTTCCTCGACGATTCGGCACCATCCTTCGGAAGGTCCAGGATCGCCAGGTTCTATCTCCACATTCACGCCACCGCTCCCCTCTTGAAGGCCCGAATGTTGGCCGGCTTAGTCTGAGCTCAGACCCGTCGGACGGGTGCATTGTTCCTCCACTTGGGCCTCCTCACGGAAAACCACGGTGATTGAAGCTGTGATTCGTGGGCGGTTCAGAGAGAAATTAAAGGACAAAAGAGAAATGTGTGTCGTGGGAGAAGGTGAAGTGGTGGGGAAATGAGGAGCAGGGGAGCCCATACGGTGGCCAGATCCTAGAACCCGACCCCGCCCACTTCTAGTGTTTGGATAGCGACCTGCGTAATAATCACTGGACTGGTTGGAAGACGACTCGGTTGAGGGGCTGGAGGGAGCGCGCAGGGGTTGACCTCTAGTGCTCCCCCTGCGGCAACGCATCCTTTGATGGAGGCGAGGCATGGGTGCAGTCTCAGCAGTGGGCACAAGACGAGACGGAAAAGCAGGATTCCCAGAAACCGAGGAAGACAGACACAGACCATACCGAGAGAAATGCAGATTTGCACCAAGGTCTAAGCAGCAGTTCAGCTGGCCACTTCTCCTTCTCGTCACAGTGAGCAAGCAGTGTAACCCAACAACTGGAGAGCATCTGCAATTCAAAGGTTGCGTCTCGTCTGAAAAACCATAGCGAAACGCCATTTTATCGACCCGATTGCAATGGCATCGAAGAACTCCCGTCATAATTAATCTCTCATTGATGAGAGCCGAAGGCCGGATCATATTGGAGCATGCAGAATCGCTAACAGGAGTGGAGGTCCGATCTTGAACAACGTTAAAACTTAATGTGATTTGATGTGAAAACCTTGGAACTTAAATATCGGCTGATTGAACAGCGTTAAAACTTAATGCGATTGATATGAAATCGCCACATCCATGTCCCGTCGCCTTAAACGCCATCGAATGCACTCGCATCTGGGAACAGGGAAACTTTTGATTGAGGACACGTGGCAGAAATTGATAGGAGTGGATCTTTGTTTGGGCCGCTCGCGCAGTGGAAATCCGGACCCGAAAAAGATTAGGGCGAATTTGATAAGAAATTCGCGTCACAACTCTCTCTCCGTACGCCACCCCAAATTTGAACCCGAAAAAGATTAGGGAGGAATTCATTTGGTTTTCGCGTCACAAAATTGGCCGACGTCAGCAGGCTATTTTGGAACGCGAATTTGGTTTTAATTATGGTTTATCATCGTTTGAATTCCGGCGGGCTCCACGGCTAAAGGGTTCGTTTGAAGTTTTGACAAAGGTTTTGTTATATGTTTTATATAACGCGCGGCGAAATAGTTTTATTGTTTGTTAAGGTCCCACACAGTGATCAAATTTGAATGGCAGGTCCAAATTTCAATTAGAAGGGCATATATCTATGTTGCCCTTCCATAATGAAAAGCTTTAAAAAAAAAAAAATTCAATTGACCACAATAAATTATTTTTACATTTCATTTTCAGAAAGACAAAACCATCAATCTTTATATTAATAAAAGATTGTTACATATACAACAATGAAGAAGGCTCCATCTTTCATTGCTTAAATATCTCATTGGCAATGTCAACATAAGTCTTGAAGACACTATTATAAGAATTTGGATACATACCACCAGGATATAGGAGACTCTTATGTGTCAGATTATGTAATGCAATTTTGACTTTGTCTCACAAGGAGCAGCAGCATGGAGGTCTAGATTTTTCTTATAAAACTTTTTTATTATTATTTGAAACGTTTTTTATAGATATGAATACAACAATGAAATTATGAGCATGGTGGACAATTAGTCAAGCTCATGATGCCAAACCATGATGATGTAAGTTTGGAATTTAACATTTTTACATGTTAAAGACAAATAGTCAAAATCAATGACAACTTAGTATGCCATAATTAATAATCATTCCCTGTTCACTTTTGTTAATAGGTTTATGTCACACAATGATCTCTCTTCTCTGGCATTTACTTGTATTGAAGATCACTATTCTAGGAATAAGGAGTTATTTTCTCCAAAAATAACCCTAGCCAAACATTGACAATGCATCAAGGATATCTTTCTACGCTTCATAAGTAAATATGTTCTACTTCTAAATCATGTCTTGGAAGTGGTTGTTTTGCTGGAAATTATTCACCAGTTGGTTTCATACCAAAGTCTTTTTCTCATTTTCAGCATCCAATACATGAAAAAGATAATGGTTTAAAACAACATAAATATTTGAAATTTTGCAAGAATTGTCTGGCACACTTTGAATATGAATTTTGAAGTCAAGTGCATGATGCTGTACAGGATCAAGTGTCATTTTGAATACCAAATGTTTCACAAGAAACTTCTCAACATGCTACCCTGCAGTAAGGATTAAATGACAATATTGCATCAACTATTTCCATAATAAAAGTGCACCTCGGCCATAAGACTAAACAACTACAAATGTTGTAGATCCAACAAGACCACACAATCAAATGTATTCCACAAGGCCAATACTATATGAAAAATGAAAAGGAGTTTGCAACCAAAAATACCTTAGGCAACTAATTCAATTAGATACACCAAACCATCAACAAAAAGGAAAACCAGCCTACTCAAAAGGCAAGCGTTTACCTCCTTTGACAAAATTTTGAGTTCCGAAACAAGGGCCTTTATTGTCCTTTCAATGCCCCTAGTAATTTGAATGGGGTTTGCACCTGCTGCAACAACCTAAACAAAAAGGTTTCATTTCAAATTATTTTCCACAAATTTAAGATACAACCATTGTCAGTTTTGTATTTCCTAACAAGCTCATAAATTTTGACAAAAGAACCAAAATTTTTTAATACCTGATAGCAATTTTTTCACTCAAAAACTATCTTAGACTCAATAAGCCCAACCCAAAACTAAAAAACCAAACACCATAAGACCCTACAAAAATGAATTGATGATCTTAATCCAGTACTATCGACAAAATGTTACCTTTACACCCTCACTTATTAAACCTTGTGCAAGAACAACAGATGTTGTGGTTCCATCCCCAGCTAAATCATTTGTCTTTGCCGCAACTTTCCTTACCAACTTGGCCCCAATATTTTCAACTGGGTCCTCTAATTCAACTAATAAAAAGGCCAAAACCATAGCATTGAGATACATTTCATTACACTCTCAATAACAATAAAATTTGACTCAGCCATAACCCTTTCCTTTTATTTTTGTGAAAAGATTTATGCATTACTCTAATGTGGCTAGTCCATAGGCCAAGTAGACCACTGGGTAACAAATATGTTTCCTTTCACCTTTGAGTTTTCAAATTATGCCTACAAAATCTAAGACATTTAAGAGGGGGAACTAATACAACGTTAAAAAAAAAACCAGAGCACACATCTACAAATTACCTCCTTAGCTATTGTCACACCATCATTAACTATTTTCGGAGAACCATGCCTGCTCTCCAAGACAACATTTTTCCCTTCGCCCCAAGGGTGACTCCAACAAGATCGGCAAGTTTGTTCACACCGCCTGCAAGACAAATTGACAATGCTTTCAGTAAGTGTGCAATTGAATGCTAGACCATATGCCAAAACAACCCTCCATGAAAAATTAAAATAACACATTAAAATCAAATATAAGTGGACAAGGAAAGATCCACCACAGTGAAGTTTCACATGCAGGTGACCTTCCTTTAAACATAATTTTTTCTCTGACCTACAATTTTTTTGTCACTGAGCCATCCTTGTTAAGTACAACTCATTTTCCATAGCTCTTGTATTAACTACCTTCTCTCTGTCGCATAATCTCAGAGTCCCTCTTCTGTTTGAGCGATTAAAGGAAATGGGTGAAAAAACTGAAAGAGAAGACAATTGTCTGCCATAATTATCAAACATTGCACCCAACTTCTTCCCCTTTCCATTGTTACCCAATGAGGTAGATGTCGCAATTGTTGTCATACTGCCCAAAGCAGAGGCCATCTTCTCTTATCCTGAATATAGAATTACAAGATCTTCATATTAGTATGAACCTTAAAAAACATGACTCCCATTGCTAAAAACCACTTTTAAGTTGTAACAGGAAAACTAAACAACTATTGCAACTTTTGGCAACTTCTGGAGCATTAAGAGAGAAAAAACCAAAGAGAAATACAACCACAATCCTCATTTTAATGAGACCAGACTATATATTTGCATTAAGATAATAGAAATAAATCACGACTATATTAAGGCCAGCACAAAACAATCTTTAACGAGTGTCTCTCGCGGCCTTCAGGTTGCCATGCTAGAGGTTGCATATTTTTAATTTAAATTCTTGACCTCTCGTGCCCATCTATGAATGCATCCAATGGGATATCTACATCAAATGCTCCTTTATATCCCCAAAAACAAATTCCCTACTACAAGAGCACCGGTATTGATGGATCACCCCACACCATCCCACCCACTAGAAACGGTGAAAAAGGAGACCCGAGAAAACTTCTGAAATATCTCAAGATGACTATATGGGTGGTTCTTATGAATCAACCAACCATTCAGAGCATGCTCATCAATCCAAACCATGAGTATTGTGTGACGATATTCAAGCAGGCACTGAATCGGATTTCTGAAGCTATGTTAGAGAAACCCTAAACTCTCACTGAAAAAATAAAAATATACTTAGCAACAAAGATGATCACACTCTGGGTAGCCCTAGAGGCTATTTGGGGGTGATGAGTCCAATAGGTCTCAATGAACTGTTGCCCTCGCCGGGGAATACTATTGCAGTGGAATTTGATACTATTTTGGATGTTTAATTCCACGATCCTAATCGAAACCAGTACCTTCAGCTCCAGTACGTGTTCACAAAAGAGGGTGCCATAGTCATTCATGCGTGCAGAGAGGGTGAATTGCAGGCATTGCAATAAGAGGTGTTGTTGTTGCATTGGCCACTAGATTGTTTGTCTGGTTCTGTTACAAGCGCAGAGAATTGAAAAGGACAGACAAATTTAGTTCAGATATTGTGAAATTGCCTCGGAAATTCACCTACAAAGAGCTCAGCAATGCTACGAAATACTTTTTTTGAATGTGATTGATAATCGATAATTGCAAGCAAGGGTAATCCCCTTGTGAAACCCAAATTTCTGAGCATTTTCTAAAACCTGGTGATAGAGTCATTGTAATGAACAAGCGCCTAGGTCCATATTACGTCCAAATCTACCAAGCACCAAGATCTATAAAAAAAATCCACAGTATCTACGAACTAAGAAGAAGAGGCAGAAAATGTATTCTGCTTACCTGTTCGAATAGTGGTTGGGGTTTACGTCACGGAAAAAATTTGACAGAGCCCATGTAGCATTTCTTATCATTGAAATTCTGGCAGTATCATTCAACTGGGCAAGCACCTGCCTCAGAGCTCCATGACTGAGGGCAAGATCCCTAAATGTTGTAGAGTCTCCAGCAATATTTCCCAAAGCCCAAACAGCCTTACACGAACACGAGTTGAACTCAAAGTTGGGTACTAGTTTTTTAAATCAAATTCCAAAATTACAGACATATAAAGATAGTTGGGAAGAATAATTTTATGCCTCTAAAATAAATGTGCTACCTGTTCTCGAACATTATCATTCCTGGAGGTAAAAAGTTCCACAAATATAGGCAGTGCTCTGTAATCAATCACAACCTTTTTATTCTCAGAGGTTCCTGAGACTATATTAGTCAAAGCCAAAACTGCTTCAAAATGCATTATCAATCACAAGGTATCACCATAAAAGCTATAATTTTAAGATAACAATTTATCTACCATTGAAACTATAATTTTAAAATAGATACACCTAGTGATATAGACACCTAGTGAGAGTAGAGGTTAGGAAATTATAATAAGAATTATTACAAGATATCACTCACAGTGCAGTTGATTCTTCATTGTCTACTGTAACTATAATTTTAAAGAAGACACACTTAGTGATATAGACACCACTAAGTGAGAGCAGAGGTTATGAAATTATAATGAGAATTATTTCAAGATATCATATTACTCATAGTACAGTTAATTGTTTATTGTTTGGTGTAATAATTGTTTATTATTTATAAACACAATCAAACATATTATGAGGGACGGTGATGAAATTGACAACGGTCTCATAACAAACCATAACGGGCACATCCCCTGGAAAGATAGAATCTGAATAAGAAAGAAAGAAAAATAAAGTGATTACTTACAAGATCATAGGCTTCCTGAAGAACAAGATCCATAGCAGCATCTGTAACCCCTAAAGCAACACCTCTCTCTGCAAGATGAATCGCTACATCTTTCATCTGTAGTTTAGCAAATTTTCTGAGCTCATCACGAGAAAGAGGATCAAATACAACTATCTCATCAAGTCTATTCAATAGCTCTGGCCTGAAATGTCTTCTAACCTGCAAAAATATTCAAAGGCATGTCAAAGCACTGCAGCCAACTTCGTGATAAAATTATATGAAAAATATGCATACACAGAGTCCAGGAGAATGAAACGGCAGGTGTATTGGCAGTTGCCGAAATGAAGCAACTAAAACGGCAGGTGTATTAGCAGTTGCATAAATTCAGCTACTAAAACGGCAGGTCTGTCGACGGTTGCAGGTGTGTGGATTGTTGCTGGTATTTTCAGATCGATTCCATGGAAATATACCAGAAACCAGTGGTATGTCAAACCTAGAAGGTAACCCGAGAGACTGTGACCGTCAGATTAAACAAGTAATAGGTGTCGTGCCTAGATAAGAAGTGTTGACGAAAAAAAAATGATATATTTCATAACAGAAAGCCTATTGGCCTAAATATATAGGACATGTGGCACTCCATGATAAAGACACATGGTGTGTGGATTTGAGTTTTTCAGGTGGTCAAGTGGGTCGAAAATAGGTGAAATGTGGCACCACTCAGAGATTGACA
The DNA here is from genome assembly GCA_034641835.2 of Pinus albicaulis. NCBI lineage: Eukaryota > Viridiplantae > Streptophyta > Pinopsida > Pinales > Pinaceae > Pinus > Pinus albicaulis. The sequence goes on from CM076581.1 coordinate 1,167,754,450, forward strand.
TGTGCCAATTGGTATAAGTGGTAGACAATTGGCATGCTCAAACAACGACGTGATGCGGGAATGACATGAGGGAGAAAATATCCGAAAAGCCCCAAATCTGGAGAACTAAAGCTCATCACCAACCTGAGATTGAAAAATTTACATGATGTAACCTATGAAATCATAAATGGAGAAATCATAGTAACAATAAAGTAACCTATGTAACAATAAAGTCAGATTCATCCTGGGAGTGGTAATGGGAGAAATCATAGTGAACAACAGGAAACATGCAGAGTTGCTTACAATCAAATAGATGGAAAAACACATACAAAAAACCTAGATAATAATCATGAACAAGCTTAATATTGAATTATGAACTGTAAAGGAACTTACAAAATGTGACATTACGAACATGGTCAAGCGCACAAGCAAAAATATCCTGGACATGACCCTGGTTGACAAGTTGTATTGCTCATGATGCAAGAGGATTTGTACCTGCACTGCCAAGTCAATCAAAATCCATCATTATCTATACAATAAATACAAGTAATTGATGTAGTATTTTTACTCTAAGATGCATTCTTATGATAATGTTAGAACATATGTTGAAAATGTCAAAACATACCTGAATAAGCTCCTCTTCATTTCAAGAACAATTTATTGGATTCGCATGAACTTGGAACAAGCCTCCCACGATCTGAAAGAGTAGCAACTAAGTCAACAGTGACTTTTTGTTGCTACGCTAGATCGAGGGAGGTTTGCTCCAAGATTAAATCGCTCCAATAAATTATTCTCTACTAAACAAGGCAAACCACGTGAAGGTGGAAGCTCTTATGGCACCTCCCCCCCCCCCCCCTCCTCACATCACTCTCAATTCCCCAATACCCAATCTATATTCCATTTTTTACTTTCATGAGCATAAAAAAAAATATTCAATAACTAATAAAAAAACAATTCAACAAAAAGTACGCAAGGAAACATTGCAATTAATGCTTGACATAAAAATAGTATGATAAATGAGTTTTTTATATAACGCAAAAAACGTTCCAAGTATGGTAATGTTTGTCTTATAATAATACAATATTTTACATTATCAAAATTTCTTTTTCTTCTTCCTATTTCTAAAGCTCCTAATTACATCATCAATATCATCATGCTCTGCTCCTGTTTCGTGCCTTTCGACCCACACTGCTGACCTAGTTGCGTAGTCACAATGTCTGGTCTCATCCAGTGACGGGGCATCGCCTACAAAAACAGATAATATTAAATTTTAATTGTCGGTTTTTAAATATCATTGAACTAGTTCGGTAATATTAATAAAAAAAATTGCAATGAGATTATTTACCTGGTGCACCAGTTGTCGCCGTTGGGACTGTTGCCCTGTCTTCCTCTCTGGTGGTAAGATCCTCAAGGGAAACATTCTCTGTCATTTAAACAAAAAACGTTATAAGGACAACCATCAAGGTATAATTAGAAAAAATTATGAGTGGAAATTAATTACCGTCACGGCCCTCACTGATAGTAGCATTGTCGGCCTGGTCCCCACTACAATGATCAGGTTGCACGTGAGGATCATCTACATCTAGCTCTAAAACTGGGTTATTTTCCTCGTCGGTAGTGCTGCTCCCCTGATTTAAACAAAGTTGTTAGACATTAAATTTATGGACGAAAACAAACATATTGAAAGGTTAATGTTTTACCTTATCAGGCATTCTAGATCTTGGGACCTACCCCAAGCTTCTGCGACATTCAACTACGGCTTGATAGCCGAAATGGAAAGCGATATTTTTATCTTCCTTTGTAGTTTCTATTCCGAAGTCATCACCCTACATTACATATGATTGTGTATTTTTAATCATATTTGATAGGATTACAAAAACGTTGGAAGGCGATACAATTAATTATAATATGTTTAGCTACTTAATTATAATTCTTGCGGCTAATTTCAAGTAGTCGCCCTGGCCGAGCTTGTGATGGCCCTTTTTTGCAATCCTAGCTTTGGTTGCCTTCGAGGTTTCAGGCAACCTAGCATCAAAATATTGAAGTCAAATATGATGTAGCACACTTTTATTTTAGACATAGAGAAAATTAAAGCTATTGAATTAAAGTTGTAATTTACCTTGCGGGTCCAGTTGGCATTTTTCCTTCTTTCTTTGCCCTTTTCTCTTTTCCGTCATGGATGAGTGCTCTCCACTCACTCTTTGAAACTGCGAGAGGATGCTCATATCTAGGGTTAAATTGCAATTGCGTCCTATAGGTGTCCCTAGTATATTTCAAATATTTGTCGGCTACCTGAGCCACCGCTTTTTTGTCAAATGTGCCGACCCCAAAAAGGGCTTCTAGATTATCTAGAAGCTCTTTTTTCAGGTTGGAATTCTGGGAATTCCACCCTGTACGTATGGTTGGGCCAAAAATTACCAACGCATGGCTCTCCAGAATCCTGTAGAACTCATTGTTTCCTACACAGAATAAAACCAAAAAAGAAGAAGATATTATCATTAATTTAAAAATTAAAATCATGATAAATATGTTTTAGATAAAGTACATGAAATAGTTAAAATATTAAAATTTACCTGGGAGTTGTACATGCTTTATAGGGACACCCTCATCGTTCACCAACAACGTGCCATTAATGGTCCCTGTGGAGCTGACACGTGTAGCTCCAGGAAATGCAATAATGTAGTTGGCCATATCAGCCTCATCATTGCCAACACGTTCAGCGGTTGGCTGGGTGTCTGCTTGGGTAGGGTGTGTTTCTTGGTTGGCACCTAAAGGAGTAGAAGGTGTACGAGAGGGTTGTTGGGCAATCTCTTGCCCTTGTGTCCCACTACCACCAACACCGGGTTCAGCAAATGCCAGAAAACGCTACATAAAAAAGAACTTTTTGTTAGTTTAGTCAATGTAAAAATTAAAAATCAAACTATCACAATTCATCTCATGCAGAACAAAAAAAATATCCTTTTGACTTTTTATTATTACCTGATATCTTTCTAGATGCCTCATAAGATGTTGTATCCTCTCTTCTGTTTCAGGTGTTTGAGGCGTGTCTATCAAAGTATTAAATTCTGACCTTGCATCTTTTGCCTTTTTTCGCAACAAGAGCACTGGAGATAGGGATGAAGAAAGCTCTTCCTCAAAGAGCGAATCATCAGGCGTACCATGGCTAGGTGTCTGCATATTTGAACAAAATTAATATTATTTCAATTATGTAAATAACTAAAATACCTGAAGATAGAGCAATGCTGGCACTTTACATGTTTTTCCGTTGGCCTCTTTCCGCAATCATCCCGTCTCGGGGTTGTTCCTGCACTGCTCTGATCAGTCTGCCACATTGCAACAAAATTATAAATGTAAAAACTTGAAAACAATATCTAACTTGAAAACACAAAATGAAAACTGAAATAATTTCTAATAAGACACCGGAAGACAGAGTTAGAGTTTCAAATATTCCTTGCATTGAATTTAGTCCTGGAAACATGTCATTGCACATTAAGGCACCCAAACAAGAGACGAGTTGACAATGAAGACCTTATTGAATATATTGTTGGAGAAACTTCTAGTAAACTTTTTGTGAAGACCTTGAGGACATTTTTGGAGCAACATTGTTGAAGCTGATGGTATAGCATTGTTGGAGACGATCTTGAAGGGCCTTGAAGTGAAGATTTTGGAGCAACTATTGAAAAATCCATAGAGCATTTAAGTAAGGCACTTTATATCTTCCATCACCTTTTTCCTTTCAATATCCTTTAAACGATTTTGTTGATATTTAATGTTTTAAATCACGTTATAATTCCCTGATTATATTTGTTTGGGGACTCTCCCTTTGAAATTACCCAAAAATACCCTGGCAATTTTATCTTCAGGATGCATGTTTGACCCTATTGTTCAATATTTTGATTGATAGTAGTAAACATAAAGAGTTAGGGGGCTCTTGACTTGGTTTGGTTGGGCCATTAGATCCCTAACATCTACTAGGGAGAACCCCCCTTGAGTTGGAGGAGAGCTAGCCCGAAGTGAAAAGAGGTTGGTGAAGTGACAATGGGGCTATTGAATTACACATGGTATCACACTTTAGCTTTAGGACTTTATCTTGAGAAGTGCGAGATTTTGCTATATCAATTCTCAAATTGTTTACAACACTATTATTAAGAACTAATAAGAAGTGATGTTGAGGGGTTTTGGGTATAAGAAACAATACCATTTAAAAACTATGGTTCTCAGTCCTTGGCATTCCTTCACCTGGGCCTAGGGGCACACAAGAATAATTTCACACTAAACCATGCAAACTTAAAAGTAACTTAACAAATCCATAAAGTAATAATAATCATAATTCCTAATTTCCTATTGTATGATATAATGCAAATTATTCAAACATGAAGCAATGAAGACATGCAATGTCTGAATTTCAAGATTGATGAACCAATACAAGAAGTTAGAAACTACAACTTTGATTCAATACTCGTGTCCTAACTCTAGGAAGGAATCTAGTTTGTAGTACAGAACATGCATCGTGTATTATCAATTCTTAATTGACAACAACTAAAGGTCATATACCTCATCAATTCCTTCCCATTTTGTGTTTTTATGTTATATTCCTTATAAAAGTGTCAAATTTCTCTCAAAGTAAGCAACCATTGAATAAAATAAAAAATAGTTGAGATATTATTGAGAAATGGTCATTTATTTCTTGAAAGGATCTTCACAATTTCTTTGGTTGTTTTTCATCTCAAGAAACAAGAAATGACCTAAGAAACTATCGTGATGTAATATAAGAAACAACACGGTGCAATGGCCATTTTCAAAGCCAAATGATGTCCATTAAGGACATGACCTTTATTTGGTTCCTGTTTCATAGGAGTTTCGGGTAGAAATGGAACTTTGTTGTACCATTTCCAGTAGTAAAAAGGGAAAACCTTCTTTTTTCATGGGAAATAATTTACCTTTCCTTTTTCAAGATAATCTAAATCACAAAAAATATGAACTATACTGCACACATTCTTGGATAATATGAAAGTGGAAAAGGAATACCCTACACAAGTGATGCGCACATGTACATTTGAAAACTAATAGATTTTTGTAGTTGAAATGCAATGCTCGTTTTCATTTAAATGTAGGGTTTTTAAAGCAGGGAGAAATAATGGCTTCCAATTTAATAAGCGTTTCTTTGGGAAAAATTTAAATCTTGTATTGGGTGATGAAGATAATAGAGGGTATTGAATCTTGATTCTTGACATTGTGTTTAACTTGAATAACTCAAATGATTATAAATATCGGTGGATGAGTTCTTTTTTTCAAGTATGTCACTCAAAACTCTTATGTCAAAGCATTGTATGATGGCTAGCATTTGCTTGTTTCCCTTTCTTCAGTTCAATGTAAAAGTATATTAATATATTGGAGCACGAATGATAACTACAATTGTTTGCTCTGCAGTATATCCAGCCCCAAGATTATGAAAATTTTTCTCAAGTGGAGCTATTGGTTATTGATGAAGTAGCTGCAATTCCATTGCCTGTTGTAAAGGCTCTGCTCGGGCCATATTTAGTGTTCTGTGCTCTACTATAAATGGGTAATAATTATAAATGAGCCAACCATAATCACATATTTTGTAACCATTCGGTTTCCATGGATAGTGATGATGATATTAACCCTATATATCGGTGACCTATATCTATATGAGAATGATCTCAACATTGACCCTTGATATGGTTGTATGGATGTGACCTTTGGTATGTCATCAGAAAATCCCCAAATATCAGAAAATCCCCAAATCTGGAGAACTAAAGCTCATCACTTTCGATCTGGAGTACTACCCTTGTGATAAAGTTGATGAATTTCGATCTCCCATTCTCTACCACTTTGCACTTCACCTTCAATATAGATCAGACCAAGGGCAATTCGTTACTGGGTGTTGAGATGGATGAGTTTGTTGAACTAAAATCCATAGCTTAAACTTCATGAAACTGGTGGAGTCAAATTCATGCAAGCACAAACACATCTTACACATCCTCTTTGAAACTCATCCGAAAGAACATTGGAAGAAATCTAGAGAGAACCCTATAGCTTAACACAATCCAATGGAATTGACCAAACAAACCCAAACAGAGTCAACCCTACTATAGGAGGAAGGGCCTGCAGTAAGAAATTACCATTTTGCAAGAGCTGAGGGTGAATGCTGTTCTGCAAGAGCTGAGGGCGAATGCTAAGGGTGAATGTTGTTCTGCAAGAGCTGAGGGTGAATGCTGAGGGCGAATGCAGGGTGAATGTTGTTCTGCAAGAGCTGAGGGAGAATGTTGTTCTGCAAGAGCTGAGGGCGAATGCTGAGGGAAAATGTTGTTCTGCAAGAGCTGAGGGCGAATGCTGAGGGAGAATGCTATTCCGCAAGAGCTGAGGGCGAATGTTGTTTTGCAAGAGCTGACGACGAATGTTGTTCTGCAAGAGCTGAGGGCGAATGTTGTTCTGCAAGAGCTGAGGGCGAATGCTGAGGGCGAATGATGTTCTGCAAGAGCTGAGGGCGAATGTTGTTCTGCATGAGTGGAGGGCGAATGCGCGCGTGATATCAGACGTTAATGTAGTTTTTAATAAAATCATTTTTATGTAGCGCGCATGTAGTTTTTAATAAAATCATTTTTATGTAGTGTGCATATAAGTGTCGTTATACCGACGGCGGACAAAGCGTCGCTAACGTCGCAATTGCGACGGATGCCTCCAAACGTCGCAATTGTGACACTTAGACATTGTGTCACACTTGCGACGTTTGGAGGAAGCCGTCGCAATAGCGACGCTTTGGGGCATAGTGTCGCAATTGCGACGTCTTCCTCCAAATGTCGCAATTGCGACACTTTCTAAGTGTCGGTATTGCGACACTTTTCTCTAAACGTCGGTATAGCGACGGTTTCGGGCCGGATTGAAAAAAATTGGGGAAATTTCTGACATTTGGTCAAAAGCGTCGGAACCAAGTGTCGGAATTTCCCCCAAATGTACTAGTGACATCCATAATCGAGATAAATGGGGAAGTCGAGGTAATCTATATGATGAATCAATACTTCTTAAAAGACTAGACTCTGTGCATAAATCTAGACTCGAACAAATAAATTGGGGGTCCCTCCAATGAATCACCAAGTGTTTTCGTTGCTACAACGCCCTCCAAATTTTGGCCTATATTCAAAATTTGGAGCCTCCCTTTAATCATATGAACTTTTGTTTCTAGTTATAGAGTCATCTGTGATTTCTTCCTAAATTTTTAAGTCCCTTTTTGAAGGAATTCCAAGTGTCACACTTGTGAAAACCAGTTGTGGCACACTTTTAAGAAGTAGCTCTAGTGTTTTCTCTTGCATTAATGGATTATTTCTATCATAGGGACATGCATTAGACTCATTCCCAAGGTATCGCACACTCTCTTGTTGCAGTTGAAACTTGTGTCGAAAGGTATATCTTAAGTGTCGCACTTGGAGGTAAGTGTCATTTCAATGGATGCATGTTGATTTTGGGTGCTGATTGTTTCATTGTCATGTGGTTGATAATTTGTGAGTGTGTGATCTTATTCAAGCCTTGTTACATGCTCTAGTATCATGTTTCTTCCTTACTGATCCCACACTTAGTTAATTTTGGAGTTTTCTTGTATTCGCAACTTGCCTGACCAAGCACCTATATTTCTTCCTCGTATAAATATACACTACACATTCATAAGCATCATTCAAGAATCCTCTGTCCCATGGAATTGCGCACTACATATTTAGAAAGAATTTCCTCCCTCAACTATGCACTATGTAATATCAGTGTTCAATCATTGTCAACTGCACTTGCCTATTTTCTAGTCCTTGCCTTCACTGCGCACTGTGCACTTTTAGTCAGCATTCAGGTCATGTATTAATATCTGTAGTGCTCAAATGCATAATGAATTGACCCTCTCCTTCCAGAACTATGGAATACGCAATCTCAGTGCATAATTAAGTCTTCTACGCCTCACTTACTTTCCCAACTACGCACTCATGCCTCCATGACTCTCAGCCACTACACACTGCACAATTACAGAGCCTATACCATCACTACCTTCCTCCTGATCCTGCGCATTACGCAATCCTAAGGAACTTTTCTCAATCTTACACATTTTCCCAGCTCAGACCGTGTGTTATATGAGAAACATGATAAACTAGTTGATTTTGGGACTCATGTCGTCTTGTCGTGAGTGAATTCCATTTGTGGGTGTTATTATCTAGACATGGTAGGATGATGTTAAAGGTGGATACCAAGGAGATGTTACAAGAAGATGATTGTGAAGCTGAATACCAAAAGAGATCATCAAGTAAAGAGATAAAGGGACACTAGATTAAGACAAAACAGTAAAGATCAAGGTCAAATGGAAGACTCTATATCCTAACCAACCTCCTAGAGGATGAAGATGAAATACATGAAAGATATATCATGAAGATACAAAGATAGCAACAAGAAGAAAAGTTTGGCATTGATACTCTACAATGAAGTTTCATGTTACCATTACCAAGTCACAACTTCTCAAAGTGTCATCATGAAAGTCACATGCTATAATTATATTTTCCACAAATTTGTGGAAATATATTATTTTATTTTTGAAAAAATAAAATGTTAAATTTGTGGAATCCCAAGGGTCACACATAGCATGTGAATAATCATGTAGAAGCTCAAAGGTCTCATAGGAATTCAAAAAGTCACATGGGAGCTCAAGAGTCATGAGGGAAGCTCAAGAATAACAAGGGAGGTGGAGAGTCACCCCATTTGTTATATATACGCCCTCACAGCTCAAGCAAAGGAATTTTCACCTTGGATTCTATCATGGAAAAACAAAACCCCCCAATTTTTACTTTATTATCTTCATAATAATAATGGGGACCCTCTATGTAAATTTTGGTCATATCGCTACCTTTAACACTCTAGCTTGGTTAATTTTGCAGGATTTTCACTTTCTTCGGATTTGTGTTTTGATTGTTTCATTGTGTGCAGTTTCTCCCCAGTTTCCCGGTGGCTCTGATTTTGTTGAGTTTGGACTTACGGTTTGAAAATGATGCTCATTCAAAGTTTCGGTTAATTTTTATTGCCTCGATTAAAAAATGTAATTTGTAATTATTAGTATTTAATTAATTTATTAACCTTATTTAATTAGTTAATTGTCCTAATTTGGACTCGAAATGTCAAATATTGTGGAGAAAACTTCGGAAGTCCATTCTTCAAATTCAAATCACCGCACAAACTTACAAACAAGGATAATTAAATGTAAGTAGTTACTTTAATTTGTAAGTAATTAATTTTTAATTATTTTTATGAAAAAAATTTAATTGGGGGAGCCCGAAAGCTCGAGACCTCGTAACTTTTATTAGAATTAAAATTAGTTTATATTTAAGTTCTGAGAGCCCAAAACTAATTTTAATTCTAATAAAAGTTACGAGGTCCCGAGCTTTCGAGCTCCCCCTCACATCAACATACAATAATATATAATAGGCTTCACTTCTCCACCTCTCCTTCATATTCAACCCTCATCCCTCCCGGCCCCTGATTCCTCCCTATCCCTCTCGGCTTCCTCGCTCACCCTCCTCCCATCCTACTTATAACTCCCTCTCCCTGCATCCATCCCACCCACTCCTACATACTAACTCCCTTTCCCATTTTAAAATTCATGGGCTCCTTAAGGAGACGCAAAAAGTCACCATATATATATATATATATATATATATATAGTATATTTTAATAATTTTGCTTAATAATTATTTTATTTATATTATTTTATTTATATTATTTTATTTTAAAATAGTTTAAAATCAGCCTAGATTCATCTTATTTTCAGATTTACCAATCGTCGAGAGAGATCAAATCTTTTTTCACTCTAAAAGATTATTGTATCTGAAGAGATTTGATCCATCTCGGTGTTTGGTAAATCCCGAGTTAAGATGAATCTAGGCTAGTATAATATATATATGTAGTTGGCATTGAAATATTTTATTTAAATTTCATGTTCTCACATTAAAATGTTATAACATTCCCCCACATATTTTGTTTCTTATATACATACATTTAATTGTTTTTATTTTAATATTTTCTAAAATATTACATATCAAATTAAGCATTAAAAGAATTACAAATAACCCTCTTACATTGAATTAGAAAGCAACTATTAATGGAAAAAGAATTTTCTCAATCTCTCTATATATGTTTCATGTTAAAACCTTTTACTCAACCTCCTTCATGAAATATTTTATATATAACCTACATTAAATTTTACTTTGTTAATGATATTTTCAAAATCATATATATCAACTCCATATTAGAAATAAAATAAATTATGCATCTCGCTAGTTATGGAAAGTGAAAATATAAGATTTTTTTTAATTTAAATTAATTTGCTTTCAGTTTCTTTATATCTCTATATAAATTTATGTAAAATTAAAGTTCAAATTGAACTATTTTAATTATGACCAACATTAATTTCTTTTGGTATTGCTATTTTTAATTTGTTAATTCAAAGTATTATTTTACTATTATTAAATGTAATGTTACATGAAAACATCTCTCTCATACTTGGTTATAGAGCATCTCTCGGTGCAATTAAAATTTCATTTAATAATTTGTATATATTAATAAAAAAATGCTCGAATTTTGTGAGACATGCATTTTCCAGCAAACTAATAGTATTGACACCTCAAATATGAAGAGCTCTATCTTGAGTTCTACTTGGCCAAATAAGTCCCATGATGGATCATTGGAAACATAAAATCATGGGGAATAATCTGGGAGTATCAACTCAGCCAAATATGCACATTTATTATCCCTGAAAATTAGCAAAAGATGGAACTCCGAATTTGTAACAAAAAACCAATTTTCTGAGTTTAGTTTTGAAATTCGATTTTCTAAAAGTTTTGTTGTTGCAAATTCATTAGAAGACAACCTTATTTGGCCATAGAAATCATTACATAGATAAATGGAGAGCACAATTTCATTCCTTTAATTAGATTTTAATTGGAGAAACTTGTTTTTCCAATTTGGTATTTTTAATTTGGCATGCAATTCTTATTGGTTTTAATTTTGATTTTAATGATTTTAATGATTTTTTACAGGAGATCTGTTGGATAGGATGAAGAAAATGAGTTTTGGAGCAATGGTATTGTGCCAGGAAAGGAAAGGAAGAGGATTTGCAGCTCCAAAATAGATTGATTACAACTACCTACAAAAACTCTCCAATTTTGGATTTTTTTTTGTAAATTATAAATAATGTTTTGAAGAATGGGGAAGGGGTTTCTCTCCTCTACAACTTAGGAGCTTTGAGCACTTTTATATTGATATTTTGAGTTCTAGATAGGGAGGAAAGCTCAGATCTAGGTTATTGGGGGTTTTCTTTTTTAAATCTGGACTTTGTATTGAAGGTTAAGCCTGCACTTTTGCAGCTCTTTCCCTTTAGTGGCAAAGCTTATGATTTGGGAAAGATTGTTGGAGATCGAATCAAGGAAGAAAGAAAAGAGACCCGGTTCATCAATTTGTATTTGAATTCTTGGATTTGTTTCTGATTTTCACTTTACTCGAGTGTGTAAATCGAATTTCTGAGTAATTATTTACTCAGAATCCACAATCTTAATTTGATTTAATTGTCATTGCCATTAATTGAACTATTTCCTAGTGTTAATGGTTAATTATTCATTGTTTTAAGTCTCTGAACATAGCATGTTTTGTAATCACCATATCAACTATTAAAACTATTTCATTAGCCATAGATTAATCATAAACGAAACATGTTAAATCCCCAATCATTTAATTGCCTTGATCTCAGTTGGGATTAGATCTACATATTTCTAATTGAGATAGATTTATTTTTGTAACTTGCATCTTAGAATATATTTGAATTTAGATTTAATATTGCATTTTAGATGTTCTCTTATACATGGGAAAACTTTAGTGTGGCTTGGTTGAGCCCTCAATTTAGCTTAAGGGTTGCTTTCTTGCAAGCATGCAGTAAGGAGGTAGATATGATATCTCTCGTCTTTTTTCGTAAGTATTAGAATATCACAAATCAACAAGGAGAGAGAGGGGGTGACTAGACCAAAATGGATAAGGACTTAGTTGGGAATCTAACCAGTTGGTTTCCATTACATGTTGATGAGGTCATTTTTATCCGTCAACATTTTTGGCGGTAGAAGGAGGGAATAAATTGATTATTTGTGTGGGGTCTTGTTTTAAAAACGTTTTTTAACTAACCATGGCTTCTATGTGCATTCCTACTTTGGGTCATGATTTTAGCTCATGCAAACCTACCTGCGGCATGCCCAAGAAACAACTCGAATCCTTGTCTCATTTGAAGTATGACGGTGAGAGTAAAATTTATGCTTTACATAATCTTTGTCGATTTGTGGATAAATGTGCATATTTCAATATTACTAATGACAACTAAATCCACAAGTTGTTTACTCTCACATTTTGAGGACGGATTCACAAATGGTTCAAAATGCTTCCATCTAAATCAATACATTCATGGAACCATTTTATGAAGGTATTTCTATTAGTTAATAAAAACTATAATTATGAATATTTTTGTTTTGAAATTGAAAACCTTTTCATGCATGTAGATGAACCTCTAGAGGAATTTTACACTAGATTATGGTCACTTTGATATAGATTCCATCTAGGTGATTTACCTTCAAGAGATGATCTAATTGAATATTTTAATTCTCTTGTTCCTTCTAATTATGAACATACCAAATCAAATAATGAAGAACATTATGCCTCAAATTCATTAGTTAATCTTAAATCTGAAATTGATTTTACTAAGCCAATAAATAAACTTGAAAATATATCACAACCACAATCTTTAGAAAATTGTTTCACACACTTTCAGATTTATGAAATGGATCATACAAATATAAATATAAAATCTGAAAATGTATCTAAATCATTTCCTAATGTTTTCAGATAACAACAAGAAGACCGAGTAAAAATAAATCAAGGACAAGATCTAAATAATGAACATGTCAATATTTCTTTTATAGAGGAAAATTCAAAACTATTTTCTACTTCCACAACTGAAATATTTTCATTAAGACAAAATTCTAATTTTGTTAATTATGCTACAAATCATGATGATGAAAATTTATAGCCAACATCTAATGCATTATATTCTGAAAATCATTACTTTTTGTACCTGGATCTTTTTTCAAATCTGATTGCATTTAGTAATGATCCTCTCAATCTTTGTGTTGAAATCTCTCCTTTAAATAGTTTTGATTTCATTATGAATTGACTTGATTGGATGGTGATTATTTGCCCATTAATGCCATTTCTCAACCTCTCTCTTATAATTTTAATGATGATGTTAGTTTAAATCAGCCATGTGATTTTCAGGAAAGGAAAGTTATATTTTAGGAGTATTTTGATTTTGATGACATAGATTCTCATCCTTTACAAAGTAAATCATGTTGAAAAACATATTTCAATCAAGTATATTCTCATGATTTAATTTTGTTTCCTTTTATTGAATGCAAATTTGATTTCGAACATTTTGATGAGACTAATTTTCAAGTTTCCAATGGAACACATTCTAATTCTCTATTGGGAACTTGTTTTGATGAAATCTTGTTGGAACTCCCTTCTAGTGCCAAAAATGTTGATGGCCAAAAATGACCTAATCAACATGCAAGGGAAACCACCTGGTTAGAGCCCCAACTAAGCCCTTATTTGTTTTCTTTGGTGGTTTCTATTGGTTCTATTGGGTCAAGATACCCCCTCTCTCTCCCTGTTGACGTGATATTCTAATATTTTGATTACCAAACAAGAAGGGAGATATTAGATCTACCTCCTTGTTGCATGCTTGCAAGAAAATAATTCTTAAGCTTAATTGAGGACTCAGCCAAGCCACACCACACTAAAGTTTCCCCTTGTATAAGGGGATGTCTAAAATGCAATCTATCTCGATTAGGAATATGGAGATCTAATCCCAACTAGGAGCAAGGCAATTAAAATATTGGGGATTTAACATGTTTCGCTTATGGTTAATATGTGCCTAATTAAATAGTTCTAATAACTGACATATTGATATATTGTATGAATGAGGAAGAGCATTCTGAACACTTGGCAACAATGTTAATACTGCTAAGAGAGAATAAGTTGCATGCCAAGGTTTAGATAAATAGTTTGTGGTATATATAAATGCTTGCAATAGGGGACTTGGTGGAGTTTTGATGCAGGAAGGACAGATAGTATGTTATGGGTCAAGGAAATTGAATGAGCATGAGCAGAACTACGTGACGCATGATCTTGATTCGGCATCGATCATTCATGCATTGAAGATGTGGAGACACTATATTTTTGGCATAAGGTTCATTTTGATGAGTGGTCATAGTGGGATAACATACTTGTTTGATCAACCTAGTCTAAATGCCAAGAAAACTAGGTGGTTGGCCATCTTTAGTGATTTTGGATTCAAGATCAGGTACATTAAAGGTAAATAGAACAGGGTTGCAGATGATTTTACAGCCAGAAGATTTCAAGTAAATCACATCACAACCATGAGATCATATGGGACATATTTAAAAGATTAGATCTTACGGGTAGGAAAACATGATGACAGGTACCAACACCTTAAGCACAGGTTACAGTAGCAGTGTAAAGGTGACTAGGATGTGGACTATCTTCTCATGGTAGATGGCTTTGTCAGATTTAGGGACAGGATCTATGTGCCAGACAACAATGACCTCAAGAATATTATCTTGTGGGAATTTCATGTCAAGCCATATTCAAGTCATTTGAGATATCAAAAGAAATTGATTATAGTTAAGAAGTTCTACGATTGGTCAAACTTGAAGAAATAGGTCACAGAGTTTGTTGCGAGATTTTTGGATTATCAATGGGTAAAAGCAGAGTGGAAGCATCCAGGTGATCTATTGCAAACGATTCCAATTCCATAGTGGAAATAGTAGGTCATTTCCATGGACTTCATTACAAGTTTCCCGAGGACAGCCAGACAACATGATTCCGTTATTGTTGTGGTTGACAAGTTGACTAAGGTTGCTCACTTCGTTCCAATGAAGTCTATGAATTTATCTAGTGAGGTAGCCCGAGTCTTCATCAGGGAGATAGTGAGGTTACATCGTATTTCTATGAATATTGTGTCAGAAAAAGATGCCAAGTTCACTTGCAGGTTTTGGGACAAGTTTTTCCTTTATTACAACTTATCATCCGTAGACAGATGGACAAACAGAGAGGGTCAACAATATTCTTGAGGACATGTTTAGAATGTATGTTATTCATTAATAGAGGAAGTGGGAAGAGTATATTCCACTGGTTGAGTTTGCTTACAACAATGGGTATCAGGAGTCTCTAAGGATAAGTCTCTTTGAGGCACTTTATGGGCAGAGTTGTAATACTCCTATCAGTTGGAGTGATCTAGTGAATAGGGTGTTCATTGGACCAGATATGTTGGCAGGGATGGAATGTGAAATGTACGTTATCAAGAAGAATCTAAAGGTGGAACATAATAGGCAGAAGATTTATGCAGATCAGTACAAGGTGGTTAAGGAGTTATAGGTTGGGGAAAAATTGTACTTGCACATAAATCCCAAGAAGGTCTCCTTGAGGATTGGATCATGTTCCAAGCTTGAACCTCATTATTGTGGGCCTTTCGAGATTCTTGAGAGGATTGGACCAATGGCTTACCAACTTGCATTGCCTATGACAGTGAAATTCCATGATGTTTTCCATGTGTCATTGCTTAAGAAGTATGTGAAAGGTGTTGATCATGTGATTGAATGGTCTGTATTAAAGGTGGAACCATAAGGAGAATTCCATCTGGAACCTCATTGCATTTTGCAGCAAAATATTCTCATGCTTCGGAATCAAGAAATTGAGCAAGTTAAACTGTAGTGGAAGCACTTTGGGCTTGATGAAACAACATGGGAGATGGTTGATCAGATGTGGGTTATGTATCCTTCTTTATTCATTAGTTGAGGTGAAGTATTTTGATATATGTTCTGATGTTGTGTTTTGGTTATGTATGTTTATGCATGTGTATGTAAATACCACATTGATTTGTATTATAAAGATTCAATAAGCGGTATGGTGTTCATGATATGTTATTTATGTCTTCAACATTATGATATGATGTAGATGTTGTATCGAGTTGTGTTATAAAGCTCCATAGGAAGCATTTTTTTTCTAGTTTATAAGTGTCATTGAACATTGAGGACGGTGTTCCCCCAAGGGGGAGGGGTTTGTAACAACCCTTGGTTGATTTCCTATGTAAATAAAAATAATAGCCAGGGTCATGGGTGATCTGAAAATGGAATGTACTTGAATAAAGGGTGCAAGGTATCCATTTTCAATAATTTTAAATGTGAAAACAACTCCAAGGTTAACTATGAAGTAAACACTCAGATGTCATTAAAATACTCATGCTTGAAGCTTGATGTCTTGCGGAATAAAACAAATAAGTTTGAGCAATTGTTTAGGTGTTTATGTGTGAAGGCAAGTTACTTAAATATGTTGTTTAACACATTATAGCAGATTTTTCAATGCTTAAACCTATGAAGATGACCTCTGTTAGATTTCAGACCTGCTCCATTGCTCTAAAATGAAATACAATATTATAAGTGTCTCAATAGACAAATATGACTATAAAAATAGAATCAAAAGATAGGAAACAACTAAGAATGTTCTTCCCCAAGCACTAAACAGTGAAATTGTACCTTAAACAATACTTTCTTCAAATGGCCCTAATGGCCCTTTAAACTTCTATGAAGAAATTAGAGGTGAATATGACCTCCAATGGTTCTGAAACCTCTGCCAATGGACTCAGAATGTCGAACAAAGAAGAATTAGGCTTTTGAATCACCGAAAACAGATGAATACAACCCCCAAACAGCTCAAGCACTAGAATGGCCCTAGTGACCTTGAAAGCTTCCCTGAAGAAATTCGAGGTGAAGAATGCCTCAACAGGAAAAAATATCTGTATAAATGGACTCAAAGCACATAATACAGTAAAAAATGACCTTATTTTCACATTCAATGGTTGGACACATCCCAATGCAGCTCCCAAACTGATATGGCCCTAGTGGCTTCTGGAACTTCCCCGAAAGAAAAAAACCTGTAAACGACCTATGTTGGCTGTGAAACCTATTCCATTGAGTCCAGAAGGTCGAAGAGACACAAAATCAAAAAACAAATCACTCATAAAGGATCTCCCATCAGAAATATATGGCCCAAATAGTCTTTTGCCTAATGTTAGGCAAAAATCCCACAAAAGGTGGGCCAACTTTAGTTAACTGGAGTCAATTTAGCAAATCCGCCTAAACTGGTGGGCGCTCCAAATTTGGCGGGCGGTTAGAGATAAAATTTAAGGTGATGTTATCGTGGCCACATATCGGCATAAAATGTGGGTCGACCTTTTTGAAAAAACCGTAACAACTCCGCCGTTTTGGTAGGGCCGCTGGTCACGGCACTTGCGGTCATATTGAATGTTGAGTAATTCGTGTTGAATGGGGGCTAGTTTACCTCCGCTCCACCGTTAACAAAGCCACGTGCCTTCAACCTTTAACATTTTCCCACGTACCTTTAAACCTTTTGCCATATGAATTAAACCTTGAACGTAACATATGATTTGGGTTTTTTTTTAAATAATTTCGAATTTAATAAATTATGTGTGGTATAAAATTATTTTTAATAAGGTTTTAAAAATTAATAAAAATATATATAAAATAATATAATATATGATTAATTAAAACCACATAAAACATTAATAAATATACAATTTAATTTATTAATTAAACCTTAATAAAAATAAAAATAAATTCAACACATAAATTTATCAATACCCATTCAACATTAGAGGTTATTGGGCGATTTCAAAGTGCAATAAATTCTTCATACGGTCACGGATTTGAGTGTCGTTCACGGCGCCGGGATCGTATCACCAAGGCCTATCCATTCACTCAAGTTCGAAGTCAATTTCAGCACTTTCATTTTTGAGCTTTTTCCCAAGCTCAGATTTGAGCTCCTGATCACAACTCCCATATGAGAGGATTTTGGTCCCCAAAATCTTACTGAAATGTTGAACTGATCTATAGTATAGAAAATGAGAGAATGAACATCCTCTTCTCTTCAGCCATTCAAATTTTTTTCCTTGCAAAGCAAATGAAATTGAACCACAAATGGAAAGAAATTGACATTTCCCTTCCTGAATGCACTTGTCCATAACTGTCTTTCTTTCTCTCACATAGAAATTTCTGGCGAGAAATTTACAGAATGAAACTGTACAATGCTACCTTGATCAATGATCTAAGGTGGCTCAAAACAAACAAGATATTACAACACAAAATACATGCATACATCCGAAATTTGCATATGTACAAAAGGAGTACGTCTCACTGTGTCAAGAAGTCCATCCACTTCTCACCAAGCCACTTCCATGGTGATTTTTGCTGCTGCAACTTTTCCTCATGTGAAACTTCCATTTCCACATCAATAATGGAATCCATGATTCCACCTTCGCCAATATTTTTGTCCTCTTGCTACATGTGTGTGGGACGACGAGTTGGATGCAAAGTCCAACAATGAGAGACAACATGTCCCTTCTTTTGGCAAAAAGTGCAAATCATATGCAACTTCTTTGAAGGTATTCTTTGCTTCATCTGCTTCTTGTGTGCCTTCTTCCTCATCCGACATCTTGAAACATGATGGTTAAATCGACCACAATATGTACAAGAATTATTTTTTCCATTAAAGCATGTAAAATTATCATGCCTTGCAGAAACACAATCAAATTGATCATGAGAAGATTTATACCTCTTATGCTACTTTGCATGTTCATCCTTTTTTCCTCCATGAGGAGATGAACTAGTAGAGGCTCCAGCTTTCAATTGCAGACTAACATCATTGTTCTCGTCTTGAAAATTGTCTAAAATTTCATGCTTGCCATAAGCTGCATGTCTATCGTCTTCTTGCTGCAACAAAGGCTTAAAACAATGGCATTCATCTTTGAAACAAATTTGACATATTTGCTTCATGGAACTTGGAACAAAAATTCTCTTTGCATTAGCCTCACATGCCTTCATGGCTTTGGAGTCTTCGCCATTAGATTGTACATAACCAAGACCAAGGTTCTTGGGGCGTTCCTCAACAGAAAGAGGCTCAACAATGCCTTGTGCATGCTTCCCTAATCCTTTTCATTCATGATAGCCCATTTTCAACATCAATTTGGACCCTATACCTCTTGTATGCCTTTCAAAAGAACCAACACACTTTTCAATAGAGGAAACTGAAGACAAATCTAAATGATTTACCTCATGATTTACGTCCTGAAGAAGAGGTATTTTCTTGGACAAAGCTTCTTGAGCTTGCAGGAGTTGTTTCTCCATGCAATGCAGTCTTTGGAGAATTATTTCCTTCTCTTCCTGCATAGCCAACAATTGTTCATGAAGTTGAACACTTTCTCTTTGATCCTCAAGGAGAATCTGCACCATGTCCTTCACCTTAATGAAATATCCTTTCATGTCATCATTGAAGAGTTTCGTGAAGGAGGAAACTTCACTTGTAGAAGAAATTGACATCATGTAAATGGTCAAATAACAAAAGGAACTTCAAAAAAAGTTCTCAAATCTTTCAATAATGACAAGCTGTTGACCAAATGCCTTCAACTCTTGGAGAGTGTTAACACCATCTATCCCAAAATGAGCTCAAGCAAACTCATGCACACAATAAAATAGTCAAGGTTGATTGCACGAATGCTCAAAATATAAACTAAACCAGAGATTGACTGAAGTAGCATTTATCTACTACGCAATTGTATAACAAAATAAGTTCGAAGGCTTCCTGGCTTGCTTCAAACTCTGTCTATAGTTATATAACTTTTCCTAGAGCATATAAACAGCAAAAACCCGCTCTGATACCATCTGATCTGAAAATGGAATGTACTTGAATAAAGGGTGTAAGGTATCCATTTTCAATAATTTTAAATGTGCAAACAACTCTAAGGTTAACTATGAATTAAACACTCAGATGTCATTAAAATACTCATGCTTGAAGCTTGATGTCTTTCGGAATAAAAAAAATAAGTTTGAGTAGTTGTTTAGGTGTTTATGTGTGAAAGAAAGTTACTTAAATTTTTTGTTTAACACATTATCGCAGATTTTTCGATGCTTAAACCTCTGAAGATGACCTCTTTTA
Source organism: Pinus albicaulis (assembly GCA_034641835.2). NCBI lineage: Eukaryota > Viridiplantae > Streptophyta > Pinopsida > Pinales > Pinaceae > Pinus > Pinus albicaulis. The sequence goes on from CM076581.1 coordinate 1,167,774,595, forward strand.
GATTTCAGACCTGCTCCATTGCTCTAAAATGAAATACAATATTATAAGTGTCTCAATAGACAAATATAACTGTAAAAACAGAATCAGAAGACAGGAAACAGCTAAGAATTCTCTTCCCCAAGCACTAAACAGTGAAATTGTACCTTAAACAGTACTTTCTTCAAATGGCCCTGATGGCCCTTTAAACTTATATGAAGAAATTCGAGGTGAAGATGACCTCCAATTGTTCTTAAACCTCTTCCAATGGACTCATATTGTCGAAGACAACATAAGTAGGCTTTTGAATCACCGAAAACAGATGAATACAGTCCCCAAACAGCTCAAGCACTAGAATGGCCCTAGTGACCTTGAAAGCTTCCCTGAAGAAATTCGAGGTGAAGAATGTCTCAAAATAAAAAAAGAGTTGTATAAATGGACTCAGAGCACAGAATAAAGTCATAAATGACCTTCGTTTCACATTCAATGGCTACACACATCCCAATGCAGCTCCCAAACTAATATGGCCCTAGTGGCTTCTGGAACTTCCCTGAAGAAAAAACACCTGAAAACGACCTCTATTGGATGTGAAACCTATTCCATTGAGTCCAGAAGGTCTATGAGACCCAAAATCAAAAAAAAAATTGCTCAGAAAGGATCTCCCATCAGAAATATATGGCCCAAACAGTCTTTTGCCCAATGTTAGGCAAAAATCCCACAAAAGGTGGGCCAACTTTAGTTAACTGGAGTCAATTTAGCAAATCCGCCTAAACTGGTGGGCGCTCCAAATTTGGCAGGCGGTTAGAGATAACATTTAATGTGATGTTATCGTGGCCACATGTCGGCATAAAATGTGGGTCGACCGTTTTGAATGTTGAGTAATGGGGGCTAGTTTACCTCCGCTCCACCATTAACAAAGCCACGTGCCTTCAACCTTTAACATTTTCCCACGTACCTTTAAACCTTTTGCCATATTAATTAAACTTGAACTTAACATATGATTTGGGTTTTTTTTTTTAAATAATTTCGAATTTAATCAATTATGTGTGGTATAAAATTATTTTTAATAAGGTTTTAAAAACTAATAAAATATATATATATAATAATATAATATATGATTAATTAAAACCATATAAAACATTAATAAATATATAATTTAATTTATTAATTAAACCTTAATAAAAATAAAAATAAAATTTCAACACATAAATTTATCAATACCCATTCAACGTTGGAGGTTATTGGGCGATTTCAAAGTGAAATAACTTCTTCATACGGTAACGGATTTGAGTGTCGTTCATGGAACCGGGATCGTATCACCAGGGCCTATCCGGTCGCTTAGGTTCCAAGTCAATTTCAGCACTTTCATTTTTGAGCTTTTTCCCAAGCTCAGATTTGAGCTCTTAATCACCATTGGTTGATTTCCTATGTAAATAAAAATAATAACCAAGGTCATGGGATAGGTATTCCGAGTTGAATTTTGGATAAAACATAGTGATGGGGATCACCAGTGAATAATTAATGGTTATAGAAATTGAAAAAGACATTGACAAAGGCAAACTGACAATAATTAAAATTTTATTTATGAAAATATTGTAAAATAGGAGAAAATGAATATGGAAGGTCACATAACTGCATGAGGAAGAAATTGAAGGAAAAATTAAATAAATAGAGGCCTCAATGATAATAAAAAAAGGCTTTTAAGGATCATTTCACAGCTTTTGACATTTATTTGGTGGATCTCTCCCTCTATTCTCTCATACTCTTGCACATTTAGAGTTTTCTTGGAGAAATTTGGCATATATTTGGTTTGGAGAAAGAAGGAAAATGAAAGCAGGAGAACACAATGGAACAGGTGGATCAATAGCTACATCTGGATTGCTTTGCAGGTAACAGGTTCCATGTATTATTTCCTTGATGCATGGTATATGCATTTTATCATATGGTTATGATCTGTCATTTGCATGGAATATTATTTGGATTGATAGTGATTTTAGCTTAGCCTTGCCATTTCCTAGATAACCATGGTGTTGTGGGTTTTTCCACTTGATTTTTTTTTTTTTTTTTTTCTGATTGGTGCTTGTAATTTCTTCTGGTTGTGGGTAGGAACAAATTATTTAGAAGCCTTGGAACAACTTGGGTTGGAGCCCTTGGTGGGTTGAGTTACTAGTTCCTGGAAAACTTGGGTAGAGATCGATCTAATTAGTGTTAGTGGTTTCTAACCGTGAGGTGGACTCACTAGTTAAGGGTTGAGGTGGTTTGGAATTTGAAATACCTGGTTTGGTTTTTCTTGATTTATTCCATGAGATCCCACATTCACACTTGGAATATGGTGTTGGGGTGATTGGTTGAAAGAGAGATTTGGTTCATCCCAATCTATGGTCATGTGGTAAGTGGAAGTCCCTGACTTGGTTGGTATTCTCCTATGTTAATTAGAGTTATTCTTCTATTGTGTTTCATGTATATTTATTGGAAATGTGTTGGAGATATTATGGCTGATTTTCCATGGTTTATATGATGGTTATATGTTATTATGTTTTGTGTATCTTTTATGGCTCTTGTCATGATTTGCTTAGCTATTTATGAGTAATGAATATATGGACTAATTAGTGGTGTTGCAGCTATGTGGATAGGGAATAGGTCCTTCTCGGTGATTCTCAGATGAATTTCATACTTTTATGATCATATATGCATTTATGACCTGTAGCTTACATGTTTTCCACGTGTTTGACGAAACTCCTATTATGTTTGGTCAGTTTATGTAAATTTTTGAGTTGAGATCAAATGTTTAGTTTTGTTCCCATGTTAGAAATGATTATGGAATTTCTCAAGAATTTCTAGGCAGTGGTATGGAGACAGGCCTAAAAAGGTGGCAATGATCCTAGGACAGTCTGGGAAAATTGGGTTGCAACTGCATGAATGTAGGGTTGTGCATGTATTTGTAGACTTCCAACTGCATGGAGGGCTTGTTATGGGTGTGGTTGGGAACCCAAGTCAGAAAAAAGGGTGTCCAACTTAGATTTTGGCCACCTGGGCAAGCTACTCAGCCTTTGAGTGACATGTAACCCCTATATGATATTTATGTTATGTCAGTTTGTCTTCAGTAGTCGGTCCCACTTCCTTAATGGGATCTCGGAGATCGGGTCATGTCATAGTAGCTTTTCCTCTCATGTTTACCCTGGAAAGCTAGTGAAACTGGGTAAATGTAGGAGGGATGGTTACATAATGGTATCAAAGCTCTCAGGTTCAACATTTGGATTGGATGGGTGGAATGTGTTGGTCATCCATGCATGAAAGTTGTCTATATGTTTGTCATGTATGCATTGTGATGGTTATTGTTGCAGTTGTGTCGTCATGTAGAGGTTGATGATGTTGATGTTGAGCTGATTTCTATGTTGATTTCATTATATATACATATGTGGTGCTTATCCGAATTGATCTTGCAGATGAGATAGCCTCCCTTAAACTTCACTGAGGTATGTTAATTATGTCTATATGGGTTTATCCTACATGGTATGTTTGTAGGAAGTAGAGAATCAAATATGACCAGCAAAATGGTGGACTACAGTTCACGTGATTCTCCCTATAGATCAAATGAACAACATGGTGATGAGTATTCCCCTGACATATCAGACACAAAGAGAAGTTTGAAAGCATATACTATAATTTGTAAGGTGGATAATGACAAGATCACTCAATCATAGGAGAGACTTGTTAGGGCATGGGAAAATCAAGAAGAAGTTAATGAAGTTATTCTTCAGAGTCTATCAGATTTTCAGATACAGGAAACACTTAGTATCAATCATGGATAGGAGGAAAGGACTAATGGGGCATGTAGAAGCAGGTCTCAATCAAGATACAGGTTTGACAAGGTTGATACAGTCATAGATGGTAGGTTCTTGGATACACCTGACAGGAGGGGTAATGATTGCGGGTTCTATTTGAATTATCGCTCAGAGAGAAAACATCGTCATCATCGTCACCATCCATATAGGAGGAGTGAGAAGCATTACTTTCCAAAGGAATTAAAGAAAGAAAATATTCCTACATTTTAAGGATAAATGAAGAAGTAACGGGATGAAGAAGCTTGGTTACTTGGGATGAATAAGTTTTTCAGATTGCATGATTATTCAGAAAATATGAAGGCCATGATAACTACTTTCAGTATTAAAGGAAAACAAAACATTCAGTGGGAACATGTGAAGAATGTCAGAGCCATTTAGGAAGAGGCGTTGACTTGTAGTTATTTTTAGAGACTTTTCAGGAAGAAGTATCTCTCTGAAAGATACTATGATAGCAAGGAAAATTATTTTTATGATCTGAAGCTAGGATCTATGACCGATGAGGAGTATACTAGTAGTTTCTTAGAGTTGCTGAGATATGTGCCTTATATTAATAAGGAGAAAGAAAATATTCAAATATTCATTAGTGGGTTGTCGGTATCATTCAAAGACATGATTGATTTTGATGAGACTAGATCAATGAAGGAAGCCATCATAAAGTTGAAGCATTGTTATGAGAAATTGAAACACAAGACCGAGTCTAAGTAGGATTGGAAAGGTCATGATAAGAATAAAGGAAAGTGGGATAAGAAGAGAGAAAAACATAGGATACAAATGACAAGGAGAATGAAACACCATACAATAAGTTCAATACAACTAATATAGGATAGGGACTTCAGTCTGAGGAATAGAACAAGGTTAATGGTAGGAATCCCTTGTAGTGTTGGACTTGTAGAAGGGATCATTGCAGGAGATATTATCCACAACATCAGGGTGGAAAACTGCAGATTTACAGTGCTCAGAAGGCATAGACAGCTGGGGATGTGGGGTAGAGTATTCATCGAATTTATGCAACATTGGATAATAGGAAGTTTGATCATCATGCATCTATTATCAAGATGGAAGGTAAGCTTTGTGATCAAGTTGTTTCTATTTTAATTGACCCTGATCTAACTGTAGTTATATCAGTCCGAAGCTGGTGGATAAGTGTGGGTTGAATAAAGAAGTGCATATTGAGTCTTGGTTAGTGCAGTTGGTTACAAATACTAAGAAAAGAGTTCATCATTGGGTAATATCTTGTGCATTTGAGTTAAATAGTATGTCTACATCAACGCATCTAAATGTGCTTTCGTTGGGATCATACAGTATGCTTATGGGTATGGATTGGTTGTACATTCACATGAATAAGGTGGATTGCTATGAGAAGGCTATTGAGTGCTTCGATGATGATGGAGCGAAGAGAATATTGCAGGGTAAGAAGAAGCCTACATCAATGAGAATGGTTACAGCTATGCAGGAAAAGTGCAGTAGCAGGAAAGGATGTGTATTTTTTGCAATTCATATTTCTAGTGACAAAGGTAAGGATGTTGAGGATGTGGAAGTATTGAAGAGGTAATCATTTTTGTAGTATTTCCATAATGTTTTTCTAGTAGAGATATCAGAGTTACTGCCTCATAGGGAAGTGGAATTTTCTATTGAGTTGATGTTGGGAGAAGCACCAACATCGAAGGCACCTTATAGGATGAGCACTCCAGAGTTAGTGGAACTGAAGTTGTAGTTGAAGGAAATGCTTGAAAATGGATACATTAGGCCAAGTGTGTCGCCTTAGGGTGCATCAGTGTTGTTTATGAAGAAGACGGATGGTACTCTTAGGTTATGTATTGATAACAAGAATTTGAAAAAGGTGACAATTAAGGGTGTCCAACTCGGATTTTGGCCACATGGGCTAGCTACTCAGCCTCTGAGTGACATGTAACCCCTATATGATATTTATGTTATGTCAGTTTGTCTTCAGTAGTCGGTCCCACTTCCTTAATGGGATCTAGGAGATCAGGTCATGTCATAGTAGATTTTCCTCTCATGTTTACCCTGGAAAGCCGATGAAACTGGGTAAATGTAGGAGGGATGGTTACAGAATGGCATCAAAGCTCTCAGGTTCAACACTTGGATTGGATGGGTGGAATGTGTTGGTCATCCATGCATGCAAGTTGTCTATATGTTTGTCATGTATGCATTGTGATGGTTATTGTTGTAGTTGTGTCGTCATGTAGAGGTTGATGATGTTGATGTTGAGATGATTGATATGTTGATTTCATTATATATACATATGTTGTTCTTATCCGAATTGATCTTGCAGATGAGATAGCCTCCCTTAAACTTCAATGAGGTATGTTAATTATGTCTATATGGGTTTATCTTACATGTTATGTTTGTAGGAAGTAGATAATCAAATATGACCAGCAAAATGGTGGACTACAGTTCACGTGATTCTCCCTATAGATCAAATGAACAACATGGTGATGAATATTCCCCTGACATATCATACACAAAGAGAAGTTTGAAAGCATATATTATAATTTGTAAGGTGGATAGTGACAGGATCACTCAATCATAGGAGAGACTTTTCAGGGCATGGGAAAATCAAGAAGAATTTAATGAATTTATTCTTCAGAGTCTATCATATTTGCAGAGACAGGGAATACTTAGTATCAATCGTGGACAGGAGGAAAGGAATAATGGGGCATATAGAAGCAGATCTCAATCAAGATACAGGTTTGACAAGGTTGATACAGTCATAGATGGTAGGTTCTTGGATACACCTGACAGGAGGGGTAATGATTGCGGGTTCTATTTGAATTATCGTTTAGAGAGAAAACATCGTCATCATCGTCACCATCCATATAGGAGGAGTGAGAAGCATTGCTTTCCAAAGGAATTTAAGAAAGAAAATCTTCCTACATTTTAAGGATAAATGAAGAAGTAACGGGATGAAGAAGCTTGGATACATGGGATGAATAAGTTTTTCAGATTGCATGATTATTCAGAAAATATGAAGGCCATGATAACTACTTTCAGTATTAAAGGAAAACAAAACATTCGGTGGGAACATGTGAAGAATATCAGAGCCATTCAAGAAGAGGAGTAGACTTTTCAGGAAGAAGTATCTCTCTGAAAGATACTATGATAGCAGGGAAAATTATTTTTATGATCTGAAGCTGGGATCTATGACCGATGAGGAGTATACTAGCAATTTCTTAGAGTTGTTGAGATATGTGCCTTATATTAATAAGGAGAAAGAAAATATTCAAAGATTCACTAGTGGGTTGTCGGTATCATTCAAAGACATGATTGATTTTGATGAGACTAGATCAATGAAGGAAGCCATCATAAAGTTGAAGCATTGTTATGAGAAATTGAAACACAAGACTGAGTCTAAGTAGGATTGGAAAGGTCATGATAAGAATAAAGGAAAGTGGGATAATAAGAGAGAAAAACATAGGATACAAATGACAAGGAGAATGAAACACCATACAATAAGTTCAATACAACTAATATAGGATAGGGACTTCAGTCTGAGGAATAGAACAAGGTTAATGGCAATAATCCCTTGTAATGTTGGACTTGTAGAAGGGATCATTGCAGGAGATATTATCCACAACATCAATGTGGAAAACTGTAGATTTACAGTGCTCAGGAGGCATAGACAGCTGGGGATGTCGGGTAGAGTATTCATCGAATTTATGCAACATTGGATAATAGGAAGGTTGATCATAATGCATCTATTATCAAGATGGAAGGTAAGCTTTGTGATCAAGTTGTTTCTATTTTAATTGACCCTGATCTAATTGTAGTTATATCAGTCCTAAGCTGGTGGATAAGTGTGGGTTGAATAAAGAAGTGCATATTGAGTCTTGGTTAGTGCAGTTGGTTACAAATACTAAGAAAAGAGTTCATCATTGGGTAATATCTTGTGCATTTGAGTTGAATAGTATGTCTACATCAACGCATCTAAATGTGCTTTCGTTGGGATCATACAGTATGCTTATGGGTATGGATTGGTTGTACATTCACATTAATAAGGTGGATTGCTATGAGAAGGCTATTGAGTGCTTGGATGATGATGGAGCGAAGAGAATATTGTAGGGTAAGAAGAAGCCTACATCAATGAGAATGGTTACAACTATGCAGGAAAAGTGCAGCAGCAGGAAAGGATGTGTATTGTTTGCAATTCATATTTCTAGTGACAAAGGTAAGGATGTTGAGGATGTAGAAGTATTGAAGAGGTAATCGTTTTTGTAGTAGTTCCAGGATGTTTTTCCAGTAGAGATATCGGAGTTACTTCCTCATAGGGAAGCAGAATTTTCTATTGAGTTGATGCTGGGAGAAGCACCAACATCGAAGGCACCTTATAGGATGAGCACTCCAGAGTTAGTGGAACTGAAGTTTTAGTTGAAGGAAATGCTTGAAAATGGATACATTAGGCCAAGTGTGTCACCTTAGGGTGCATCAGTGTTGTTTGTGAAGAAGACGAATGGTACTCTTAGGTTATGTATTGATAACAATCATTTGAACAAGGTGACAATTAAGGGTGTCCAAGTCAGATTTTGGCCACCTGGGCTAGCTACTCAGCCTCTGAGTGACATGTAACCCCTATATGATATTTATGTTATGTCAGTTTGTCTTCAGTAGTTGGTCCCACTTCCTTAATGGGATCTATGAGATCAGGTCATGTCATAGTAGATTTTCCTCTCATGTTTACCCTGGAAAGCCGGTGAAACTGGGTAAATGTAGGAGGGATGTTTACAGAATGGTATCAAAGCTCTCAGGTTCAACACTTGGATTGGATGGGTGGAATGTGTTGGTCATCCATGCATGCAAGTTGTCTATATGTTTGTCATGTATGCATTGTGATGGTTATTGTTGCAGTTGTGTCGTCATGTAGAGGTTGATGATTTTGATGTTGAGATGATTGATATGTTGATTTCATTATATATACATATGTTGTGCTTATCCGAATTGATCTTGCAGATGAGATAGCCTCCCTTAAACTTCAATGAGGTATGTTAATTATGTCTATATGGGTTTATCTTACATGGTATGTTTGTAGGAAGTAGAGAATCAAATATGACCAGGAAAATGGTGGACTAAAGTTCACGTGATTCTCCCTATAGATCAAATGAACAACATGGTGATGAGTATTCCCCTGACATATCAAACACAAAGAGAAGTTTGAAAGCATATATTATAATTTGTAAGGTGGATAATGACAAGATCACTCAATCATAGGAGAGACTTGTCAGGGCATGGGAAAATCAAGAAGAAGTTAATGAAGTTATTCTTCAGAGTCTATCATATTTGCAGAGACAGGGAACACTTAGTATCAATCATGGACAGGAGGAAAAGACTAATGGGGCATATAGAATCAGGTCTCAATCAAGATACAGGTTTGACAAGGTTGATATAGTCAGAGATGGTAGGTTCTTGGATACACCTGATAAGAGGGGTAATGATTGCGGGTTCTATTTGAATTATCGTTCAAAAAGAAAACATCTTCATCATCGTCACCATCTGTATAGGAGGAGTGAGAAGCATTACTTTCCAGAGGAATTCAAGAAAGAAAATCTTCCTACATTTTAAGGATAAATGAAGAAGTAACGGGATGAAGAAACTTGGTTACTTGGGATGAATAAGTTTTTCAGATTGCATGATTATTCAGAAAATATGAAGGCCGTGATAACTACTTTTATTATTAAAGGAAAACAAAACATTCGGTGGGAACATGTGAAGAATGTCAAAGCCATTCAGGAAGACGAGTTGACTTAGAGTTATTTTTAGAGACTTTTTAGGAAGAAGTATCTCTCTGAAAGATACTACGATAGCAGGGAAATTTATTTTTATGATCTGAAGCTGGGATCTATGACCGATGAGGAGTATACTAGCAGTTTCTTAGAGTTGCTAAGATATGTGCCTTATATTAATAAGAAGAAAGAAAATATTCAAAGATTCATTAGTGGGTTGTTGGTATCATTCAAAGACATGATTGATTTTGATGAGACTAGATCAATGAAGGAAGCCATCATAAAGTTGAAGCATTGTTATGAGAAATTGAAACACAAGACCGAGTCTAAGTAGGATTGGAAAGGTCACGATAAGAATAAAGGAAAGTGGGATAAGAAGAGAGAAAAACATAGGATACAAATGACAAGAAGAATGAAACACCATACAATAAGTTCAATACAACTAATATAGGATATCGACTTCAATCTGAGGAATAGAACAAGGTTAATGGAAGGAATCCCTTGTAGTGTTGAACTTGTAGAAGGGATCATTACAGGATATATTATCCACAACATCAGGGTGGAAAACTGCAGATTTACAATGCTTAGGAGGCATAGATAGTTGGGGATGTTGGTTAGAGTATTCATTGAATTTATGCAACATTGGATAATAGGAAGGTTGATCATCATGCATCTATTATCAAGATGGAAGGTAAGCTTTGTGATCAATTTGTTTCTATTTTAATTGACCCTGATCTAATTGTAGTTATATCAGTCCTAAGTTGGTGGATAAGTGTGGATTGAATAAAGAAGTGCATATTGAGTCTTGGTTAGTGTAGTTGGTTACAAATACTAAGAAAAGAGTTCATCATTGGGTAATATCTTGTGCATTTGAGTTGAATAGTATGTCTACATCATCACATCTAAATGTGCTTTCGTTGGGATCATATAGTATGCTTATGGGTATGGATTGGTTGTACATTCACATGAATAAGGTGGATTGCTATGAGAAGGCTATTGAGTTCTTGGATGATGATGGAGCGAAGAGAATATTGCATGGTAATAAGAAGCCTACATCAATGAGAATGGTTACAGCTATGCAGGAAAAGTGCAGTAGCAGGAAAGGATGTGTATTGTTTGCAATTCATATTTCTAGTGACAAAGGTAAGGAATATGTTGAGGATGTGGAAGTATTGAAGAGGTAATCATTTTTGTAGTAGTTCCAAGATGTTTTTCCAGTAGAGATATCGGAGTTACTGCCTCATAGGGAAGTGGAATTTTCTATTGAGTTGATGCTGGGAGAAGCACCAACATCGAAGGCACCTTATAGGATGAGCACTCCAGAGTTAGTGGAACTGAAGTTGTAGTTGAAGGAAATGCTTGAAAATGGATACATTAGGCCAAGTGTGTCACCTTAGGGTGCATCAGTTTTGTTTGTGAAGAAGACGGATGGTACTCTTAGGTTATGTATTGATAACAAGCATTTTAACAAGGTGACAATTAAGAACAGGTACCCTTTGTCATAGATTGATGACTTGTTTGACCAGTTGAAGGGAGTAACAATGTTCTCAAAGATTGATTTGAGATCAGGATATCATTAGGTACACAACAAACAAGAGGACATCTGCAAGACTACTTTCTAGATCAAGTATGGCATTATGAGTTTGTTGTGGTTCCTTTTGGTTTGACTAATGCTCCAGTTACTTTTATGTGTTTGATGAATAGGGTGTTGCATACTTATCTGGAAAATTTTGTGATAATATTCATAGATGAAAATTTGATATATTTTAAGAATGAGGAAGAACATGAAGAACATTTGGAAGCAATGTTAATACTTCCAAGAGAGCATCAGTTGTATGCCAAGCTCAGTAATACAATTTCTTCCAGACAAAGATACATTACTTGGGGCATATGGTTTACAAGGAAGGTATAGAAGTAGACCCGGAAAATATCAGAGCTATCATGGAGTGGGAAACTCCTACGAATGTGGATGATTTCATATCATTTATGGGGTTAGCAGGTTATTACAAAAGATTCATCGAGAATTTCTCACGGATTTCCTATCCTATTACATCATTGCAGAGAAAAGGAAATAATTTTGAATGGACAGAGGAATGTGCAAGTTGTTTTAAGCAGTTGAATAAGTTGCTTAAAAACACTTGAATTCTAAGGATTTCATATTTAAATAAATATTTTGTGGTATGTACATATGCTTTAAGAGGGGACTCAGTGGATTCCTAGAGCAGGAAGGACATGTAGTATGTTATGAGTCAAGGAAATTGAATGAGCACGAGCATAACTACGTGACACATGATCTTGAGTTGGAAACAATCATACATGCATTGAATATGTGGAGACACTATCTTATTTGTAGGAGGTTCATTTTGATGAGTGATCACAGTGGGTTGGGGTATTTGTTTTACCAACCTAATCGGAATGACAGGAAATCTATGTGGTTGGCCACACTTAGTGAGTTTGACTTCGAGATGATGTACATTAAGGGTAAAGAGAAAATGGTTGCATATTCTCTTACCAAAAGAGTGAAAGTAAATCACATCGCAAATATGAGTTCATATAGGAAATGTTTATAGGATCAGGTCTTACAGGCTTGAAAACAGGATGACAAGTACCATCAACTTAAGCACATGTTACAATAGCAGGGTACAAGTGAACATGATTTGGACTATCATCTCACAGTAGATGGTTTGGTAAGATTTAGGGACAGGATCTATGTGTCAGACAACAGTGAGCTAAAGAAGATTATCTGGAGGGAATTTCATGTCAAGCCATATTCAAGTCATCTGAGATATCAGACATTGAAAATAGTTAAGAATTTCTACCATTGGCCAAACTTGAAGAAAGAGGTGGCAGAGTTTGTTGCGAGATGTTTGGATTTTCAACAGGTAAAAGCAGAGTGTAAGCATCCATGGACTTCATTATAAGTTTTGTCAGGACATCCAAACAACATGATTCCATTATGGTTGTGGTTGAAAATTTGACCAAGATAGCTCACTTCATTCCAGTGAAGTCTACGATTTCAAATAGTGAGGTATCCCAGGTCTTCATCAGGGAGATAGTGAGGTTACATGGTATTCCTATGAAGATTGTGTCAGACACAGATGCCAAGTTCAATTCCAGGTTTTGGGAATATTTTTTTCAGGTTTGGGGACAAATTTGGCCTTTAGTACAACTTATCATTTAGATATATATGGACAGATAGAGAGGGTCAATATGATTTTTGAGGACAGGTTTAGAATATATTTTATGCATCAAAAACATAAGTGAGAAGAGTATCTTCCACTAGTTGAGTTTGATTACAACAATGGGTATCAGGAGTCTCTGAGGATGAGTCCATTTGAGGAACTTTACGGGCAGAGTTATTAGACCCCAATCAGTTGGAGTGATCCAGTGAACGGGTTTTTGATTGGACCGAATATCTTGGTCGAGATGGAACAAAAAATGCAGGTGGTCAAGAAGAATCTAAAGGTGGCACGGGATATGTAGAAGATTTATGTAGATCAAAATATGGTGTTTAAGGAGTTTCAGGATGGGTAACATGTGTACTTGCGCATGAAGCCCAAGAAGAGCTCCTTGAGGATTGGATTATGTGCCAAGTTGGCACCTCCGTATTGTGGGCCTTTCGAGATTCTTGATAGGATTGGACCAGTGGCTTGTCGACTTGTATTACCTCCGATAGTGAAATTCCATGATATTTTCCATGTGTCATTGCTTAAGAAGTATGCGAAAGGTTTTGATCATGTGATTGATTGGTCTGTATTGTACGTGGAACCAGAAGGAGTATTCCATCTGGAACCTCAGTGCATTTTGCAGTGAAATATGCTCATGCTCCATAATCGAGCAATTGAGCAGGTTAAATTGCAGTGGAAACACTTTGAGCTCAATTAAGCTACATGGGAGATGGTTGATCATATGCGAGATATGTATCCTTCTCTATTCGTTGGTTGAGCAGGCATATTTTTATATATGTTTTGATGTTGTGTTTTGGTTGTATTTTTATGCATGTGTATGTATATATCACATCGAGCTATGTTATAAATATCTAATAAGCGGTATGGTGTTCATGATATGTTGGTTATGTCTTCAGTTGTATGATATGATGTAAATGTTGTATCGAGTTGTGTTATAAATCTCCATAGGAAACATGTGTTTTGTGGCTTTATAAGTGTCATTGAACATCGAGGACGGTGTTCCCCCAAGGGGTACAGGTTTGTAACAACCCCTGGTTGATTTCCTATGTAAATAAAAATAATAACCAAGGTCATGGGACACGTATTCTAAGCTTAATGTTGGGTAAAACATAATGCTGGGGATCACTGGTGATTAATTAGTGGCTATGGAAATTGGGAAAGGAAAAGTGAAAATAATTGGCATTTTATTTATGAAAATGATGGAAAATAGGAGAAAAGGAAGATGAAAGGTCATAGAATTGCATGAGGAGGAAATTGAAGGAAAATTGAAGAAAATAGGGGCCTCAATGATAAAAATTCTTTTGAGGATAAGTTCACAGCTTTTGGCAGTTCTTTGGTGGAGCTCTCTCTCTATTCTGTCTATTCTCTCATAATCTTTCAAACTTAGACTTTTCTTGGAGTATTCTTGGAGCACTTTGGCATACATTGGGTTTGGATAAAGAAGGCAAAGGAAATCAGGAGAGTGCTAGGGAACAAGAGGATCAAGAACTACGGTTGGATTGCTTTGCAGGTAAGAGGTTGCATGTATTATTTCCTTGATACATGGTAGATGCATGTTATCATTTGGTTATGATATATCATTGGCATGGAGAATTTCCTGGATTGACAATGGTTTTAGCTTGGCCTTGTCATTTCCTAGATATCCATGGTGTTGTGGGTTTTCCACTTGATTGTTTTATAATTGGTGTGCGTAATTATTTATGGTTATGGGTTGGAACAAATGCTTTGGAATCCCTGGGACAACTTGGGTTTTGTCATGAATGATGTAGTTGATGGTTCAGTTGTTGGTTGCATTGATTGATGGTTGGAATTGATGTCAACCTGCGCATGTATTGCAGATGATTATGTTGTTTGGATTGTTAGTTGCAGGGTGTTTACCTTGGTATTGACATTACATGTATTGGTATTACTATGGTATCATTACCTTGATATTGGTTTGTGTGTGCTCTAGGTCGACACTTGGTATTGGAATGATAGGTATTAGTATTACCATGGTATTTTCCTATGGTATTGGCTTAGATATCACCATGGTACATGTGCCCTTGGTATTGGCATAACCATGGTATTGAACTATAGTTTACTATGGTATAGGTGTCCATGCTATTGGGATATCCATGATATTTTCCCAAGGTATTGATTGGATATTGTTGAGGATATTTTGACGTATATTCTTGTGAGTATTTTGAGTGAGTGTGTGGATTGATGGTGTGAGTGCATAGATGGAGTGAGTGAGTGATACAATACTTTTGCATAGATAACTATACATTTGTAGTTGTGTTGAACAGTGTGTGTATATCAACTTATCATTTTCAGATTGGTGAAGCTGATGGGTTTCTCATGTTTAGCAGGTTTGAGATCCCAATTTCAAAATGCATGAAACGTAGTTCACATGGAGGTGTTGAGGGCGTTTAGTCTCATAGTAGAAAATGTGTAGAGAAGGTTGGGGCTTTCTAGCCAACAAATCAAAACGAGAAGCAAATTTCTCCAAAGTCTAGTAGTATAGGGAAAGGCTCGTTGGTCATGGTGGCTTCTAGTGAACAGGTGTTCGTAGAGTCGTGAGAGAAGAGTCTCTCTATCTGGTTTTGCTAGAAGAATTTTCTTAGTAGTCAAGTCTTCCAGCTAATGGGTGTTATCTCTTCCATGTAAAAAATTGTTCATCACAATAGAAGAATTTAGTAGCAGCAGCAGCGGGTGGGTTTTTTCACTGGAGGGGGTTTTCCACCAGAAACATTTGTGTTCCCTTGTGTGCATGATTGATATTGTTTATGGTGTTTCAGTTTTTATTATATTTTGATTTACCATGCTACATATGTGAATAAATGACGAATTTCTAATAATTGGGTGTTTTTGGTAAAAATAATTGAAGATTTAATTAACCCTCGCACTACTGATTCAACCCCCCCCTCCCCCCCTCCCCCCTGTCTCAGTAGTGAGCTCATTTCCAGCAATTGATATCAGAGCGAGGTTCTCTCCATGAAGCTTGATCACTTGAGAGAAGATCGTGGGGCATGGAAAAAAATAAGAGAAAGTAGTCTTAGAAAATAGAATTCAACAAACAAGTGAAGAATATTTCAAATTCAGAAGAACCCCTTTTCTTGATGGTTAAAAATGATGAAGGTAAATGTAGTGACCATATTATATCTAGTTGTACATTTCCTTGTAATGATAATGAACTTCTAGAGATCGATCATTCTAAAGATGATAACAAATCAATTTAGTCTAATATTTTGGAGAGAAACGGAGGTAAAGTTTTTCCAGAAAATTTAGAAGATGAAGAGCCATGCAAGATAGCTATCATAGAAGGGGAAATTACAAATCTTACAACAAAAAATAAAAACCAACAAAAATGACTGCAAATACTTGATGAGAAGGAGTATATTTACAGAGAAGAAATCATCAAATAAAAAACTCAATTATAAAAAACAAGGAAAGTTCAAGAAGGAATGAGAAAGAAATATGAGGAGAAAGAAGTTCAATGTAAAAGATTAGAAGCAAAGGTGGATGCATTGAAAAGTAATTTAAAAGAGAAAGCCACTTAACTGAATATCAACCAAAAATCCCCAGATCCTAGCGTGCATAAGGGAGAAACGAGATCAAAATAAAATTTTAAACAACCAATAGAAAAATATGGTACCAACCCTGAAAATAACAAGAGTAGAAGATCAATTAAATGCTCCATATGTCAAAAGCTTGGGCATATTTCTACAAACTGCAGAAGCATGCAACAAAAGAAGGAATTGAAAAAAAAGGCACATCATGTAAGCTCATCCTTGGCCAGGTATAAAATTTCATTTCATTGTTACTGTTACAGGTGTAATGATTTTAGGCATAAATAGTTTGATTGGAGGAAGCAGATGAATAAGAATTTTGAGCCATTTCTGCCATTTTGTCGGCACATTATATGTTTTTTTTGTGATAATTTAGGCCATATGGCCAAACACTGCAAGTTTCCCTTGGCCATCATGGAGTCTAGATGGAAGAAAATAAGTCCTGGTGTGAGTCAGTGCACCATGCATCAAAGCAATCTGTAGGTGAGCTCCAAAAGAATATGGACAACAAAAAACCACCAAAATAAAGAGACCAAACTGCTAAAGTCTGGAAGAGAAAGGAGCATAAATAAATTTGATAACAACTCAGCCTCAGGGGAAGCGGGAAGAAAAATATCATAGATTGAGGGGGAGATCCTCCAAGAAATGTCCCCTCAGCAACTGGTGTAAGTTTTCTTTTTATCTAATATGTTTTTTGTATGGCATTAATTCTGATATATGAGTTGAGATCGACCACCTAGCTCAACGATTTCCATGCAAAAATAATCTATGAATCTCATGGTGCGTACATGTAAATAATAAAATTATAGACAAATCAACAAGCGTTGATGCAACTAGGTATCTTCACAAGGAGATCTATTATTAGCATTCTAAATGAAAAATATGTAATATGAGAAACACAAAATTGAAGCAAAAAGGCTAAGTGCGCATAACTTTAAAAGGTAAATTGGGAAGAATTAAATATATGAGCTCATAAATTGTTGGTGCGATGGTGTCAATAAATAAATAAAAAATGGGAAATGAAGAATCGAGTGCATTGGATACAATACTCGTTTTTGTCAAGGGGGTTAATAAATCATTCTCATGGAAAAATAATTTATTATGCTAAAAAATGTGATTTCTTTTTTCTTGGACGCACTGCATTGAATATTGAATCATTAGCTATCTTCAATATTATTGTTCTAGTCTTTTTGTAGGTGCATGTTGTTAATGGCAAAAATATAAACGCATTAAAAATTTTGTAATGCTGCAACTGGCCTTAGTGTGGTTGTTGTTGTGATCATAAATTAATTATTTTAGAAGCATTAGGCGTTGTGATTTAATGTTAATTTGGTTTAGTGGATTGATCCAGTCTTAAAACAAGGATTAAATCATTTGGTCCACCATAGTGTGAATGTAAACATGAGAGCATTGAAATAAAAGGTCAGAATGCATTGAACTGCTGAGAATTTATGTCGTGTGGAGAAAATTACCCATCGCGGTCATCAAAGAGTGGAAAAAAGGTTTTCTTCTGCTCTTATATCTAATTTGGAGAAGGATTCTATTGACAAGCGTAAGGTTGAGAAGTTGGAAGAGGAAATCCTTAGGGCTTGGTGTATGATGAGCGAAGGAAATTTCTTGGATCTACTTTTGCACAAGGATTAGGGGGTCATTATAAAAAAATTTCTTGATCCTATTAACATGAGTTTTGCACTTGGCCATTGCTTCATTTTGATTTTTGTGGCAGGTATTTTGATTAATGTTTTTTTTTTTTGGACTTTTGTTTTTGTTCTCACGAGAATGCTCAAATTTGAGTGTTGTGTCATATGGCGAGTTCCCTAGTTTCTCTTGAACCCTCTGGATTGCCTCCTTGATTCCTCTTCTAGTGGTTTGTGGTATTTTAGCTGAATCCCAATCATACAACATCACGAGCATATTTTCCTTCACACTATTTTTTATATTGGAAAAAATGGGCAATTCTCTCAGGGTTATCGGATGTGATTTGTCCAGGAAAGATGGCAGATAGAATTACATTGGAATGCAATGATTCTACCTGAACCTAAAAAGGATGATTATTAAATGTTGTCAATCTTTGGATGATCACGGGAGTTATCAAAAGCGGAATTAAAGAGACATCGTTTGATCCTACGAAAAATAATACCAGAGACATATGGCATGTTTGCATCGATAAGTTGTTGTTAAGTGGAGTTGGGTATCACGCGGTTGGGCCTCAAGGATGGACGATGTCGTCCTTTAATACAACGTGGCAAGCTGCCGAGAGCAAACGGCAAGCACGGTTCGAGGGGGTCGGTAAGGCAGAGCCGGCAGAGCATTGAACCCCATCGGACTGACCCCACAACATGCAGCTGCAAAGACTGTCCGCGGGGGTCGATGAGAGTTTGAGGGCGGAGGTCCTTACCCCCTCGGAACAGCCAGGGGCCCACATATATATTATACGGCCCACACATATGTTTTATATGTTATATGTTGATTGCCGGTTGAAATTTTATTCACGGCATTTTTCCAACAGTTGATTTTTAATGTTTTATTTGTTTGTTTTAATATATGTGACATATATATTAAAAAGCCGTGAAGTAATTTTTATTACACAACAGTGTAAATAAAAAAAGGAAAACACAGTAAATGTTATTACACGGGATTTTTTAATACACAGCAGTGCGGGAAACAGAGAAGTGAAGCACAGCAGTGCTGGGATAAATATCACGTCTTGGAAAGAAAAAGATCTAGGCGCCATCAATGAGAATTGAAGCGGTGCTGACAGAAGTTATTGAGACCATTAAAGATTGTCAAGCGGTGATAATTTAGTGGTTGTGTAAATTTATGGCTGAAGATATTTCTGTTTTGTAATATGTAGAGACAGAACCATTATTTGTAATGTAATGTTTTAATACGCAACAGCGTTAAAAATAACAGAGAGAGCAGAATTTGGAAATACACAGCAGAGTATTTTTCCAAACAGAGACAGAAAAAACAGAGTGTTTTGTATTTTACACAGCAGTGTGAAATATTTTGTAACAGCAGTGAATGACAGAGAGACATTTCTGAATTGTGTTTGCAACAGTCAGATTTTTTTTGTAAATCCCTCCAAGAGAGGAAGAATCTGTAACAACAGTTTTTTTTTAATAGAATTTTTTTTATGAGAACTCTGTCTGTGAGTGAATTTTTTTTTGGAATTATTCTCTGTGTTAAAGAGGGACTGTTTATTGTTTTGGAATTCTGAAAATTCCAACGATCCTTTAATACAACGTGGAGATGTATTTCAATTTTGAAAATTATCGGATACGCAGTCAGTATCTTACTCATACTAAAAATGTGATTGCCTAGGTGTAGTTATGAGACAGTGTGTGTGGAGAATGTATATTCAACGCCAACTTCCTCCATCCTTCTCCCTGAAGTGGGAAGTATTTGTGCACACAATTTTTCAGACTAGGATCAAGTATGACGCAAATTTGTTGAAAGTAATCCCAAGATCCAACAAAGGGTTGGAAATCAATGTCAATGACAATGACGATGATGTTCTGATAAAACAAAAAATATGAAAATCTATGTTATTAAGTTTTTTTACCATCAGATTCAAGGATGCATTTTCCAAGGTGACAGTGGCAAAGATGAAGTCGTCATGCTTTGGGTAAGGGAAGCTACCAATATTTCTTGTGAAGTTGTGGTCATAGAATCCCTGGACTTTTATGATACCTAGTAGTTCATCATTATCATCATCATATAATTGAACTTTGATGAATTGGAAAGGGCACAACTAGAGTGTGTGTCACTAGTTGGTTACTAATTGGTGGTAGGCGCAATGTATACATGTTTATGATCTTTGTAACATGTCACAACCTGAATAACTTAGGGAATCGTCGTTGAAATATCAAACCAAATGTATGCATTGCTATCCAAATGGAACAAAGATCTCATTCTCATGGAAGCGCGATTATTTATTCTTCATTGAGCATATATATATATATACATACAATGTATCTATCGTGAAATTCCAAGAGAATTTAAAAGACCCAGTTTTTTGATGGAATGTACAACAATGACATTTATATATCCAAAAGTGTTGGAGAATATGATATATCCATGGTGACTAAAGCAAGGTCTATAAGGGATTTTGATAAAGGCTTACCAAGGATATCGTTTGGGTACAAAATAATAGATGACTATTGCAACAATTCAAATAGTTCTCTATCTATTAAATATGTCAAAACTTATTTATTATGCATCCAGGTTGAAAATGATCGAATAGCTCCCTCTCGTGGTATCCCCCGAGAAGATATCAAGAAAAATCCTAATTCCTTACTCGTAGTGACACAAAATGGTGGCCACCTTGGTTGGGTAGCAGGAGATGATGCCCTTTTTGGAGCATCGTGGACAAATCTACTTGTGATGGAGCACTCTCGACAAGTCTTGTTGTGATTAACATTTATCTCATTTTATATGTTATTGAAATATGAAATTCATGGCATCACCGTAAATCATAAAGTCATGATCCTCTATTTCTAAAGACATGGGCCTTGTATTTCTTGATTCCAATTTGACAGGAATGGAATCATTGTATCTCGGTAGAGGCATGACCTAAGGGAAGTCGTGTAGAGTGTTTTTCATGTTGATATATTTTGTGGTGCAGGAGTTTTAATGAAGCTTATGAGATTAACATTGATGTATTGATGCCCAAGGAAGCAATTGGATGACACTCTATTCTGGTGTAATCCTTTTTGTGAAGACAAATGTGAAATTACTCTAATATGGAGATGATGATGCTATATATATGGAATCCTTGGAGTTGTAGATTTGAATGTTTTTGTTACTTGAATAGATAGAGGACTACAGTTCAATGATGAGAGGGGGATAAAAGGTCTTGTGTGAATTTTTGTTTTTTTGGTGCATGAAAGTGCTCTCTTTGTGTAAGAGAAAGCTAGCTCAAGTGATGAAAGTGATGGCTTGAAAATGTATTGGTTTTTTGGCTAACAATTTGTTATTGCAGGAGTGCTAAAATTATACATGGTTGAAGGCGTTCATGTATTTACAATGAAGTCTCCTTTCATGGGCTGATGATATCACTGTATTATTTTGGCATTGCATAAGTATAAAGAGAGCCATGATTCCTTGCACATTAAATAGGAAATTCATTTATTTTTTTGGTCATATGTGAGCTTGATTGTCATAGTCTTGTACTCAATGATGAAGCATTGTACAGTTGTGTGTGAACTATGCCAGTCGGTAAAAGGAATCATTCAGTCATGTATGCACATTTCAGTGCTAGTCAGTCTTTGGTTGTCATTGATATAGCTCCATTACATTAAGTGAAGGATGTAAATGTTGAGTTCATGATGTCAGTATTTGGTGATAGTAAGAGTCATTGTATCAGTCATATGGATTCAATATCTTGATCCATGAGGTATAGTATTTAACAAGAAGGCATTGTTTGTAGGTTAATGATGTTGACTTCAAGCTGAGCTCAGGGGGAGCATGTATGTTGTGTACTTGCTGATTTGATACAATCATGATTGAGGTGGTGATGGTGCTTAGGGGGAGAATGTTTGTTGTGTGGTTGTTGATCCACTTGGTGTTTAGTTGATGCTTTGGTTGTTGATTGCTTTGGTCTTGTCTTCATGTGGATGTTGTTGTTTCTACCTTAGGAGAAAGAGAGATCATGTTATGTTGTTATTGATGATTATGTTTTTGTTTTGGTTGAGAGAGATGTTGCTATAGTTGGTGCTACTGAGTTTTTTGTTTCTATGATATATCTATTTGTTGGGCCTGCTAGTAGTTATGATGTGTTATTTTTGTTGATAGATTGAGTTGTTGTTTGTGCTACTACTACTATCATGACATGGAGAATATGATATTGTTGCTTGTTGAGATCCATTTAGTGTCTAGGGGGAGTTTTTCATGACCCAGTGGATGATCGGTGGAGTAATTATTTCATTGATGTGTTTTAACCCTTTCCATTGATGTCAAAGAGTGAGTACTTGAGGAGATCAATTGTTCAGAGGACAGTGTCAGTTGGATGGTTTAAGTGGGGTTTCCATCAATTCCAAAGGTGGATATTGTTGGCATTGATGATGTAGTTGATGGTGCATTTGCTGGTTGTAGTCATTGATGGTTGGCATTAATGTCAACCTGGGCATGTATTGCGGATGATTATGTTGCTTGTATTGTTAGTTGCAGGGTGTTTACCTTGTTATTGGAATTACAGGTATTGGTATTATTATGGTATTATTACATTGGTATTGGTTTGTGTGTGGTGCAAGTCGGAACTTGGTATTGGCATGATAGGTATTAGTATTATCATGCCATCTGCCTACGGTATTGGCTTAGAAATTAACATGGTACAGGTGCACTTGGTATTTTCATAACCATGGTATTGACCCGTGGTATTGACTTGGAGTTTACTATGGTATAGGTGTCCATGGTATTGGGATATCCATGGTATTTTCCCAAGGTATGATTGGAGGATTTTGAGGATATTTTGACATACATTCTTGTGAGTATTTTTAGTGAGTGTGTGGATTTATGGTGTGAATGTATGGATGGAGTGAGTGAGTGCTACAAAAATTTTCAAAGATAATTATACATTTGTAGCTATGTTGATTAGTGTGTTTATATCAGCTTATCATTTTTAGATTGGTGAAGCTGGTAGGTTGCTCATGTTGAGCAGGTTTGAGAGCCCATTTTGAAAATTCATGAAACGTGGTTCACATGGAGGTGTTGAGGGAATTGAGGTTCATAGTAGACAATATGTAGAGAAGGTGGGGGTTTTCTAGCCAACAAATTAGAATGAGAAACATATTTCTCTAGAGTCCAGTGGTATTGGGCGAGGCTCGTTGGTCATGGTGGCTTCCAGTGAATGGGTTTTCGTAGAGTTTTGAGAGAAGAGTCTCTTTATATGGTGTTGCTACCACAACTATATTAGTTGTTGATTCTTACAGCTGATGGATGTTATCTCTTCCATGTAAAAATTTGTTCAACATAATAGAATATTTGAGCAATAGTAGAAGCAGGTGGTGTTTTTCCCTGGAGGGGGATTTCTGCCAAAAAAATTTGTGTTCCCTTGGGTGCATGATTGATATTTTTGTGTTTTTTATAGTTTTATTTAACATTCTACATATGTGACTAAATTATTTATTTCTAACAACTGGGTGTTTTTGGTAAAAATAATTATAGATTTAATTAACCCTCGCACTATTGGTTCACCCCCCCTCTCAGTAGTGAGTTCATTTCCAACGTTGGGTTGAGTTAATAATATTGGAGCCTAGGTTGGAAAAATGCTTTGGAGCCCTTGGCGGGTTAAGTTACTAGTCTTGGATTCAGGTTGGACAAACGCTCTAGAGCCTTGGAAGGTTGTGGGTTGAGTTACTAGTTCCTAGAGCCCTGGAAAACTTGGGTAGAGACCGATCTGGTTGGTGTTATTTATGGTCGGTCGTGAGGTGGAATCATTGGTTGAGGTTTGAGGTGGTTTGGCCTTTGTAATCCCTGGTTTGGTTTTTCTTGGTTTATTCCATGATATCCCACAGTCATGCTTTGAATATGGTGTGGGGTGATTGGCTAAAAGAGAGATTTGGTTCAACCCAATATATGGTCGAGTGGTACGTGGAAGTCCCTAACTAGGTTGGTATTTTCCTATGTTAATAAGAGTTATTCTTATATTGTGATTCATGTATATTTATTGGTAGTGTGTTGAAGATATTATGGTTGAGTTTCCAATGTTTATATGCTGGTTATTTTTTGGTTATATGTTGTTTATATTATTTGTATCTTCTATGGCTCTTGTCATGATTTTCTTAGCTATTTATGAGTAATGAATGTATGGACCAATTAGTGGTGTTGCGGCTATGTTTAGAAGGCATAGGGCCTTCTTGGTGACTCTAAGATGAATCCCAAACTTTAACTATCAGATATGTATTTATGACTTTTAGCTTACATGTATTCCATGTGTTTGACAAAATTCCTATTATGTTTTGGCCATTTTACGCCAATTTTTGAGTTGAGATTGAATGTTTAGCTTAGTTTTCATGTTAAAAATGATTCTAAAAATTCTCAGGCATTTCCAGGCAATCGTTTGGAGTTACACCTGAAAAGGTGGCACTGATCCTAGGACTGCATGCTCAAAACTAGGAAAATTTGGTTGCAACCACATAGATGTAGGCTCATGCATGTGGTTGGAGGCTTCCAACCACATGGAGGGATTTTTGTGGGTGTGGTTCAGAAACAAAAGGGTGTTTAGTTTAGTTTTTGGCCACCTGGGGTGGTTACTCGGCCTTTGAGTGACCTGTAGCCCCTATAGGATTTTTATGTTATGTCAGTTTGTATTCAATAGTCAGCCCCACTTCCTTAATGGGATCCATGAGGTCGGGTAATTTCATAGTAGATTTTCCTCTCATGTTTACGTTGGTAGACTGATGAAACTAGTTTACGTTGGTAGACTGATGAAACTAGTTAAATGTAGAAATTCTATCAGCGAGATTCAAATTGATCTTGTAATGTACTAAAAATATATATTGAATCCTTCTACAATTTGCGGAAATAAAATCCAATCGCACAATCACATAATAAATTGTAAGAGAAAGAAATAATCAATTGCACAACACAATATGTATCTGGGAAAGAAACTGCTCAAAACCCCTCTATATCTATATTTCATGTAGTCAAGATCATAAAAAATACAATGCTATTCCTCCACTGAGAAACCTATGCACTCCGTTGACTGTCTCACTTTGATCTAGCTTGAATCTGGCTTCGATATAAGAAAAATCAGTCAAGTATTTAACCTTTTTCTTGCCTCTTCCTGGCCTGACTTGATTATGCATTATTGGGATAATTGAGCCTTTGTTAATTAGGAAAATATAAATTAATGATTTCGGAATCCTTCAGGGCCTTCCCGATGACCTCATGCATGAACTCTACACTTTTCTAATAGTACAACTGATAGATATCTTCCCTTTAAGCTCAGTCTCAACTGGGACTTCCTTAGAAATGACATGCAACAAATATTTATAGTGAATTATCAGTTAATTGATTGATCACTAGTTTTGAATTAGATCAGATTTAATTCACTGGACCTATCACTAGCTCATCTCTCAGTTGGAACTAGTTAAACTAATTTTAACACAATCAATTGAGTTAACTAACTACAACTCACAAATAATTGTAACTAGTTCCCCTAAAATCATGGGATAACTCTACATGACTCCTCTCTAACCTCTAACTCGAATTTCCTAAGCTAACTAAGTCTTCCTAACTCAGTTAACTAATACAAGTTGTCATGAGATGAAATTACAATTTCTCTTCCAATTTAATTAAGGAGAAATTAAATCAAAAGCCTCATATGGTGCCATTCGGTGCCATTTTTTGGATTCCATTTCTGGTTTCCATTTTCAATGTTTCTTGTTGCAAATTTCAACAGTAAATTTGGGAGGGGTGGTTATAATCATCGACTGGGGAATTACATTCAATGCAATAGGATGTTAACCGCATTTAACAAGGATCCGTATTGTAATATCAGGAGCTGGATGAAACAATTAAACTTAAAGGCTATTCGCATACAGGGATAGATTACACTCAACATGGCATCCTTCAGAACCAGTGGAAGTGGTGACATTGTGGAGGAGCAGGGGTTAATGTCTAAGGAGTATATTGTGGCCATGGTAGAGAAAATTAGGGAGAAAAACACCCAGGAATTACTTTACCAATTCACAATTGTGATGTATCAAATCACTGGAATAGGGAAGGATTTGGTGTTGTTGAAAAATTCTGTGGACCATCTGAATACACAAATGATCAATCTGAATTTCAAAGTTGACAACATGGAAGTCAAGGTAGAAGCGACAACATTTGGTGTGTTGAAGGAAGTCTTTGGGCTAAGGGAAATGACACTACCTGGTACTCAGGATAGCGAGGAAGAGATATAGAAATGTTACAGGGTAGGAATGAATATCTCTATTGGAACTAGTGAACACATAGTTCAAGAGGAAAACCCACCAGAGGAGATGGCAAGCAATGGGTAGTTGGCTATTTTATATATAGTTATGTTATGTTTTTTTGTTTTTCCAAATTCTGTGGAGTCTTTTGGATGAAATACAATTTACATGCAGTAATATGGATAGTAGTAACTAGCCAGGGTAGCTATAAGTACTCCTTTGAACCAATTTGGGAAAGAACTAAACTAGAGAAATATTTGAATGTAATGGACTTGGCTTGTTTCCAGTTTTGATATATATAAAATGCTACATGTTTCTATAATAATAATAATAAATATGTAATGTTGGCTTTTTGGGTCCCATTAAGGAGCCTGTGAATTTTAAAATGGGAAATGGAGTTAGTATATAGGAGTGGGTGCGATGTATGATGGGAGAGGGAGTTATAAGTAGGATGGGAGGGGAGTCGGCGCAGAAGATAGGACGGATAAGGAGGATTCGAGGCCCGATACGGAGGAAGGTTGAATATGAAGGAGAGGTGGAGAAGCAAAGCCCATTATATATTATTATATCTTGAGGTGAGGGAGATCCCACAAGCCTGGGACCCCGTAAATTTTGTTGAAACTAAAATTAGTTCCAAGCTCTGGGAACTTAAATATAATTTTTACTATATATATTTTTTAAATATGTTTTAATTTTGTATAATGTAATTTGTTATATTTGGTTAACATATTTACAATTCTCTTGAACCTGGTGGTTTTGTAGGACAATTAGTTAACAAAATAATAATTAATAATTAATAATTAATTAATTATTCACAAATTAAATTAACTAATTAATCAAGGTAAATAAATTAATTAAATATTAATAACTAAAATTATAAAATTAATTATATTTACAAAAGTAAAGTACATTTTGTACATTTTTTAGCCCAAGCATTAAAAATTAACCGAAACTTTGAATGAGTGCCATTTGCAAACCGTAAGTCCAAACTCAGCAAAATCGGAGACATTGGGAAACTGGAAAGAAACTGCACTTAATGAAACAATCAAAACACAAATACAAATAAAGTGAAAATCCCACAAAATTAACCAAGCCAAAACGTTAAAGGTAACGATATGACCAAAATTTACATAGAGGGTCCCAATTATTATTATCAAGATAATAAAGTAAAAATGGGGGGTTGTTGTTTTACCACAATAGAATCCAAGGTGAAAAGTCCTTTTCTTAAGCTATGAGGGTGTATATATAACAACTGAGGTGACTCTCCATCTCCCTTGTGACTCGTGAGCTTTCATCATGACTCTTAAGCTCCCATGCGACTTTTAGAATTCAAATGAGACCTTTGAGCATCTACATAAATATTCACATTCTATGTGTGACCCTTGAGCTTCCACACATCTTACATATTTTTTTCAAAAATACAATATTACATTTACCCAAATTTGTGGAAAAATATAATTACAACATGTGACTTTCAGGATGACAGTTTGAGAAGTTGTGACATGGCAATGGTAACATGGAACTTCATTATAGAGTATAAATTCCAAGTTTTTCTTCTTATTTCTATATTTTTATCTTAATGATATATCTTGCATATATTTCATCTTCATCCTCAAGAGGTTGGTCAGGATATAGAGTCTTCCATTTGATCTTCATCTTTATTCTTTTGTCTTAATCTAGTGTCCCTTTATCTCTTTGCTTGATGATCTCTTTTGGTCTTCAGCTTCAGAAGTATCTTGTTGTAGCATATCCTTGGTATCCTCCTTTAACATAATCCTATCATGTATAGTAATAACACCTGAAAATGGAATTCACTCATGACAAGATGACATCAATCTTAAAATATCCTTGTTTATCATGTTTCTCATGCAACATAATAACTAAGTTGGTACAATGTGAAGGATTGAGGAGAGGACCTTAATATTGTGTAATTCAAAGGAGAAGGAGGCAGGGAGTGAGGGTCTAGGCTCTGTAACTGCATAATGTGCAGTGGCTGAGATTCAGTAAAGCATGACTGCATAGTTGGGGAAGTTAGGGAGGCAGAGAATACATGCTTACTCATTTTGATTGCATAGTGCATAGTTCCGAAAGGATAGATTCAATGCATTGTGCAGTTAATCACTACATATATTGAGGCATGGCCTGGATGATGACTAAAAGCGCACAGTTCGAAGTGAAGGTAAGGACTGCACAATGGGAAAGTGTAGTTGAAAATGATTGAACATTGAGATTGCGTAGTGCATAGTTGAGGGAGGTAGTTCTTTGTGACTACAAAGTGCGCAATTACAGGGGGGAAATATGTTTCACTGAGGCTTTTGACTGTGTAGTGCACAGTTCTATGAGGAAGAAAGATAGGTACTTGGTCGGGCAAGTTGCAAAGACACGAAAACTCCAAAATTGACGAAGTGTGGGATCAATAAGGTAGAAACATGAGACCAAATCATGTAACAAGACTTGAACATGATGACACACTCGTAAATGGCCAACCACATGACAATGAAATTCTCATCACCTAAAATCAACATCATCCATTGAAACTACACTTACCTCCAAGTGCGACACTTAAGATATACCTTTCGACACAAGTTTCGACTGCAACAAGAGAGTGTACAATACTTTGAGAATGATTCCAATGCATGTCCCTATGATAGAAAAAATCCATTAATTCAAGAGGAAGCACTGGAGCTACTTATTAAAAGTGTACCATGAGTACCTTTCACAAAGAGCGACACTTCCCTTAACAAAAGACGACACTTGGAATTCCTTCAAAAAGGGACTTAGAAATTTAGGAAGAAAACACATAATAATTATGATAACTATAAATGAAAGTTCATATGATTAAATGGAGGATCCAAAGATTGAATATAGGAAAAAATTATGAGGTTGTTGTAACAACGACAACACTTGGCGATTCACTGGAAGAAACCCCAACTTCTTTGTTCGACTCTAGCTTTATGCACAGGGTCTAGTCTTTCAGGAAGTATTGATTCATCATATAGATTACCTTAGATTCCCCATTTATCCTAGTTATGGATGTAGTCTCTCCCACCCTTTTCTTGGCTTAAACAAATTTACAAGGCTTACCATATCACAATTGTTTCAATCTGGGAGAAGGGTAATATGTAGTTGCGAGTTTGAACTCATATGAGTTTTAGTTCCATCTCCGGTGTTGCTCTATTTCTAGCAAGCCTGTTCAGTATCCCAACAAAGTCACTATAGTAACACAAGCATTTCTTTACTACCAATGAGCCTATTCAGTACCCTGAAAAAGTCACTATAGGAACACATGCATTGCTTTACTACCAGTGAGCCTGTTCAGTACCCCGACAAAGTTGTGTGTTTCACCTCCCAGCACAGTAATACTTTCTCTTCTTTCACCCCTTATTTTATTTTCAATATGCTCATTGGAATTTTATTGAAGCTTATATCAATAGGGTGTAAGAGGGATCCTGACTTATTACAAGAAAGAGAGGTTATTCCTTCAAAGACTATTATATACCTCTAAAATTAATATGCTTTCCATTAGTTTTCCATTTTCCCTTCTCTACTTGATTGGATCAATATGAAAAACACCATTCAGTTATAACATCGATTTAAGGAGTGAAGATCCTAAAATATATGCAGGTATCATGGTTTAACTCAAATATTTTCATTCGAATAGATCGTATTTCCCACTCAGACATCATTTACCTTATAGATATCAAACCCATGAAAATAATAGGAACTGAAAGTTAACCAAGCATTGTTGGATGCCACAAATCCCTTTAAAAAAATATCCACATTATTCAGAACCAGGAAAAACACTTTCATACAAGGCGTTATTCACATAGACTAACAAACACAAAAGGAAAAAGGAAAGGAAAAAACGTGACATAAATGAAACAAATCAAACATAAGGATTGGGAAAACAATATGTACATAGCTTGAAACACAACCCTAAGTTTCTTTTCGAAATAATACTTAAGATCTTTTCCATTGACAAGAAGAGAGTCCATCTTCCCATATAAGGATTGGAGACGATAAGTATGGTGAGCCAAGGTTGTCATGGATAACAAATGTTATGATCTATATGGATTGAATTTTTTTGTGTTTACCATTTTATTCATGGGATTTATCCCATTTCAATACTAGGTATCCCACGCAGAACTCCTTTTTCCCCACAAATTTCTTGTCAAACCAACACTTGATACGATTTTGATGCATATCAGACTTTTATTTTATTTTTCACCTTTCCTCATATAACGTAAGAAGGGTGTATATCTTGCTCTTAACAATAATACATGGTTTAGCTTAGGATTCTTGAGAAATTTGAAGGTCCAAGAGGTAAATATTCAGAGGAAGGATAATTTATTTTCCATACATGAGGAAGTAAGGAGAGGTCTTCAGATAGGGTTTTGGTGTGACACAGTCAACCCACAAAGCATTGACCAATGCATTATTCCAGTTCATTTGCTCATAATAAAAAAATTTCTTAATGATGTGAATTAAATTCTTATTAGTATACTCGGTTAAATCGTTTCCCTGAGGGTAGCATTTAGATGAGTGCTTTAAAACAATACCATTCTCCAATTCAAAATTATAAAGTTTTAGCGATCAAAAGTAAGTTGCATTATAAAAAACAAGTGATGTGGGAACACCAAACTTGGTGATAATATTTTGATTAAGGAAGTGGATGACTTCTTGCTCATTCTCTTGTTTCAATAAAACTGATTCAACCCATTGAGTAAATTAATATGTGGAAGTTAAGATATATTGTTGTTGCTTTTGATGAATGTGGAAAAATTTCACCAATCACATCTAATCCCCATTGTTGAAAGGGATATTCAATATAGATGGGTTGTAATGGGGTGGTTGACTTTTTATCTTAACCAACGCATCTTTTACATACAAAATCATTAAATAGTGTGGGTCAATAATAAGAAGCCTGCATGAAGTTATGAGTATTAGTGTCGCCTGCATAGTGTCCACCAGCTAACCTATCATGAAGGTCTTTCAATACCTTTTTTGAATCTTGTTCTTCCAAGAATATGAGCAGGACACTATTATGGTGCTTCCAAAAAAGCACACCATGTACAAGCTAATAAGTAAGTCGAATTTCCCTCTTCTGTTTCTGTTTCGCTGATAAATATTTAAGTGAATTACTTTATCTTGAGTTTAGATACTTCATTGGTTAAAAACTTCAAGGATTCAGTCAAGTTGTCCATGTCAAAAGGATATTTCTCTTTAGTTTTAGTGGAAGAGGATTGGGACTTTTTACCAATGTCCTTGGAGTCCTTTGAATATTCCTAATAAAAAATGACCCCAACAGACCTTAATTCCTTTTCAACAATGATTTCTTCTGCAAAATTAAGAGCCAAAGTTTCTTTCACAACACGCTTGACAAAAACATAAATGTTAGTGGGAAAGGAAACAATATAATAATCTTTAGTAATCAAATCATGATGTTGCACATCAATGGGGAATTTGTTAAAAATACATGTAAATAATTTATTTAAATCCTTAACCTTTTCTTTATCCCCCATCTTGATGTGCCTGATTTTTTTAAGTAACATGGCTAGAGTTTTATCATCAACAATTTTTTCTAAGAATAAATATTTAAACTATCTCCAATTATGGATTAAATTTGGAAGAAGGTTATGATACCAAATTGATGCTCTACGTTCTTGAGGGTACGAAAATAATCTACAAGCAACATCATCAAAACGTACCTATAACATTCAGAGATGTAGATAGAAGTCATCAATCTGATATTTGACCTTCGATTTTTTATTAGGATCATACTTTGTAAGCAACGTTTCTAGGTACTTTGGCAAGAAATTTAGATTTATCAGAAGAGAAATGTTCCCTTGGGCCATCTAATCCAATTATTCATCGACCATGTCTTCATTCTCCTCCTCATCTTCAGTCTCTAATTTTGAAGACTCTTCTCCTTCACCATTCAAATTTTCATTATTATTCGTTTGTTCTTAGTCAAAAAAAATGGAAATCCTCCCTATCTCCTTCCAAATTTTCCCCAATAGGTGGTGGAATATCCCCTTGCTGACAAGTTCCTTCAAGAGAGTAAGAAAAAAATTCAAGGGTTGGATTAACCAATTCTTCCACTTAAGTAACCAACACACCATGATGGGTTGTTTCTTTCTTTGTTTTTTTATGAGGAAGAATGGATGTGAAAATAAGTGATCCAAGAACTCTAGAAAAATCACGAGTAATGGGTCAAAATGTATGGAGTTTATCGTTAGTGACTTCATAGGAAATGTTCAGAACTTGGTGAGATGACACTTTCTTCTCAAATATATGACTTGAAGTTGGGCTCGGACAATTGCTACCTTGCACAAAAGATTCTTTATGTGAACGTGGTGAATTATCAGCCATAAAAAGGTTTCCCTCCTTCTAGCGCCATAATTGTTGATGGTGTTGGATGTTTCCATCAAACAGGGGATCTCCCTGATATAAATTCACAATTAGACCTCACATCATTTGGATTAGGATCCCCATCCGGGAAATAGGCCTGACTACCATATTCTTAATGAATTTTCCTTGTCTAAAATAAATAATACAAGAGAAACCGCATATAATTATGAGATAAACAAGTAAGTTATCCTCATGATGTATTCAATTACAAAGTGTATAATCATTCTCTTACAGAAGGGAAAAAGAAAGTGAGTATTTAAGAGAAGAGTAAGAGTAATATACTAGCAAATACGCATATGTATATATAAAATAATCATTAATTATCTTTTGAAATAGTTCACAAAGAATTAATGATCATGAAAGCCAAATATACACAGTTCAAATATGCATACTAAAGCCAACAAAATAATTCATTTTCATTAGTATGTAGGAACATAAACATACACTACAAACAATGAAAGAATATCAATTCCAAGATTTTATTCTAGCTGTTATCTTTGTATTGAAATGATAGATCTTGCATGTACTTCATCTTCCATGTGATCACTATCTTTATTCTTCTATCGTAATATAGTGTCCCTTTATCTCTTTGCTCCATGATCTATTTTGGTATTCAAATTCACAAGTATTGTCTTGTAACATCTCCTTTGGATATTCCTTTAACATCATCTTTCCATGTCTAGATAATAATACCTACAAATGGAATTCACTCATGATAAGACGACATTAGTCCCAAAATATCCTAGTCTATCTCATTTCTCATGCAACATACTGGTTGAGATAGGAAAATGTGCAAGATTGAGGATAGGTCCTTAGGATTGCATAGTGTATAGGAGCAGGAGGTAAGGAGTGAGGTTCTAGGTTTTGTAACTACACATTGCGCAGTGGCTGAGAGACAGGCATGCATGATTGTGTTGTTGGGGATTTTAGGGACGTAGAGAAGATAGGCTTGCTCACTGTGATTGCATTGTGCGCAATTCTGGGAGGAGAGGGTCAATGCACTATGAAATTTAGCACTGCAGATATTGAGACATGGCCTCATTGTTTATTGAAAGTGTGTAGTGTGTAGTGAAGGAAATTTTTGGAAAGGACTTCGTAGTGGACAAGTGCAGTTGAAAATGATTGAGCACTGAGATTGCAGAGTGCACAGTCGAGGGAGAAAATACTTTGTGACTATGTAGCGCATAGTTCCAGGGGACAAAGAATGCTTGAATGAGGCTTGTGACTATGCAGTGCATAATTCTAGGAGGAATAAAGATAGGTGCTTGGTTGAACACGTTGCAAAGACAAGAAAATTCCATTGATTAAGTGTGGGATCAGTAAGGCATAAAGGTATGACTAGAGAATGTAACAAGACTTGAAAATGATCATATACTCACAAATAACCAACCACATGACAATGAAACACTCAACACCCAAAAGCAACATGCATCCATTGAAACGACACAAAAACCTCCAATTACGACGCTTAATATATACCTTTCAACACAAGTTTTGACTACAACAAGAGAGTGAAAAATAAGTTGAGAATGAGTCCAATGCATGTACCTATGATAGAAAAATCCATTTATACAAGAGATATCAATATATCCACCTCTAAAAGTGTGCCATGATTGCCTTTCAAAAAGAGCAACGCTTCCCTTAACAAAAGATGACACTTCGAATTCCTTAGAAAAGGGACTTATAAACTTAGGAAGCAGGCATGGGATGGCTCTAATAACTAGAAACTAAAGTTCATATGATCAAAGAGAGGCTCCAAATTTTAAATATATTCCAAAATTTGGAGGTTTTTCTAGTAGCGACAACAAAACCTCTCGTTAACTTCTACAATCAATCATAAATATGCTTCTATTAATCATGGACAACATAGTGGGATGATATTTCTACTTCACAAGTTGTTTCTGCTTCTTATTCCACATGGTCCTGGGATGATTCTTTTTATTCTTCTCTAATTTTCTACTGGGTCTTCTCTGGATCTGCTACCGCTTTTTCATTTTCATTTTCATTAGTACGTAGCAAATGCTAGGCGAAAGCCTATGCATAATACTTCTTCACATAGAGCCCATTTCTGGGCTTCGCCAACTCGATTCCGTCAAAATCAACCAAGGCATAAGATCCCTTTTTCAGGACCTTTTTAACAATAAAAGGGCCATACCACATGGATTTGAACTTTCCTGCCCCCAAGGCATCGTTGTCTTGGGCATAAACCAAAACAAGGTGACCTTCATATAAAACCCTAGGTTTGACCGCCTTATCGTATTAAACCTTCACTTGTTTCTTATGAGCCTCATTCATCGTAGTTGCATCTTGGTGCTACTCATCGAGATGTTCTAGATGGACAAGGCGTTCTTCGACACTTGGAGTGTCAGGAAGAAGCTCAAATTCCAACTTCAGGGAGGGAATTTCGCATTCAACAGGAAATATCGATTCCAGCCCATAAACTAGTCGGAATGGAGGGAATCGGGTTGCAGTTTCACAGACATCTAGTATGCCCAAAGTGCAGGATACAACATGACCTGCCAATTGGATCTGGCTTTATCAATTGTCCGTTGAAGGAAATTTTTCAAGGACTTGTTTACGGCTTCAACCTACCCATTTTCCCGAGGATAATACGAAGATGAATGCTCCTGCCAAAAACCCAATTTGAGAGCCAATTTAGCCATCATCTTGTTCTGAAAATGACTGCCATGGTCAATGACTATATATTTGGGGATACCAAAGCGAGAAATGACTTGGTTGAACAGAAACAGGGCTGTTGTCTCACCATCGTTCTTAAAAGTAGGCATAGCCTCAGCCTACTTTGTAAAGTAGCCTACTACTATGATAATGTACTTATGACCCTTTGCCGAAGGCGGGTTACAAGTAGTATAAGCAATACCCCACTTTGTGAACGGACCGACAGTGACAACACGAAAGAGCAGAGCTAGATGAGCACGCATCTTCCAAGTATAGACATGACAAGGATGACATTTTTTGACCACCTTAACATAATCTTTGAAATTCGAGGGCCAAAAATATCTTGCACGCAAAATGTTTTGAGTTGTAGCAAGCCCAGATAAATGACCACCACAAGATCCACTGTAGTAATCATTCAGCACAACCTCAGCTTCTTCGATATTCAAGCAACGTCTAAGGATTGAATCGACCTCACGACGATATAGAGTGTCACCGAAATAAGATAACTTTTCGCTAAGTGACGCAAATTTCGACACTCGTCTTTCGAAAAAGATAAGGGAAACTTTGAAGTCTAGAGATAAATAATGAGATCACCATACCAAGGATCCTGTGAAGAAATGAGGAAAATATGTTAATTAGGGAACGACTCTTCATAAACAATCTCTTCTCCACAGGGCAAGTTAGAGATCAACTCCGCAAATACCAAAGATTTCTTGGATTTGGCAGACAGGAATTTGAGATCAAACTCTTTCAAAATGACAATCCATCGATTGTATTTTCCCCTAATCACTCACCTACTGAGAACAAATTGAAATGGATTAACTGCTACCAGGACATAAGTTTTGCGAAGAAGGATATAATGTCTAAGCCGCTGGATAGCATGAACAGTTGCCAAAGCTAATTTCTCAATGGGAGAATATTGGAGTTTAGGACCAAACCAAGCCTCGATTAAGGTAGTACAACATGCTCGCAAAGAGCATCATCTTCCCGAACCAGAACAATACCGATAGTAGATTATGCTCCAACGAGATACAAAAGGAAGTCTCTGCTATAATCAGGTGGACTCAATAATGGAGCAAAGGTCAATGAATTTTTCAAAGCATCGAATGAGCATTGAGCAAATTCATCCCAAAAGAATGGAACTTCTTTCTTTAACAACCTCATAAATCCTTTCGTCACCTCGGCATAATTAATGATAAATCTCCTTAATAAATTGGCCTTACCTTGTAGACTTTGAATATGATGAATAGAAGACGGGTGAGGCAGCTAAAGTATTGCCTCAACCTTGAAAGGATCTACCTGAAACCCTTCCGTAGACACGATGAATACCAACAACTGACCGAATGTGACAAAGAAAACACACTTATTAGGGTTCAACCGAATTTTTTAATAACGACACCATTCAAAAACTTGTCGAAGGTGTGAAGGTGTGAAAAGGCATATTTTTGTATGCAAATGTACCCGAGGGGAAAATAAAAGCAGTCTTATGCTGATCTTCAGGACAGATAGTAATCTGATTGTATCCCGAGACCATGAAGGATAATATCTCATTCCCTGCACACTCATCAATAATTTGATCAATAAACGGTGTGGGGTAATTATCTTTTGGACATGCCTTATTCAAATCCATGAAATTAATGAAAACTCAGATCATTCCTTTTTTCTTGTCCACAAGCACTGGATTCAAAACCCACTCAGTTAACAGAACGGGGTATATGAAACTCGCCTTTAGCAGCTTCTAAACCTCAGATTTGATATTTTTCGCCTTCCTAGGGTTGACCGGGCAAAGCTTCTTCCGTATAGGCTTAGCACTTTCATAATTCTTGATCTCATGCTGGAAAATAGATGGATCTATTCCAGGCATTTCCTCATAAGACCAAGCGAACACATCCGGAAATTCTCTAAAGAGATCGGCGTAAATCTGAATCTCTTCGGGGGAACATTCAGCTCCAATGAAGACATTCTAAATAATGTTGGGATCTCTGGAGATGTTCACTGGGGTAGTAGCAGAAATGAGAGCCATGTTCCCTTTAGCAAAAACCTGTGCTGGAGCTAAGGGGTTCAAGACTGTGTGAACAGGACCAGAAGACTGAGGGCTAGACAATCTTGTTTCAACTTCTCGCAAGTCTGGTAGAAAATAGGACCAATGATGCGAATCATCCCTTGGTCTTTCCACACCAGTCATTGCTTCAAGGATAACCTCTTCATATGGAAGGGTGGTATCAAGGCAATCCTGAGTAGAAGATGAACTAAGAGTCCAAGTTGGAGCCACATTGTTGGAAATGTTATAATTGATGGCAAAGGAGGTAGCATATGGAGCAGTTACAAGGAGACAAAGACAGTCAATGGAGGTAGCAAAGAGGAAATGAATACAAAATAACAAACATGAAGCAGAGACAGTTGTGTAAGAAAACTAAGTTGTGTATGAAGAAGGATTGGTTTCAGTATTATATGGATATTGTTGATACAAGAATTCTATGTGAAAGAGATATGATATATAACCATCTATGCATTAATGACTTAATTGCATATGTGTATCCTTGGTGTGTCGAATAAATAAACTCTGTGGTGAGGGTTTTGTGGAGTTCTACAGAAAAATGAAGAAAAATCCTTGAAGATCTGCTTGTATGTTCAGTAATGAGAATGTGTTCCTGATGAAAGGCTTCGCCTCTGTCTTTAGAAATCTGAATAGAAGTCTAACTGGATGCTCCGTGCTCTAGAGTCCAAACTGTATGTGCTTGTGAGGAGGATATACAAACCCAGTGACGAGAATTATGTATGAATGAGACCCTGTAGCAGAGTATTTATAAGAAATGCATAATAAACCTCTGCATAAGAATAAACGAAACCGTGTTATGGTGGAACTTTGCATCAGAATATAAAAGAACCGTTTATAATAAGAAACCGTGTTGAAATACGCAGTATGAATGGAGGCGGAACCATAGTCAGAGGCGGAACCAAAGTCAAAGGTAGAACCATAATAGTAACAAAATATATATATATATATATATATATATATATATATATATATATATATATATATATATATATATATACATAGTGAAAACGTTGGATCGGAACCTGGAATGGAGAACGGAACCTCGCGAGAGGAACAGTGAAGTGGTTTAGCGTGAACAGTAAAAGCCATAAGTATATTTCATCGCGCTGCCTATCGACCATAAGTGGTATTGCCCGGAGGAGTAGCGATTCCATTGATTGATCAACACGTGTCCTTGACCGACATACCAAAACCGTCGTTTAATGTGCGCCTTCGTGCATTAACCATCGTACCAGGACATAGAGCGAAATAGACAGGAGCTGTCGATCTGGTGGGCTGACATCTAACGGTGATCGCTTGTTGAACCCACACGAAGGAGTTCGGAGGTTAAGCCAGGTATAGTGGGCGCGTTTGACTGGTCTTTGATTGTATTGTGGGCCCGAGGCAGAGTCATACAAAATGAATTGGTTTATTTGTGTTTGTCGATGTATTATAGTCTTAATATGAGGTTCGACGGAATATGTTAAAAGAATTATAACCACGTTTCCAAGGTTCAGAGATAATACATAAGTCGGAGATATGTGTAATGCATTCGGGTTATTAATATAAGGCGACAACCTTGGTTATAATGTTCGACAATAAAGTTGAAACTCGTAAATATATTACATATTACCACGGGTCTTGACATTTGATCAATTACAATATAGTTTAAATATGCGAATGACGGGTTATCCGTGTGAATGAATTGCAGATATTATATACACTGGGATAGTGAACAGGTGATTAAACATAGAGATGAAAGTTCGTGAATAAGAAAAATACAGGGATTCAAAAGAGCAGTGAACAGGTGAAATGTACAGATGACAGTAAACAAAGAAGATGCAGAACAACTTCTTAACTGCAGTAGAAAAAGACAAAATCCAGTAAAGCCAAAGTTCAGAAGAGGAGCTGAGTGATATTGAAATATGTAATTAAGAATGTGAATGTAAATGATGTAATTATTTTTTATTGTTTGTGATGCAAAGGCAAGTATCCTAAGGAAAATACAAAATCCCACTGTAACATGGAAATTTGTACATATTGTAGTAATTCTAAGAATGAGTTGGAAAAAGGAATAAGAAGACAGAAGCCAAAGAGTCATGATTTTTCACTTCAAATTCCTTGTGAAATACAAATATTCATGTGAGAATTTTTATATATAATATCAATTTTTGATAAGCTCAAGTGAGAGAGAGAGAGAGAGAAAATATAGAGAATGCAGAATATAGAAGAATAAGGCAGAGAAGATTAAGAGAAGAAGAGCAGAAAAGAAGCTACAGAACAGAGCTGATATCTGAAGTAAATCAACAAACATTCAGTTTGATAAATTGAGGAAGTTGGAGCTTCCCTATCAAGTTGCGGCTTGATGGCCCATCGATTGTAGAGCGGCGGGGTTGAAACTGTGAGAAAATTGAAGGGAGTTGGTGCTTCCTTGCAAGTTGTAGCTGACTGAGGTTGAAGCCTCCTGTAGGTTGGTGCCTGCAGAAAAACAATGGTGAGAGGGAGTTGGAGCTTGCCTTTGCATCACAACAATAATAAGATGCGGTTTTCTCTGTTTATGGGTTTCCACTTATATATGGTGTCTCTGTGTATGATATTTATGTATTGATCTGATATGTATCATCTGCTTAATACCTGCTACTCTCATATTAAGTCTACTGTTATATAATACTAATACCTGTTGCTTACAGTTTAAGATTTCTCACACATTAAATTGGATATGAAATGAAGGTGTAAATATGTTTAATGAAAAGTTTTAAAAGATCAGGAAGGTGTTAAACTGATTCACCCCCCCCCCCCTCTCAGTTTAATTAAAGATCCAACAATTGGTATCAGAGCTGTTCCTTGTGTATCAGGCTAACAACTTAAAGGAGATCCTAAGTCCCCTAGAAGGCTAGTCAAGAAGGAAGCTCAACCAATAAAGCACCTTTCTTCACTAGTGCTAATTATGCCTTCTGGAAAATCAGGATGAGAGCATACATAATGTATTTAGGATTAGAAGTTTGGGGTGCTGTGGAATTTGGATACTCCACAAAGTCAACTGATTCAGAGAAAGAAGCTAAACAAAACTTTGTAGCTAATGCAAAAGCAATGAATGCAATCTTAAATGGAGTATGTGAAGCTGAGTTTATTAAAGTAATGCACAGCAAGACTGCCAAAGATATGTGGGATACTCTAGAGAATATCCATGAGGGAAATAAAAGGTAAAGACTGCCAAACTTCAAGTATATAGAGCCCAGTTTGAAAATTTAAAAATGAATGATGATGAAGAGGTTGGCAGCTTCTTCTTAAAAGTTGCAGAAATAGTAAATAACATGAAGGCTCTAGGTGAAAACATAAAAGAATCTTTAATTGTACAAAATATTCTAAGATCTCTTCCACCCAGGTTTAATCCCAAGGTATCTACAATAAAATAAACAGCTAATTGGGAGACCTTGACCATGAACCACCTACTTGGAAATCTAACAACATATGAGATGAGGCTTCCACAGAAGAAGCCAAGTACGAGGGAAGCGATTTTTAAAATAGAGAAGAAGAAAGAAGAAAAAGAAGACATACGCTCTTGCTCTGATGAAGAAGAAGCTAAATTTGTCAAGAAACTGGATAGAGGCTCAGGTAGATACAAAGGTAAACTTCCCTTCAAATGATTTAACTGTGGAAGAGTTGGACATTATGCTGCTAAGTGTCCTCACAAGAAAATAAGGAATCACGCTCAAGAATCAGAGAAAAACACATCAAAGAACTGGCATAAAGGAAAGAAATTCAGCAGAAAATCCTTCTATGCTCCATGAGACGACGGTATCCCCGGGCTGGATAGATCCTCCGAGAGAGGGAGCCTCGTTTCTGCGTGGCCATAGAAGATCTTGAAGGACTCCCGCTAGAAGAAGAAGAAGAAGGGGAAGTCGATCTTGAGGGGGAGCTAAGAAGTGCTCTGGAGGAGATTGACAGACTCAAACTAAAATGCAGAAAATAAAAAGAGATTCTCCTCAAATGTGTAAAAGAAGAACAAAATTTAGAAGTCCTCATGCAGCTAAAGGTAAAGCTTGAAGAAGCCAAAAATATAGAAGATATATTACTTCAGCAAATCAAAGTTAAAACTCGAGAACAAGAGAAGCTGGAAGAAGAAATTTTGTGTCTGAGAAGGAAATTAGAAAGTGCTCAACAGAAAGTTTCTATATACCCTTCTCAAATGACAAGCTCTGATAAGTTGAATGAAATCTTGGATGCTCAAAGATCTCCTCTAATAAAAACTGGGATAGGCTATGAAGGAGAATCAAGTGAAGGAAAAGAAAAGGAAAACAAAAATATAATTTGTGTGAAAGAAAAGAAGGCTGATGAAGCACCTCAAATAATTCCTACAAAAGAAGAAGCATGTAAGGAGGAAGACAGAACCCAGAAGAATCCTCAAATAACAAAGAATGAAAGAAATACTCAGACAACAGAAAAAGGTTCATATACTCCTGAGTTTGTCAAATTTTCAAGCCATCAAAGGAGATTCTTCCCTCCTATGAAGAATGCCACCTACTATGTCTGCCACAAGCTGGGACACATTTCTGCCTACTGTCATGCAAGGTGGAGTAATTCAAACCAGCTAAAGATGTAAACAGCAAAGAGACTGTCTCAAATAAACAACTGGAGAAAACAACCTCACATCAGGTATGCAAGTTGCTTCTATGGTTACTGTTTTTATTGTAAATAATTTGGCCATAAAATCATTGAGTGTAGAAAGTATGGACAAAGATTGATTTTCAACACTTCAAGGAGGTTTATGAATCAAAGAAAGTCTCCTCATACTCACAATTCTGCAAAAACTATG
This sequence comes from Pinus albicaulis, assembly GCA_034641835.2. Lineage (NCBI taxonomy): Eukaryota > Viridiplantae > Streptophyta > Pinopsida > Pinales > Pinaceae > Pinus > Pinus albicaulis. The sequence goes on from CM076581.1 coordinate 1,167,816,748, forward strand.
ATCAAATGCTTTATGTGCAATCAAGCTGGACATATGCCTTCCAAATGTCCTCTAAAAGGATGCAATTCATCACCTCACAAAAGATATCAAACAGAAGGATGCCTCCAATGGAAAAATAAGGAGAATAAGTGTGACCTAGCTCTAACTGCTCAAGATCTGAAAAGCCAGTGGTATTTGGACAGTGGCTGCTCTAAACACATGACAGGAGACAAAAGTAAGTTTATTACTCTTGATGAAAAGAAATCTGGTAATGTTACTTTTGGCAATGATAAGTCAGGAAAGATCAAAGGAAAGGGTTCAGTCAGCATAGATAATGGTAGAGGAAAGGCCCAAGATGTACTATTTGTAGATGGGCTGAAAGCAAATTTATTGAGTGTCAGTCAGATGTGTGACAAAGGCTGTGAAGTTCTCTTTAGAGCACAAGATTGTGAAGTCAGATCAAGCACAACAGGAAAGACTCTGCTCAAAGGTGTTCAAACAGAGAGTAATGTTTACATAGTAAAAGAGGAGGATGAAGCCTGCCATCTTAGCAAACTTGAGGAGTCATGGTTATGGCATAGGAGATTGGGACATCTCAGCTTTGACCATATCATCAGACTGAGCAAGAAGAAAGCTGTCAGAGATATGCCAGAAATAAAAAGGCCTTCAAATACCATATGCAAATCTTGTCAATTGGGGAAACAGACTCGCACATCCTTTAAATCTAAAGATGAGCTATCAACAAGAAGACCACTTCAGCTTGTACACATGGATCTGTGCGGACCTGCTAGAACTAAGACACCCAGTGGAGAATCCTACTTCATGCTGATAATAGATGATTTCTCCAGAATGACATGGGTTTCTTTTCTCAAGAACAAATCAGAAGCACTGGACAAATTTAAGATATTCAAAGCATTAGCAGAAAATCAAACAGGATGCAAACTAAAATGTGTCAGATCAGACAGAGGAGGAGAGTTTACAGATTATGACTTTGCTGACCTATGCAATGAGCATGGCATAAAACAACAATTCACTATTGCAGGAACACCTCAGCAGAATGGAGTAGCAAAAAGACAAAACATATCTGTTCAACAAATTTCCAGAGCCATGATGCAAGAGAATAATATTGCTCAAACCTTCTGGGCAGAATCAGTGCACACAGCAGTACATATCCTTAATAAAGCTCACTTAAGGCCAAGCAATGACAAGACTCCCTATGAACTATGGCATGGAAAGCCTGCTTCAATCAAACATTTCAGAATCTTTGGAAGCAAATGTTACATAAAGAATAATGATGAAAACCTTTGGAAATTTGATGCAAGAGCAGATGAAGGGATTTTTCTAGGATATGCTTCCAAAAGTAAAGGGTACAGGTGCTACAACAAGACTCTTCGGAAAATAGTTGAAAGTATTGATGTGAGATTTGATGAAGAACTTCCAAACAATACAAGAGATACAGACTGTTACAGTCCATCAGAAAATAATGAAGAAGAGAATCAGGATGATGATGAAACAAGAAAAACATCAGAAGATGCTGGACTGAACTCAAAAACCCCCTCAAGATACACTCAAAAGAACCATCCAGAAGAACAAATCATAGGAGACAAGAGTGTAGGAGTGAAAACAAGAAGACAGCTAACTGAACAGACAGAAGAAGTATACATAGCAATGTTAGCTCAAATAGAGCCAAAGAAGTTTGAAGAAGCCAGCAAGGACAAATATTGGGTAAAAGCAATGAATGAAGAATTGGACCAAATTGAGAAGAACAATACTTGGGAACTAGTTCCTAGACCAATTGAGAAGAATATCATTGGTTCAAAATGGGTATTCAAAAGCAAAATGAATGAGCAAGGACAAGTAATCAGGATAATGTACAATGCAACTCATAAAGGATACTCAAAAATCAAGGACTTGATTATGAAGAAACATTTTCCCCAGTAGCCAGAATGGAAGCTATTAGAATGTTCCTCGCATTTGCATGCTACCAAGACTTCAAGGTATATCAAATGGATGTAAAGTTTGCTTTTCTTAATGGAGATCTAGAAGAAGAAGTGTACATGGAACAACCAGAAGGCTTCTCATTGACAGACAAAGAAGACTATGTGTGCAGATTGAAGAAGGCCCTATATGGACTGAAACAGGCTCCTCGTGCTTGGTACTCAAGATTGGACAAATATTTGCAAAAACAGGGTTTTAAGAGAGGTGGAGTAGACAGCAATCTATACATAAAAGCGCATGAAAATGAACTCCTAATTGTTGTTGTATATGTTTATGACATTATGTTTGGAAGCAACAAAGATGAACTAGCAAAAGGGTTTGCTGATGAGATGAAAACAGAGTTTGAAATGTCTATGATTGGAGAACTCAGTTTCTACTTGGGACTGCAAATTCAGCAAAAGAACACAGGCACATTCATTTCTCAAGAAAAATACTTAAAAGAAATGCTAAAAAAATTCAAAATGGAGGACTGCAAACCAATGACAACCCCCATGATCACGGGATGCAAGCTGTGTGCTGATGATAGGTCTGCAGATGTAGATCAAAAACTCTACAAATCCATGATAGGAAGCCTGTTGTACTTGACAGCTTCAAGACCAGACATCATGCTAGCAGTAGGACTAGTGGCAAGATATCAAGCAACACCTAAACAAAACCATCTTCTGGCAGTAAAAAGAATACTCAGATATCTACAAGGAATAGCACAGTATGGACTTTGGTATCCTAAAGGCAAAATCTTCACTTTAACAGCATACACAGATGCAGATTGGGCCAGTTGTGTTGATGACAAGAAAAGTACAAGTGGAGGTGCTTTCTATCTAGGAGAAAATCTGGTGGCATAGTTAAGCAAGAAACAAACACCCATCTCTCTGTCTACAAATATGTGAATATATGGGAAGATCAGATGTTGTACAATGTCATGGATGAAGCAAACTCCCTTCAAGACATGGGTTGCAAGGTATTGATGAACCTATCTCAATCAAATGTGATAATACAAGTGCTATAAGTATATCTAAAAATCTTGTACTTCACTCAAAAACTAAACATTTTCCAATCAAGTATCATTTCCTCCGAGAACAAGTGGCTCAGAAGATAGTAAAGCTGGAATATGTACCAACAAAAGAACAGACAGCTGATATATTTACCAAACCTCTTGCTAGAGAACCATTTCAATGTTTGAGAAATAAACTAGGGGTAGTATCTGCAGATGCTACTCTCTGATATAAAGAGAAAGCACAATTTCAGGGGGAGAACAAAAACGAAAACATCATTCCAGGGGGAGAACAGCCAGCAAGGAAAGCATGAATCAGGTCCTCATGATCAAAGGATTAAGGCAAAAGAACACCAAGTTATTATCCTAGAGTCATCTACATTATTCAAGCATGAAAAGGTCAATTACAGAGCAAAAGGATTAGTATCGTGTTCTGAAACATTATATTAAGAATTTGAATCGTGATTATCTTTTGAAAGAAGTATATGCGTTTGAACTGTATCAATTTACAGTGTATATTCAAATTCGATAATCCTCAAAGTGTTCTCTCAAAAAGTCTTATACATCATTATGGAGTAGCATGGTACAAAGTCAGCAAAAGAGAGCCTAAACATAACTCAGAGAGAGTAAATGCAAAAAGAAACCCTTTGCCATTGATGTCAAAGGGGGAGGAAGAGAAAACAACAGGAGGAAGAGCGGGCAAACATGAAGAGCAAGTAACAGGAGAAAGAGCAGGCAAACAGAGAAAATGTATTGCCATCAATGCCAAAGGGAGAGACTGTTGGAAATGTTGTCATTGATGGCAAAGGAGGTAGCAGATGGAGCAGTTACAAGGAGACAAAGACAGTCAATGGAGGCAGCAAAGAGGAAATGAATACAAAATAACAAACATGAAGCAGAGACAGTTGTGTAAGAAAACTAAGTTGTGTATAAAGAAGGATTGGTTTCAGTGTTATATGGATATTGTTGATACAAGAATTATATGTGAAAGAGCTATGATATATAACCATCTATGCATTAATGACTTAATTGCATATGTGTATCCTTGGTGTGTCGAATAAATAAACTCTGTGGTGAGGGTTTTGTGGAGTTCTACAGAAAAATGAAGAAAAATCCTTGAAGATCTGCTTGTATGTTCAGTAATGAGAATGTGTTCCTGATGAAAGGCTTCGCCTCTGTCTTTAGAAATCTGAATAGAAGTCTAACTGGATGCTTCGTGCTCCAGAGTCCAAACTGTATGTGCTTGTGAGGAGGATATACAAACCCTGTGATGAGAATTCTGTATGAATGAGACCCTGTAGCAGAGTATTTATAAGAAATGCATAATAAACCTCTGCATAAGAATAAACGAAACCGTGTTATGGTGGAACTCTGCATCAGAATATAAAAGAACCGTTTATAACAAGAAACCGTGTTGAAATACGCAGTATGAATGGAGGTGGAACCATAGTCAGAGGCGGAACCAAAGTCAAAGGCAGAACCATAATAGTAACAAATATATATATATAATTGAAATCGTTGGATCGGAACCTGGAGTGGAGAACAGAACCTTGCGAGAGGAACAGTGAAGTGGTTTAGTGTGAACAGTAAAAGTCGTAAGTAGATTTCATCGCACCGCCTATCGACCATAAGTGGTATTTCCCGGAGGAGCAGCGATTCCATTGATTGATCAACACGTGTCCTCGACCGACATACCAAAACCGTCGTTTAATGTGCGCCTTCGCGCATTAACTATTGTACCAGGACACGGAGCGAAATGGACAGGAGCCGTCGATCTGGTGGGCCGACATCTAACGTTGATCGCTTGTTGAACCCGCACGAAGGTTTATAATGGAGTCCGGAGGTTAAGCCAGGTACAGTGGGCGCGTTTGATTGGTCTTTGACTGTATTGTGGGCCCGGGGCGGAGTCATACAAAATGAATTGGTTTATTTATGTTTTTCGATGTATTATAGTCTTAATATAAGGTTCGACGGAATATGTTAAAAGAGTTATAACCGCGTTTCCAAGATTCGGAGATAATACATAAGTCGGAGATATGTGTAATGCATTCGGGTTATTAATATAAGGCGACAACCTTGGTTATAATGTTCGACAATAAAGTTGAAACTCATAAATATATTACATATTACCATGGGTCTTGACATTTGATCAATTACAATATAGTTTAAATATGCGGATGACAGGTTATCCGTGTGAACGAATTGCAGATATTATATACACTGGGATAGTGAACAGGTGATTAAACACAGAGATGAAAGTTCGTGAACAAGAAAAATACAGGGATTCAAAAGAGCAGTGAACAGGTGAAATGTACAGATGACAATAAACAAAGAAGATGCAAAACTGCTTCTTAAATGCAGTAGAAAAAGACAAAATCCAGTAAAGCCAAAGTTCAGAAGAGGAGCTGAGTGATATTGAAATATGTAATTAAGAATGTGAATGTAAATGATGTAATTATTTTTTGTTTGTGATGCAAAGGCAAGTATCCTAAGGAAAAGACAAAATCCCACTGTAACATGGAAATTTGTACATATTGTAGTAATTCTAAAAATGAGTTGGAAAAAGGAATAAGAAGACAGAAGCCAAAGAGTCATGACTGTTCACTTCAAATTCCTTGTGAATTACAAACAATCATGTGAGAATTTCTATATATAATATCAATTTTGATAAGCTCAAAAAATGTGAGTGAGAGAGAGAGAGAGAGAGAGAAAATATAGAGAATGCAGAATACAAAAGAATAAAGCAGAGAAGATTAAGAGAAGAAGAGCAGAAAGAGAAGCTACAGAACAGAGCTGATATCTGAAGTAAATCAGCAAACATTCAGTTTGATAAATTGAGGAAGTTGGAGCTTCCCTATCAAGTTGCAGCTTGATAGCTGTCAGTTGTAGCTGACTGAGGTTGGAGCCTCCTATAGGTTGGTGCCTGCAGAAAATTGAAGGGAGTTGGTGCTTCCTTGCAAGTTGTAGCTTGCATAATTGAGGTTGGAGCCTCCTGTAGGTTGGTGCCTGCAGAAAAACAGTGGTGAGAGGGAGTTGGAGCTTGCCTTTGCATCACAACAATAATAAGATGTGGTTTTCTCCCTTTATGGGTTTCCACTTATATCTGGTGTCTCTGTGTATGATATTTATGTATTGATCTGATATGTATCATCTGCTCAATACCTACCGCTCTCATATTAAGTCTACTGTTATATTATACTAATACCTGTTGCTTACATTCTAAGATTACTCACACATTAAATTGGATATGAAATGAAGGTGTAAATAAGTTTAATGAAAAGTTTTAAAAGATCAGGAAGGTGTTAAACTAATTCACCCCCCTCTCGCTTAACTAAAGAACCAAAAATTGGTATCAGAGCAGGTTCAGTTTGTATCAGCTTAATACCTGAAAGGAGATCCTAGGTCCCCAGGATGACTAGTCAAGAAGGAAGCTCAACCAACAAAGCACCTTTCTTCACTGGTGCTAATTATGCCTTCTGGAAAATAAGGATGAGAGCATACATAATGTCTTTAGGATTAGAAGTTTGGGATGCTGTGGAATTTGGATACTCCACAAAGTCAACTGATTTAGAGAAATAAGTTACACAAAACTTTGTAGCTAATGCAAAAGCAATGAATGCAATCTTAAATGGAATATGTGAAGATGAGTTTATTAAAGTAATGCACAGAAAGACTGCCAAAAATATGTGGGATACTCTAGAGAATATCCATTAGGGAAATAAAAAGGTAAAGACTGCCAAACTTCAAGTATATAGAGCCCAATTTGAAAATTTAAAAATGAATGATGATGAAGAGGTTAGCAGCTTCTTCTTAAAAGTTGCAGAAATTGTTAATAATATGAAAGATCTTGGAGAAACCATGCCAGAAAGTATAATTGTTCAAAAGATTATAAGATCACTCCCATCCATATTTAATCCCAAGGTGTCTGCAATAGAAGAGACAACTGATTGGGAGACTTTGACCATGAACCAGCTACTTGGAAATCTAACAGCATATGAGATGAGGCTCCCACAGAAGAAGCCAAGTACGAGGGGAGCAGATTTTAAAACAGAAAAGAAGAAAGAAGAAAAAGAAGACATATGCTCTTGCTCTGATGAAGAAGAAGCTAAATTTGTCAAGAAACAAGATAGAGGCTCAGGTAGATACAAAGGTAAACTACCCTTCAAATTCTTTAACTGTGGAAGAGTTGGACATTATGCTGCTAAGTTTCCTCACAAGAAAGTAAGGAATCAGGCTCAAGAATAAGAGAAAAACACATCAAAGAACTGGCAGAAAGGAAAGAAATTCAGCAGAAAATCCTTCTATGCTCAACAAGACAGCAGTACATCTGAAGACTCTGATGAATCCTCCGGAGAAGAGGGAACCTATGAATTTTTACTGATGGCCATAGAAGATCTTGAAGGACTCTTACTAGAAGATGAAGAAGAAGAAGGGGAAGTTGACCTTGAGGGGGAGCTAAGAAGTGCTCTGGAGGAGATTGACAGGCTCAAACTAAAATGTAGAAAACAAAAAGAGATTCTCCTCAAATGTGTGAAAGAAGAACAAAATTCAGAATTCCTCATGCAGCTGAAGGTAAAGCTTGAAGAAGCTAAGAAGATAGAAGATATGTTACTTCAACAAATCAAGGATAAAACTCGAGAACAAGAGAAGCTCGAAGAAGAAATTGTATGTCTGAGGAAGAAATTAGAAAGAGCTCAACAGAAAGTGCTCCAGAGCGGACAATCTTCAAAGCCTGCAAGTTGAATGAATGCTGATGCTCAAAGATCTCCTCTACCAAATGACCAAAAACTGGATATGCTACTAAGGAGAATCAAGTAAAGGCAGAGAAAGAAAACAAAATATAATTTTGTGAAAGCAAAGAAGGCCGATGAAGCACCTCAAGCAATTCCTAAAAAGAAGAAGCATGTAAGGAGGGAGACAACCTTAAGAATCCTCAATAACAAAGAATTAAAAGAAATACTCAGACAACCGAAAAAGGTTCATATACTCTTGAGTTTTTCAAATTTGCAAGCCATCAAAGGAGATTCAACCCTCCTATGAAGAATGCCACCTGCTATGTCGGCCACAAGCTGGGACACATTGCTGCCTACTGTCATGCAAGGAGGAGTAATTCAAAGCAGCTAAAGATGCAAACATCAAAGAGACTGTCTCAAATAAACAACTGGAGAAAACAACCTCACATCAGGTATGCAAGTTTCTTCTATGGTTACTGTTTTTATTGTAAATAATTTGGCCATAAAATCATTGAGTGTAGAAATTATGGACAAATATTGATTTTCAACACTTCAAGGAGGTTTATGAATCAAATAAAGTCTTCTCATACTCACAATTTTGCAAAAACTATGATCAAATGCTTTATGTGAAATCAAGCTGGACATATGCCTTCCAAATGTCCTCTAAAAGGATGCAATTCATCACCTCACAAAAGATATCAAACAAAAGGATGCCTCCAGTGGAAAAAGAAGGAGAATAAGTGTGACCTAGCTCTAACTGCTCAAGGTCTGAAAAGCCAGTGGTATTTGGATAGTGGCTACTCTAAACACATGACAGGAGACAAAAGTATGTTTATTACTCTTGATGAAAAGAAATCTGGTAATGTTACTTTTGGCAATGATAAGTTAGGAAAGATCAAAGGAAAGGGTTCAACCAGCATAGATAATGGCAGAGGAAAGGCCCAAGATGTACTATTTGTAGATGGGCTGAAAGAAAATTTATTGAGTGTCAGCAAGATGTGTGACAAAGGCTGTGAAGTTCTCTTTAGAGCACAAGATTGTGAAGTTAGATCAAGCACAACAGGAAAGACTCTGCTCAAAGGTGTTTGAACAGAGAGTAATGTTTACATAGTAAAAGAGCAAGATGAAGCTTGCCATCTTAGAAAACTTGAGGAGTCATGGTTATGGCATAAGAGATTGGGACATCTTAGTTTCAACCATATCATTAGAGTGAGAAAAAAGAAAGCTGTCAGAGATATGCCAGAAATAAAAAGTCCTTCAAATACCATATGCAAATCTTGTCAATTGGGGAAACAGACTCGCACATCCTTTAGATCCAAAGATGAGTTATCAACAATAAGACCACTCCAGCTTGTGCACATGGACCTGTGTGGACCTGCTAGAACTAAGACACCAAATGGAGAATCCTACTTCATGCTGATAATAGATGATTTCTCCAGAATGACATGGGTTGCTTTTCTCGAGAATAAATCGGAAGCTCTGGACACATTCAAAATATTTAAAGCATTAGCCGAAAATCAAACTGGATGCAAACTTAAACAGGTATCGATTAGAGAGATGGAGGGAGGGAGTCATGAACAGTGACTTTGTCAATCTATGCACAGAGTATTGCATAAAACAACAATTCACTATTGCAGGAACACCTCAGCAGAATGGAGTAGCAGAAAGACAAAACAGATATGTTCAACAAATTGCCAAAGCCATGATGCAAGAGAATAATGTTTCTCAAACCTTCTGGGTAGAAGCAGTGCACACAATAGTACATATCCTTAATAAATCTCACTTAAGGCCAAGCAGTGAAAAGACTCCCTATGAACTATGGCATGGAAAGCCTGCTTCAATCAAACATCTCAGAATCTTTGGAAGAAAATGTTACATAAAGAATAATGATGAAAACCTTGGTAAATTTGATGCAAGAGAAGATGAAGGGATTTTTCTAGGATATGCTTCCAAAAGTAAAGGGTACAGGTGCTACAACAAGACTCTTCGGAAAATAGTTGAAAGTATTGATGTGAGATTTGATGAAGAACCTCCAAACAATACAAGAGATGCAGACTGCTGCTTTCCATCAGAAAATCATGAAGAAGAGGACCAGGATGATGATGGAACAAGAAAGACATCAAAAGATGCTGGACTGAACTTGAAAACCCCCTCAAGATACACTCAAAAGAATCATCTGAAAGATCAAATCATAGGAGACAAGAGTGTAGGAGTGCAAACAAGAAGGCAGCTAACCGAACAAACAGAAGAGGTATACATAGCCATGTTATCAGAAATAGAGCCAAAGAAATTTGAAGAATCCAGCAAGGAAAAGTCTTGGGTAAAAGAAATGAATGAAGAATTTGACCAAATTGAGAAGAACAATACTTTGGAACTAGTTCCTAGACCAATTGAGAAAAATATCATTGGTTCAAAATGGGTATTCAAAAACAAAATGAATGAGCAAGGACAAGTAATCAGGAATAATGCCAGGCTGGTCTACAAAGGATACTCACAAATTGAAGGACTTGACTATGATGAAACATTTGTATTCTGAATGGAATGGAAGCTATCGAATGTTCCCGTATTTGCATGCTACCAAAACTTCAAAGTATATCAAATGGATGTAAATCAAGATTTCGAATGGAGACTTAGAAGAAGAAGTCTACATGGAATGAATCAAGGCTTACTGGACAGACAAAGAAGACTATGTGTGCAGATTGAAGAAGGCCCTATATGGACTGAAACAGGCTCCTCGTGCTTGGTACTCAAGACTGGATAAATATTTTCAAAAACAGGGTTTTAAGAGAGGTGGAGTAGACAACAATTTATACATAAAAGCCCATGAAAATGAGCTCCTGATTGTTGTTGTATATGTTGATGACATTATGTTTGGAAGCAACAAAGATGAACTAGTAAAATGGTTTGCTGATGAGATGAAAACATATTTTGAAATGTCTATGATTGGAGAACTCAGTTTCTACTTAGGATTGCAAATTCAACAAAAGAACACAGGCACATTCATCTCTCAAGAAAAATAATTAAAAGAAATGCTTGAAAAATTCAAAATGGAGGACTGCAAACCTGTGACAACCCCCATGATCACGGGATGCAAGCTGTGTGCTGATGATGGGACTGCAGATGTAGATCAAAAACTCTACAGATCCATGATAGGAAGTCTGTTGTATCTGACAGCATCAAGACCAGACATCATGCTAGCAGTAGGACTAGTGGCAAGATATCAAGCAGCACCTAAACAAAATCATCTTCTGGAAGTAAAAGGAATACTCAGATATCTACAAGGAACAACACAGTATGGACTTTGGTATCCTAAAGGCAAAGGCATCACTTTAACAGCATACAGAGATGCAGATTGGGCCAGTTTTGTTGATGACAGGAAAAGTACAAGTGGAGGTGCTTTCTATCTAGGAGAAAGTCTAGTGGCATGGTTAAGCAAGAAACAAAAATCCATCTCTCTGTCTACAGCTGAAGCAGAATATATAGCAGCAGCAGCATGTTGTACACAAGTATTACACGTATTACAAGCCCCTATGACCTAGACTAGTTGGTGTATAATTAATGACAATGCAAAAACTTCTAGTTCATTTTGGTTCATTGCTTGATTTTAAATGGTTGCTACTTAAGTCACAGGTAGATGGAGATGCAAGTCGCAACTTATGATGTTTTCGACACAAAAGAGAAATCAATAGAAAACCTACTACATGAATATGCAATTTTTTTCCTTTCGATGAAAAGGGATTTCTACTTGGGTTCTAGGAAGCAATTAATAAACCAAAAGGACTCTTTTTTCTTTTCAATCTCACTCTTCACACACTTCAAAAACTACAGAAAAGACTAGAATGCTTAACGGTGCAACTAATGAAAAAACTACCAATGATAAGTGCAAATCCTAGGACTACTCACAAAGGGAAGCAAAAGAGAGTTTTTAAATAAGATTGGTTCGATCACTTTGACAGAAAATCAAAGACAAGCCCCCAACAGGAACTTCTTTGCACACAACAATGCAAAACAAACTTGATATAAAAGAGAGAAATCCAAACAAGGACTCCTTTCGAAACCAAAAATGAGAAACTAGCAAATTTCTCCAAAATGGATCAAAACAATGAAAAGAAAACCATAGAAAAAGCAATGGAAAACAAGAGCGTTCTTTGGCTTTTCACTTTTTAAGGAAACAAGAAAATTTCAATGAGAGAAGCACCAAACTACCAAAGGTCCCAAATCAAGAAATTGAGCCAACAAGAGAACTTCCAATTCCACAAGCCAACTATGCCACTTTCGTAGCGGAACTTAAGAAAAAAAAAACAAGTAACCGACTCAAGAATCTTATTCAAAATAGTAGTACAAACTTCCAACAAACAAAAACTTCAAGAAACCAAAGAAAGGAAAATTCAAGGCTCACTAAAAAGTTGATCCCAAGAAACAAGAAAACCAAGAAATTCAAGAAGGCAAAAACAAAAAAGTGACGCAATGCATAAGGCAAACATGAGAAAATTGACAAAGGCTCACTGTTTTGAAAGGTTAGAACAACCAAGAACTTAAGAAAGAATTCTTGGTGCTACAACCGCAACTGAAACTTCACCAAATAGGTAAAACCCTAGAATGACTAGGTCTTCACTTGAAAAGGAGAGAAACTGACATACAACAAGAAGAATCACAATCCAAACACCTAAGAGGTTCCATAGGGATGACCAACAATAGACAAGAAAGACTTACAGGGTCCCAAAATCTAATTTTTCAAATTTTACTAGGCATACACGGATCCACTGTGTGAAACACGTGTGTATACGTGACTGTACCAAAAGAAACACGTGTATATGCGGGTCCCTTTGGAAGAAACAACAGGTATACGTGACTATGTACACACCAAGTAGCATATAGAAAATGAAATAAAGAAAAAAGGAAAAAATCCTGGCCTGATCTAGAAGATTGGGACTTCTGCCTGGATGGGAAAATAACCCACTAGACTGAAAAAGTGATCAAATTGTCAGGGAACCCAAAAGACAGATAAAAACAACCCAAACTAGGGATTACACGGATGTAATCCCTAGAGGAATCGCCAGTTCTGTTACGGGCAAAGCTACCCTAAGGTCTAGGTTGAGGGACCTAACAGAGCGGATGGCATATCATCACAAGAAACACTCTAATTATCAGTTTCAATGCTTGAACTAGAAAATTGAGGATAGACGACCTTACCCGTTTGTCCTACGTTTGGGGTCGATCCTGCATGGTGAAAACCCTCTACTACGCCTTGTGCTTCAGAACTTGCAAATTAATCAAGACAAAGCACACAAACTAGTTGCACAACATATATGTCCTAGATGTCAGCATGTTAGCATTTATAATCTCATAAAAATAGCATGAAATAAACCATTACAAGATCATTCAACATGTATAGGATACATATAACACAAAGACATCAGGAATGGGACAGAGCTTCTTTTATCGATAATATGTAAAGAGAAAGTGGATAAATCACTTGAGATCTGCCACGACACTAAGCGAAATCATCCTTCGGATCCATCCAGCCCTAGCCTCACAAAGCTTCTTCCATAAAGGGCGCACAAAGGATGTCACATAAAGTGGGGGTGAACATCACAAGGAAATAAGGGTTTCTTGAACTTGGGAAGTGCAGGAGGCACTGGGAAATATCATAATTGATCAAGGCTATAATAGGCTATAATATCAATAACATTCTCTCTCTCCTCCCTTAGGCCATTCCCTTGAGGTGTATTTATACTTCCTCAAAATAATTTTTTCAGTTGGGGAATAGTTAGGCCACGGGCTAGGGTAGTTAAGTTATAGGAAAAACCTGTAAACCCCACCTCACTAGTAGGGAGTTTTTATATTTTTTAATATTTTAAATAGCATACTCGGGTCAGTTATAGATGGACACGCGTCTGCACACGGAAAAAACTAGACAGAGTCACATATGGGTTTTAAAATACTGTTTTTTAAGAAGTGTGATCAAGTTTGAATGGAAGGGATGCCCAAGGCCAATGCATAAGTCATCAAGTATATAGAGGTGATAAATTATAACACCTGAATACCATATTCTTAATGAATTTTCCTTGGCTGCAATAAATGACACAAGAGAAACCACATTTACTTTCGAGATAAACAAGTAAGTTAGCCTCATGATGTATTCAATTAAAAAGTGTATAATCGCTCTTTTACGGAAGGGTAAAATAAAGTGAGTATTTAAGAGACAAGTAATAGTAATATACTAGCAAATACACATATGTATATATAAAATAATCGTTAATTATCTTGTGAAACAGTTCACAAAGAATTAATGATCATGAAAACCAAATACACATAGTTCAAAGATGCATACTAAAGCCAACAAAATAATTCATTTTCATTAGTATGTAGGAACATAAACATACACTACAAACAATGAAAGAATATCAATTCCAAGATTTTCTTCCAGCTGTTATATTTGTATCGTAATGATAGATCTTTCATGTACTTCATATTCCATGTGATCACGATCTTTATTCTTCTATTGTAATATAGTGTCCCTTTATCTTTTTGCTTGATGATCTATTTTGGTATTCAACGTCACAAGTATCGTTTTGTAACATCTCCTTTGTAGCCTCCTTTAACATCATCTTTCCATGTTGTTTGGTTCTAATTGATGATGTCAATTAGAGTTCAATTTAATTGTCAACCTGGGAAGGTAAACTTAGAAGTGCTTATCTAAAATATATAGATCTAGAAAGATTCCTAATTTGTCCGAGATCTTAAAGTTCCCTTACAAGAACATATTCATCAAGATCTCTTTCAATAACTAAAAAAACCTAGATCTAATAATTGTTTGAGATCTATGGTTCTCTTACAAGAACATATTCTACAAGATCTCTTCCAACATTAGAACATCTAATAAGAACTTAAAAGCTGAAATGAAGTAAACCTAGATCTAATAATTGTCTGAGATCTTACGGTTCTCTTACAAGAACACTTTCAAATAAGACTCTTCCAATATTAGAACATTTAACAAAAACTTGAAAACTGAAATCAAACAAAAACATAAAATAAATTATACCTAAAATAAGCAAATAAGCATGCAAGTGAGGCCATGGGGGGCCTCCATAACTCCACAAGCACACCACTTCAATGGAGACTCAGATGTAGAAGAAAAATCGAAGTATGGATCTTTATTTCAAAATCTCCATTACAAACCAACTCTAAGGTTACAACTCTAAGCTTCTAAGATTACATACTCCAAAATTCTAAGATTACAAAAACTTCAAGATTACAAATGGAGGAGATTGTACTCCTATTTATACAATGGGATGAGTAACAAACTCATAATGATCATCCACTAATCTCTCTTTAGTTCCATACATCTCTCAACCATCTAGACACATAACCCCCTTTTGTCCTCGATCTTCTCCATGAGGTTTATCTCTTCAAATTCGAATTTGATCATTCAATGCCACATAAAGGTGTCTTGGAAGCTTCCTTGGCACCTACACATGTCACAAAAACAACCCACTTTCCATATATAAAGTAAAATATATTATTTTCTAATATTTAATCAAGAATTTCTCTTAAAAATGCTTAAAAATAAATAATATTTGGAAAATATAAATGAGACCCATTAATGGTGAACAATAGGGAAAATGAAGTGACATGGTGGTGAATAATGAGTGTATAATGGAAGCATAGGTGAAAAATGTATGGTAATGAGTGATATTTGTATAACATTTTGAAACCCAAACATACTCCCCAACTGAAGCTCTTGCATGTCCTCATGCAAGCTACTACAATGACTTGTTTAATTTGATTGCATGTCCTTCAAATTTCATATTAGATGTCTCATTCTGAAATTTTTATCTCATTCCATTAGGTCATGCCAAAAATTTTCTCACTAATGGTAGCCTTCCTCAAATAAAACTTCATTCTCCCTCAGAAGACCATATTTTCTGACTTATTCCCATGTTTCCTTGAGCATAACAAAACATATGAAAATGCTCCTCTCATCATGATTTGTCTCAGTCAAAATTAGTCATGAAGATCAGGCCTAAAGAGTCTCATGAGGTCGTTAGGTTTTTTGTTTTTGAAGGTCATTACTCCATTCAGATAAAGTCAGCAGAGATATGAGAGGGACTCAAAAATAATTTTATCTTCCTATATATTAAATCATCACTTTGTAATTTCTATATTTTCAAGTTGTAATTATTTGCTTTTAATGGATTTTATATCAAGATGCCATTTTGATATAAAATCAAATCTGTAATTTATTTATATTTTTCCAAATGCAATTTTATGTTCTCATATGTAATAAATTCATCCCAAGTTGTCAATTCAATCATTTCCAGCCTAAATGGAGAAAATAAAGCCAAACTCCATGACTTGATCAAACTGCAAAATGCCAAAAAGTCAAAAAGTTAAAGAGTATCAGTGCTAAAGTCCAAAGGGAAAAGTGAACATAGTGAAAGTGGGTTATTCAAAATAAAATTAAAATCCCTAAAGATATAAATCTATTCAAAACCTTCAAACAAATCATTTGACTCCATTCATCCATCAGGAGTTTCCACCAAAGGAGAAAATTTCAGAGTTTTTGAGCATTTTGAGAAAATTTCACTAGTCATTGCGCGTTTTCCTGGACGTTGCGTGTTTAGCCCAGGTGCTGTGCGTTTGACCAATCATCCACAGAGCAAAAAATAACAGAAGTTGCGCGTTTACCTCCAGACGCTGCACGTTTTCCCAGACACTGCGCATTCCTCCAGGACGTTGCACATTTGAACGGAGAGGGTTTCTCAGGGTTCTATCACTCCGAGCAAGCTCAGTTTTTTGCACAGACTTCTTCATAGCTCCTTCAAACAGTAAGTTAAACCTATCAAGCCTTATCACTTAAATGTATCATGATTTAATGCAAATTTGAAGTGTTTATTACTATGAAACCCTAGTGTTCATTTCCTTTTTCCATTTTTCATTCATATTTCCCATACTCATGTCCCTAAACACATATCAGTCATAAATCTATAAGATCCTAGGGTTTTCTTAGACCTAGGTTATCATTTACATTATCACTTCCTCCATTTGTCATGGCTTCTCCTTTCAAATCCACATTCCCTTGATCTCATTCCACTTACCCTAGGGTTTCCATAGCCTTCAAATCCAAAATTTCTGAAGAAGAGAACAGAAATGTCAGTGAGGAGCAAACACCAAAGAAGAAGACATATAAGAAGGGAGGGAAAATCATCAGATATGAACCAAAAAACACAAAATAACTAATGGCTTCTCCACTTACTGTGTCATGTTTTAAACATGTTGGTTGCTTTGAATTTTGTGAGAAGGTGCAAAAGGTCCAATATCACCCTATGTTAACAAGGTTGTTCATCTTAGGTCTTCATGATAGGCAGGTAACTCTTGCTGGGGTTACTTTTACCATGTATACTAATTCCATTGCAGCTACTACAGGGATCCTTAATGTGGGAGAGAAATGGTTTAAACAAGGAAACCTTGATCATAGCTACTATGAACCATATCTTAAACCTAGATACAAGGATGAAAAAAAGACCATTTTCCCTTTCTCTCATCTTCTTGACCGACATGTCCCTATGATGAAAATCATCGTCAAATACTTCACCTGTGAGGGGAGGTTTTCTCGACTCTATTCCTATCATCTCTGGCTTCTTATGCATTTCACTAGTGTCAGAATGCTTCACATACCCTATTTCCTCTCCCGCAGTATTGACAAGATGGCATACATTGCACAAAAAAGGGATTATAATCATCACCTGCAGAGTCTCTTTCACCACTCCCTTATCAAAATGATAGTCATGCATCAACTTGAGCAAAAGAACATTTCATTAGACACATTCATAGCAAATTAAATTTTCAATACCCCACCTAGTCAGCATGATCAGAATATCCCCTCATCATCTCATCCTCCCATATCCACTCCTCCATCTCAGCCTGCTGATCATACATCATCACTAATTCAGTTTCATTTACCTCATGTTGATCCTTATTCTTCACCTTTCTATAACCCTTCATTATCATCACATCATGATTCCGAGTCATCAAGCAATGAGAAGGATATTGAGGAAACTTGGGCTAATTTGGCTAATGTTGAGCCATTTCCCAAGACTTATTAGAGAGGCTACATGAATGTGTTTTCTACACTTGGAGTGAAAGGGGCCATGCCTTCTTCATCAACAAAACAGGTGGACAAAGGCAAGGAAAAGGCTAAAGAGCCAATCATTGATGATGAGGAGGACAAACATGAAGCAGAGCATGAATTCCAGCTGATTGACCTAGGTGAGGAAAATGAGGAAAAAATCACCAATGCAACAATCAAAGGCAAAGAAGCAAAGATTAGTGAACTTCAAGCTAATCTTGAGAGATAAAAATATGTGATTGGCTTTCTTGAGCAAGAAAATCAGCAGCTAAAAACTAAGCAAATCATTAATGAGGTAAAGAAATTCAAAGCAAAAAGAGAGGAAGAAAAGGCTAAGGCCTTGCTTGAGGAGACCTTGGAAATATTTGATGAAACTGATGAGGAGGAAGATCAGCCTCCAAGACAAAAACCAAAGACTATAGGACTGAAGAGAGCTTTAGCTCGAGAAAGACAAAGAGAAGCTAAATTGGCAGAGCGGCTCACACCAAGTGAGTTGCTTGCCCTAGAGATTAGTAAATACAGGGAACCATGGCTTGATAGAGCCAATATACATTTGGATAGGTTACTTAAGAAGGCCAACAAGGACAATGACTTGTTGAGGGAAAGAGTCAAAATTCAAGCACGGAAAGAGAGAATTTCATTAGCCAAGATCAAAAGAGCTAATGACAAAATTGAAAGTTTGACCAAGAAAGGGGAGAAATAAAATGTGGACATATTTTCTGAGGTGTAACTTCATGCCTCAGTCACTCAATGAGAAAGTACTCCAACAATTTTGGCACATTTTTGCACTCATGTTAATTTCTGCAATTTTTGATAATTTTCAACTCAGAAATTTTGTTATAGGCGCATCGACCTGGACGTTGCGCTCTTTTTTGGGGCCTCCAAATGACAAATGGCCACCACCAGTAGGTTTATAATGATGAGGACATCAACCCTAGCAAGTTTCGGAAGATTTGGAGGAGAACTGGTCCCTCAAACATGCAAAAAACAACCTAAAAATCATGTTTCTGCCTCCTTTTTGACCTGGTCGCTGCATGTTTACCAATTCTGGGCGATTGGATTTTTGACAAGGAAAATCAAAACC
This sequence comes from Pinus albicaulis, assembly GCA_034641835.2. Taxonomy (NCBI): domain Eukaryota; kingdom Viridiplantae; phylum Streptophyta; class Pinopsida; order Pinales; family Pinaceae; genus Pinus; species Pinus albicaulis. Next base: position 1,167,835,665 of record CM076581.1, read on the forward strand.
ATTTTGAAAAATGAATATAGATCTAGAAATTTTACTTAGAGATATTTCCAATGAGTTATAATGGAGCTGATTTGGACACCGAAAAGGCCCTCAAATCCAGCGTGTAAAACAAGTTATTTTTCATGCTTGGACGCTCCGCATTTGCCAGAAAATTGCAAATTTTTACAATCTTCAGCAAATCTTCTCCAGTTTGACTTTTCACTTTGGGAAATGTAATTTTACTAATATAAATGTTCAATATGAATCTAAAATTCATGTTTTTACTTTTATCTAAGGTAGATACATTAGGCAAGTCATCAGTTGAGGTCAAATGAATCAGTTCTTAGAGATAGGAATGAGTCACTTTCCTCATCCTACACTCTAGCTTGCAGTTCAGATTTTCATGTAAACCTCCCTCACCTCATGGATTCAACCCTTGAGGATGAGAGGAGGTGGTTTGAGGAATATTTATCTCAGGTTTTCAGAGGAGTCAAGAGTTGGCATCAGTTTGAAATTTTGTGTATTGATCAAGAAACATTTTGGCCGAGATATTAATGACAAATTGCAGCTATTTCTTTGGGATTCATGTGGTACGAGTGTTTTACATAATTTATTCTTTGTGATCATTTGTATGAATGTATTGTAAGCTCATAAACAATTTTCATGTCTATGATATGCTTAATTTCAAGTTGAAAGGCAGAATTCAAGTTTTCATGCTCTATTTTGGGGAATTTTGCATAATTTGCTCATTTTCTTTAGTTAAGGGAGAATTCATCTCGTATGCTCTTCCTAGCTCCTCACCGGTCTATTCATATCACCAAAATCATCCTTAAGTGTTAAACCTTCCCACCTACCTTGCCCTATATAATGGACTACAATTTCATCTCATTGGCCCTAATTCAGTCCCCTTGACCTAATCCTCTTTTCAGTGAGCCCAACCCCAATCAAAACTAATCCTCTTTTCTCCTTTCAAATCCACATTCCCTTCATCTCATTCCATTTACCCTAGGGTTTCCAAAGCCTTCAAATCCACAATGTCTAAAGAAGAAAACAGAAATGTCAGTGAGGAGCAAACACCAAAGAAGAAGACATATAAGAAGGGAGGGAAAATCATCAGATATGAACCAACATACACAAAATAACTCATGGCTTCTCCACTTACTGTGTCATGTTTTAAACATGTTGGTTTCTTTGAATTTTTTGAGAAGGTGAAAAAGGTCCAATATCACCCTATGTTAACAAGGTTGTTCATCTCAGATCTTCATGATAGGCAGGTCACTCTTTCTGGGGTTACTTTTACCATGTCTACTAATGCCATTGCAGCTGCTACGGGGATCCCTAATGTGGGAGAGAAATGGTTTAAACAAGGAAACCTTGATCATAGCTACTATGAACCATATCTTAAACCTAGATACAAGGATGACAAAAATACCATTTTCCCTTTCTGTCATCTTCTTGACCAATATGTCCCTATGATGAAAATCACCATGAAATACTTCACCTATGAGGGGATGTTTTCTCGACTCTATTCATATCATATCCGGCTTCTTATGCATTTCACTAGAGTCGGAATGCTTCACATACCCTATTTCCTCTCCCTTGGCATTGACAAGATGGCATACATTTCACAAAAGAGGGATTATAATCATCAAAAGAAGAGTCTCTTTCACCACTCCCTAATCAAAATGATATTCATGCATCAGCTTGAAAAAAAGAAAATTCCATGGGATACATTCATAGAAAATGAAATTTTCACTACCCCACCTAGTCAACATGATTAGACTAACCCCTCATCATCTCATCCTCCCATATCCACTCCTCCATCTTAGCCTGCTGCTCATACATCATCACCAAGTCAGTTTCATTCACCTTATGTTGATCATTCTTCTTCACCTTTCTATAACCCTTCATCATCATCACATCATGATTCTGAGTCATCAAGCAGTGAGGAGGATATTGAGGCAATTTGGGCTAATTTGGCTGATGTTGAGCCATTTCCCAAGACTTATCAGAGAGGCTACATGCATGTTCTTGCTTCACTTGGAGTGGAAGGGGCTATGCCTTCTTCATCAACAAAACAGGTGGACAAAGGCAAGGAAAAGGCTAAAGAGCCAATCATTGATGATGAGGAGGAAAAACGTGAAATAGAGCATGAATTTCAGCTAATTGACATAGGTGAGGAAGATGAGGACAAAATTACCAGTGCAACAATCAAAGGCAAAGAAGAAAATATTAGTGAACTTCAAGCTAATCTTGAGAGAGAAAAATGTGTGATTGACTTTCTTGAGCAAGAAAATCAACAGCTAAAAACAAATCACATCATCAATGAGGTAAAGACCATCAAAGCACAAAGAGAGGTAGAAAAGGCTAATGCCTTTCTTAAGGAGACCTTGGAAATATTTGGTGAAACTGATGATGAGGAGGATCAGCCTCCAAGACAAAAACCAAATACTATAGGGCTGAAGAGAGCTTTAGCTCGGCAAAGACAGAGAGAAGTTGAGTTGGAATATCAGCTCACACCAAGTGAGTTGCTTGCCCTAGAGATTAGCAAAGATAGGTAACCATGGATTGATAGAGCCCATATACATTTAGAGAGTTTACTTAAGAAGGCCACCAAGGGCAATGACTTGTTGAGGGCAAGAGTCAAACTTTATGCACGAAAAGAGAGAATCTCATTAGCCAAGCTCAAAAGAGCTAATGAAAAAATTGAAAGTTTGACCAAGAAAGGGGAGAAAGAAAAATTGGACATACTTTCTGAGGTGTCACTTCATGCCTCAATCACTCAATGAGCAAGTACTCCAACAATTTTTGGCACATTTTTTTCACTCATGTTAATTTCTGCAATTTTTGATAATTTTCAACTCAAAACGTTTGCTAAAGGTGCAGCGACCTGGACGTTGCGCTCTTTTTTTGGGCCTCCAAATGCCAAATTCCAAATTTCCACCATGTTTATAATGATGAGGACATCAATCCTAGCAAGTTTCAGAAGATTTGGAGGAGAAATGGTCCCTCAAACCTGCAAAACACCACCTAAAAATCATGTTTCTACCTCCTTTTTGACCTGGTCGCTATGCGTTTACCAATCTTGGGAGATTGGCTTTTTGACAGGGCAAATAAAAACCATTTTGAAAAATTAAGATATATCTAGAAACTAGACTCAGAGAGATTTCCAATGAGCTATCATAGATATGATTTGGACATCGGGGAGGCACTCAAAACCAGCTTGTAAAACAGGCTATGTTTCCTACTTGGACGCTGCGCGTTTGCCAGAAAATTGCAAATTTTTACGATCTTCAGCAAATCTTCTCCAGTTTGACTTTTCACTTTGGGAAATGTAATTTTACTGATGTAAATGTTCAAGATGAATGCAAAATTCATGTTTTTACTTTTATCTAAGGTAGATACATTAGGTAATTCATCAGTTTAGGTCAAATGAATCAGTTCTTAAAGATAGGAATGAGTCACTTTCCTCATCGTACACTCTAGCTTGCAGTTCATATTTTCATGTAAACCTCCCTCGCCTCATGGATTCCACCCCTGAGGATGAGAGGAGGTGGCTTGATGACTATTTAGCTCAGGTTTGCAGAGGAGTCAAGAGTTGGCATCAGTTTGAAAGTTTGTGTATTGATCAAGAAACATTTTGGCCTGGATATTAATGACAAATTGCAGCTATTTCTTTGGGATTCATGTGGTATGAGTGTTTGACATAGTTTATTCTTTGTGATCATTTGTATGAATGTATTTTAAGCTCATAAACCATTTTCATGTCTATGATATGCTTAATTTCAATTTGAAAGGCAGAATTCATGTTTTCATGCTCTGTTTTGGGGAATTTTGCATAATTTGTTCATTTTCTTCAGTTTAGGGAGAATTCATCTCATATGCTCTTCTTATCTCCTCACCGGTATATTCATCTCACCAAAATAATCCTTAAGTTTTAAACCTTCCTACCTACCTTGCCCCATCGAATGGATTGCAATTTCATCTCATTGGCCCTAATTCAATCCCCTTGACCTAATCCTCTTTTCAGTGAGCCCAACCCCAATCAAATCAAAACAAACCCCTGCATTTCTGAACTACCCTAAAATATTTTTCATCCAACCCTCTTGGCTGTGATTTTTGTGGAGAGAGACCTCTCCGACTTGGTAGGGCTAGATACCAAGTCAAAAGCTTATTTTGTGGTTAACTCTGTTGGGATTCCTTCCTCAGCCTTGGGAATCTGGTGGAGTGATAACATACTGGCGTCGTTTCCGGGGAACGAAGAGACAAAATTTTCCCTAGGTGTACGACAAAGATCAGATTTGTTTGTTGATGGTGAACAACGATGAGGCACAAGAAGTTGTGCATCATTCACCTGGCGACTCCACTCTTCAAGAACCAGTATTCTAAAGATATTCTTGGGGAATTCACTGTTGTCAAAATGGATTTGATTGCTCGAAGGTATGCTCCTATGAATCGAGCTCATATTTCTGGTTTTCCAAACTGTATTCCTCATATATATTGGCAATCAGGACTGTCAAAGTATAAGGGTCAGGACGATGAAGATGCTAGTTTTCATTTGGTCAAATTTCATTTGCATATTCATAGACTAAAGATTGAGTTTCGTAACGATTGTATGATGAAAATGTTTATGGATACCTTGGAGGAAAAAGAGAGATCATGGTATGAGGATCTACGATCTGCTAGTTTATATTCTCTAAAGTACTTTCATTCAGTATTATTTCAAATTTATCAAAACTCTAATTCTTCCATGTCAATGATTGATAATTGTTGTGATATCTTTGATAATTTCATTGAGTTTCTTGAAAATTTGTATGGGAATGAAGAGTGTCTAGATTATGAGCTCATATAATCCCTTAATGATTTTTCCTCCCAACAAGAAATAGCAGTTTCCTCCTTGGATGAAGAGATCATTGAGCCTTTGCATGAGAACCCTTTACATCGCCTAAAATAATCAGTAGCTCCCTCCTTAGACGAGACAAACTGGGACCAAGAAAGAGAAGTGTCAAACCAGGAGGTAACTCCTCAAATAAGAATGTGTATTAGCTGAAGAATGCATATGTATTTATACATGGAGGTGAGGCTATTGGGATTCATCTCCCAATGACTCTTGGCCTTCCTTATTTCCTAATATGAAATAATATACAATATTGAATGTTCACACCCATCCCATAGGATTAGGTGTCAACATTCCCCCCTTTAATTCGAAGGGATGTTGGTGAGTCCAAGCATCGATCTGAACTTTTCAAACTTTTCTCTTCCAAGTGCTTTGGTGAACATGTCAGCAGTTTTCTCATTTGTGGAACAATGATGTAGATGGATGGTTTTGGCCTGAACATGATGTCGAATTAGATGGTACTTTGTATTGATTTGCTTTATTCGATCATGGAACTTTGGGTTCTTGGCCAACTTTATTGCAGAAGTGTTGTCGATCATGAGTGGTGTGGAATACATTTGTTTCATCCGCAAATCTTCCAGGATTTTCCGGAGCCACACAATTTCCTTTGTTGCTTCAGCTGCTGCCACATATTCTGCCTCGGTCGTGGAATCTGCTGGAACTGATTGTTTGTGTGATCTCCATGAGACAGCTCCTGATCCAAGACTCATGGTGTAACCTGTAGTAGACACCCCTGTTTCTTTGTCGCCATCAAAGTCTGAATCAGAGTATCCGATCAAGCTGAAGTCGCCTACCTGTGTATATTTGAGTCTAAAGTCTTGAGTCCCCTTCAAGTACCTTAACACTCTTTTTGCAGCAGACCAATGTCCTTCACAAGGTTTTTGCATGAACCTTGAGAGGATTCCAACAGAAAATGAAATGTTAGGTCTGGTGGTGGTCAGGTAGATAAGACTTCCTACAAGCTGTCTATACTTAGTTGCATCCTCAAATTCCTTCCCTTCAATAGATGTGAGCTTCAAGTTTTGTTCCATTGGAGTGGTTAAGGGATTACAGTCATCCATGCCAAATTTGTTCAAGAGATCTCCAATGTATTTCTTTTGAGAAAGAAATATGAATTTAGGATGTTGAATTACTTCAATACCCAAATAGTAATGAACATGACCCAAATCAGTCATTTCAAAACCTTTCTTCAACTCTTTCTTCATGGATGCAATATAGCTCTCATTGTTTCCTGTTATCAAAACATCATCTACATATACCACAAGATATACAACTGTTTTTCCAACTTTCTTAACAAACAAAGTTACATCATCAAGATCAAAATGTTTGAAGTCAAGTTTCAGAACATGCTTGGTTAATTTCTCATACTAGGCTCGTGGTGCTTGCTTGAGGCCATACAAGGATTTTACAAGTTTGAAAACTTTGTGTTCTTGACCCTTTATCACAAATCCTTCTGGCTGGGACATATAAACTTTCTCCTTTAGATCTCCATTCAAGAAGGTTGTTTTTACATCCATCTGATGGACTTTCCATCCATTCTGAGCTGCTAAGGCAAAGAGAGTTCGGATGGTGGTCCATTTCTTTGTGGGAGCAAAAAGTTTCTTCATAATCGACTCCTTCTTTTTGTGCAAAACCTTTTGCCACAAGCCTAGCCTTGTGCTTGTCAAGTGAGCCATCTTCTGTACTTGTCTTGTAGACCCACTTACGACCAATTGGTTTCTTTCCAAAGGCGGATCAACCGGCTTCCAAGTGCCATTCTTTATCAAGGCATCATACTCCCTTACGCATCGCTTCTTTCCATTCATCATGAGAAAGCGGCTTCTTTGAAGAAGTTGGTTCATGATCTGTAGACAAACTCAATTCACTGTTATAAGCAATATCCATATCAACGGGAGAATCAGAATTATCTACATCACCTTCATTTTGTTTAGTGGAACTTCTTGTTCCTATTTTTCCAACCTCATCGGGATGAACATTCTCCAGTGTCTTTGTCAGCCATTTGGGAGGACCTTTCTGAGATGGCTCGGGCTGCTCATTTGACTGAGTTGGGATTGATTCAAGATTTAATCTCCCAATTATGCCAATCACATCATTCAATGTGTCATCTGTGGTTGTTTCTTCATGTGGGGGAGAGAGTTCTTCGTGACATGATTCTACAGTTTGATTCAATATCGGAATCCCCCCTTCAAGATGTGGAATCTGCTTATCAAATTCTTGAAAAGACTTTGCATGTGTGAATCTATCTAGGCGATCAAGTTTTAAGCTCCAACAACCTTGTCACTCTTGGAAGATTCAAGAAATATGACATCTCTTGCTATTAAAAATTTCTTATTTGCTTCATCATCGAGACGATATCCTTTGGAGGTATTGGAGTACCCCAAGAAGATACATTTTCGACTTCTAGCACCAAGTTTGTTCCTTTGACCCTTGGGTATCAAGGCATAACAGGTGGACCCAAAGACCTTGAAATGCTTTACCGAAGGAATATGGCCATGCCACATTGCAAAAGGATTTTTGTTTCTAATTGAACTTGAAGGACACCTATTATTTATGTAAACATCACATAAAACTGCATTAGCCCAAAACATCAATTTCACATTCTTGAAAAATAACATGGAGCGAACCATATTTAAAATTGTCCTGTTCATTCTTTCGGCTACACTATTCTGTTGAGGATTATAGCCTTGTTGTTTGATGTTTGATTCCATGTTGACGAAGACAATTTTCAAATTCGTTTGAAGTGTATTCTTTTCCATTATCAGTATGTAGAGACCCAATATGTGTTTGTGCATCATTTTCAATCCATACATGAAAATTCTTGAAAGTTTGAAAAACATCAGACTTATTCTTCAGTAAGTAAATCCAACACATCCTGGTGTAGTCATCAATAAATGTCATAATGTATTTGTTTCCATTTGCAGAAGCAATAGGCATAGGGCCACATAAATCTGAATGAACAAGTTCAAGTTTCCTATGTGCTCTTGAGTGTGAATCATGAAATGGCTGTTTGCTATGCTTTCCTAGAATACAAGCATCACATTCCTTAGGTTTTCTAGAAATTGTAGGTAGTCCATCAACACCATTTTTCTTCAACAAACGAAGGATGTCATAGTTTAAGTGTCCAAATCTAGCATGCCATAAAAGACTTGATGGAAATGTACCTTCATCATGATGTGAACTGAATGCAAAGTTTTGAGCATGAGCAGATGAACCTTTCAGCTTCAAAAGTCTCCCTTCTTCTATTCCCTCCATGACAAGTGAGTGATCTGATGCTGATCTGACCTCTTCCTTGCCATCAAACAAGTGAACTGAGTGTCCTTGCTGCCGGATTTCGATCAGGGACAACAAGTTTCTCTTCAACTCCGGGAGGTATAGAACCTCATGTAGGATATGATCAGGAAGACCAGGAAGTTTAAGCCTGACCGTGCCAAGCCCTGATGGCTTGAGTTTGGATTTATCTGCGAAATATACTGCTCCATCAACTTTTTCAGTGAATTCTTCAAAAAAATCTTTTCTAAATTTCATGTGACATGTTGCTCCTGAATCTAGCAACCAATCATCTCTCCATGAAGTAAATGAAACATCAAATAGGTTTTCAGTGACTCCATTGTTACAATGTGCTAGAACAGAATGAGATGATTCAGGTGCTTTACCTTTATCTTTGTCATTAGTTTTACCTTTGTCTTGATTTCTTTGCTGTTGAGTTTTAGATTGTCTGCCCCCCTTTTCTCTGAAGTTTCTTCTTCGTCTTCTGCCATCTCTTCCTCTGGATGAATCTGAAGCATGTCTCTTTTCTCTCTGTGCCAAGTATGCAGCCTCTTTAGAAGATGAAGGGACTGTCATCTTCTTTTGAAGGAGGAGAGAAAAAAACTTTGCTGGAGAATCTCTTTTGAAGGAGAGAAAACAAAAACACTCTTTGCTGGAAAATATACTCAGTTTAAAAGGACATAAACTCTTTCGCTAAAAGACACTAAATTTAAAAGAACAAAAAACTCTTTGCTAAAAACTGAATTCTGCACAAAAAAATATATATGTATATATATTTTTTTTTGTTTGGATAAAAAATTTATATGAAAAAATGGTGGAAGGGGTGGTATTAAAAGATGGGCGGAATGGTATTAAAAGGCGGAATGGTATTATTAAGAAGGGCGGAAAGGTGGAATTATGAATGGGAGGGGGCGGAATTATGAAGGGCGGAATGGTATTAAAAGATGGGCGTAAGTGATATATATAAGTGACAGCGTATTAAAAATGTGTCAATGGAAGGGCGTGAATATATATGACAGGTGGTATTATATAGTGGAGGGGGCGGTTTTAAAAGAGAAAGTGGTATTAAAAGTTGACAGCGTGGAGGTGTTTTACAATGCTGACAGGATATGTATTGTATATGTGATATAGCAGCTTGGAGGGGAGCAGTATAGTAATGTGGCAGCGCTGTATTAAGTAGAATAATACGCTGGAGTGACAGTTAGAAACGCTGAAGGTATGACAGCGTATTACCGGGTGGAGGGACGGAATATGGAGTCAAAAACAGCGTTTTATATATGCAGCATATGAGGTATGACAGCGTATGAGGCGGTTTATAAATGGAGGGTGTTTTTATATATGCAGTGGTTTAATGGTAGCCAGCGCTGGAGGGCCGACAGGCCACGGAGAGGCGTTGTGCAGTGACAGCGCGGAATGGTATTACATGCGATAAATGGAGCGTGGAATGGTATTACATGCGATAAATGGAGCGCTGTATATATATATATATATATATATATGGGAGGACTGTATATATGTGGACAACGTACAGTGGAGGAGATATGTATTCGATACAATGTATGAGTCGACAGCGCTGGAAGGGAGAGGGCCGAAAGGCCACGGGGTAGCAGATCGTGGGATGTGGAATAGAGTGAGGGGAACGAGCAGAAGGGAGGGCGCAGTCGAATGGTTAGTTGAGTTGAGTGAAAGGCGTTGGGAAAGGAGAGCGTTGGAGAGAGGGAGGTCAAGAGGCCGTTACAAAAAACTAGAATGGGATCTTTGCAGGACTGCAGAGGGGGTTGCAATTTGCAGTGTTTCAGGAACTGCAGGATTGCAGAATCTTCAGGAGCTGCAGGAGCTGCAAATGTCAGAGCTATGCAAAGGAAAAAAAAAATGCAGAATAACAGTATAGCAATAAGTAGGAGCAGCAAAAACTATTATTAAAAACTGACTGAGCAAAGGAGAGGGAGTTACACCACAGGCAGAAATGCCAATAGTGGGACTGGCTCTAATACCATGTCAAACCAGGAGGTAACTCCTCAAATCAGAATGTGTATTAGCTGAAGAATGCATATGTATTTATACATGGAGGTGAGGATATTGGGATTCATCTCCCAATGACTCTTGGCCTTCCTTATTTCCTAATATTAAATAATATACAATATTGAATGTTCACACCCATCCCATAGGATTAGGTGTCAACAAGAAGTGCTAATTCCTGATCCTGAAAATGAAAATCACCAAATAAATGTAAATTGTTTTAAAACTCGGTTTTCTCCTTTGTCTGAAGATGAAATAGATAAGCTCTTGAGCAGTCATATTACAACCCAAGCGAATGTAGATTTGCAGCTCTTACATTGTTCACACAATCAATATTGTGTGATTGAAGCATCTGGAATTATTGAAAATGAAATTTTGGGTTTGAATGATGATAGTCATGAGACTGATGAAGCCATACCGGAATTTGTTGTGAGTAAAGTGATTTTTGATGATGATTTCCTACAAGGAGATCAGCTAATAGAGACCGTTGTCTTTCATGAAGAAAATAGGGATGTCATGTTTAACAATATTGAAGAATGTTTTTTGTTCAAAGATAACTTAGAATATGAATTTGAGGATTATGAGCCTAAGAGAGACAATATTCTAGAGAAAGAATCAGAGTTTCTCATGCTTCAGGAATTTTTAGCCAACACTCAGACAGCAAAAAGTCATACTTCCCTATGCTTTCCTATGGATCAACAACCAAGTGTTCTTTCAGATCAGAATGAAGAGTGTGCTGGTGTTTTTACTGAGTCTCAAGACAAGGTAACATTTCATATTTTTGAAGATCCTTTTACTGATTTGCTACAGTTAGCATGGAAGAATTATTTTCTTGCTTTCATGGACCAGAAGAACATGTTCAGTAGACACTTGGAGTGGCCTATTTTTTGTATTTTCTGCCTGCTCAAGGAAAATGAGAGTAGAATTTCAGCAAGTAACCATATGCTGTATTGGTTACATTGGAAGGATCACTTCACATGATTGTACATATGTCTTCAGCAGGCAGGTGGTTCTCATCAGGATTTGAAGCCCTCAAGTCTCGGTGATTTACTGCCATCAACAAGTAGGGTAAGTTCATTTTTTGAGTCTTGTTTCAGTAAATTCAATTCAAATTGAGTCAGTTTCATTCAGTTTGTGTCATTGAATTGTCATAAAATTAGTCCTATCTCTCAATTTTAGTTATTTTTTACCGTATTTGGCCCAATGGAATAAAGCACTGATCTCATCAACTCAAAGATTTGCGGTTCTTGACACCTCTGTCAGAGATTCCATCCCTAATAAGGCCAATGTTAGAGTCAGAATATGCATTCTTCCATCAGTGACTGATATCATTCCTTCATTTTTCATATTAGATGTCTCATTCTGAAATTTGTATATCATTCCATTAGGTCATGCCTAAAATTCTCTCACTGATGGTAGCCTTCCTCAAATAAAACTTCATTCTCCCTCAGAAAACCATATTTGCTGACTTATTCCCATGTTTCCTTGAGCACAACAACACCTATGAAAATTCTCTTCTTATCATGATTTGTCTCGGTCAAAATTAGTCATGAAGATCAGGTCTAAAGAGTCTCATTAGGTCATTAGGTTTTTTTTTTTCAAGGTCATTACTCCATTTAGATAAATTCAACAGATATATGAGAGGGACTCACAAAAGAATTTTATATTCCTATATAGTAAATCATCACTTTGTAATTTTTATATTTTCAAGTTGTAATTATTTGTTTTTAATGACTTTTATATCAAAATGCCATTTTGATATAAAATCAAATATGTAATTTATTTACATTTTTCCAAATGTAATTTTATGTTCTCATATGTAATAAATTCATCCCAAGTTGTCAATGCAATCATTTCCGACCTAAATGGAGAAAAGAAAGCCAAACTCCATGACTTGATCAAACTACAAAATGCCAAAAATGTCATAAAGTTAAAGAGTATCAGTGCTAAAGTTCAAAGGGAAAAGTGAACATAGGGAAAGTGAGTTATTCAAACTAAAATTATAATCCCTAAAGATATAAAGCTATTCAAAATATTGAAACAAATCATTTGCCTCCATTCATCCATCAGGAGTTTCTAGCAGAGGAGAAAATTTCAGAGTTTTTGAGCATTTTGAGAAAATTTCACTGGTCACTGCACATTTTCCTGGACGCTGCATGTTCAGCCCAGGTGCTGCACGTTTGACCAATCATCCGCAGAGAAAAAAACAACGGCGCTGCACGTTTACCTCTGGAAGCTGTGCGTTCCTCCAGGACGTTGTGTGTTTGAACAGAGAGGGTTTCTCAGGGTTCTATCACTCCCAGCAAGCTCAGTTTTTTGCACAGACTTCTTCATAGCTCCTCCAAATAGTAAGTTAACCCTATCAAGCCTTCTCATTAAAATGTATCATGATTTAATGAAAATTTCAAGTGTTTTTTACTATGAAACCCTAGTTTTCATTTCCTTTTGCCATTTTTCATTCATATTTCCCATACTCATGTCCCTAAACACATATCAGTCATAAAAGCAATAAGATCCTAGGGTTTTCTTAGACCTAGGTTATCATTTACATTATCACTTCCTCCATTTGTCACAGCTTCTCCTTTCAAATCAAAATTCCCTTCATTTCATTCCATTTACCCTAGGGTTTCCAAAGCCTTCAAATCCACAATGTCTAAAGAAGAAAACAGAAATGTAAGTGAGGAGAAAACACCAAAGAAGAAGACATATAAGAAGGGATGGAAAATCATCAGATATGAACCAGCAAACACAAAATAACTCATGGCTTCTCCACTTACTGTGTCATGTTTTAAACATGTTGGCTGCTTTGAATTTTGTGAGAAGGTGAAAAAGGTCCAATATCACCCTATTTTAACAAGATTGTTCATCTCAGATCTTCATGATAGGCAGGTCACTCTTGCTAGGGTTACTTTTACCATGTCTATTAATGCCATTGTAGCTGCTACAGGGATCCCTAATGTGGGAAAGAAATGGTTTAAACAAGGAAACCTTGATCATAGCTACTATGAACCATATCTTAAACCTAGATACAAGGATGACAAAAAGACCATTTTCCATTTCTTTCATCTTCTTGACCGATATGTCCCTATGATGAAAATAATCATGAAATACTTCACTAGTGAGGGGAGGTTTTCTCGACTCTATTCATATCATATCCGGCTTCTTATGCATTTCAGTAGAGTCAAAATGCTTCACATACCCTATTTCCTCTCCCGCGGCATTGACAAGATAACATACATTTCACAAAAGAGGGATTATAATCATCAAATGCAGAGTCTCTTTCACCACTCCCTTATCAAAATGATAGTCATGCATCAGCTTGAGAAAAATAACATTCCATGGGACACATTCATAGCAAATGAAATTTTCACTACCCCACCTAGTCAACATGATCAGAATATACCCTCATCATCTCATCCTCCCATATCCACTCCTCTATATTAGTCTGCTGCCCATACATGATCACCAAGTCAATTTCATTCACCTCATGTTGATCCTTCTTCTTCACCTTTATATAACCCTTCATCATCATCACATCATGATTCCGAGTCATCAAGCAGTGAGGAGGATATTGAAGAAACTTGGGCTAATTTGGTTGATGTTGAGCCATTTCCAAGACTTATCAGAGAGGCTACAGGCATGTGTTTGCTTCACTTGGAGTGAAAGGGGCCATGCCTTCTTCATCAACAAAACAGGTGGACAAAGGCATGGAAAAGGCTAAAGATCCAATCATTGATGATGAGGAGGACAAACATGAAACAGAGCATGAATTTTAGCTAATTGACCTAGGTGAGGAAAATGAGGTCAAAATCACCATTTTAGCAATAAAAGGTAAAGAAGCAAAGATTAGTGAACTTCAAGCCAATATTGAGAGAGAAAAATATGTGATTGACTTTCTTGAGAAATAAAATCAGCAGCTGACAACTAAGAAAATCATTAATGAGGTAAAGACCATCAAAGCACAAAGAGAGGCAGCAAAGGTTAAGTCCTTGCTTGAGGAGACCTTGGAAAGATTTGATTAAACTTATGATGAGGAGGATCAACCTCCAAGACAAAAACCAAAGACTATAGGGCTGAAGAGAGCTTTAGCTCGGGAAAGACAGAGAGAAGCTGAATTGGCAGAACAGCTCACACCAAGTGAGTTGATTTCCCTAGAGATTAGAAAAGATATGGAACCATGGCTTGATAGAGCCAATCTAAATTTGGAGAGGTTACTTAAGAAGGCCAACAATTAAAATGACTTGTTGAGAGCAAGAGTCAAACTTCATGCACAGAAAGAGAGAATTTCATTAGCCAAGCTCAAAAGAGTTAATGACAAAATTGAAATTTTGACCAAGAAAGGGGAGAAAGAAAAGTTGGACATAATTTTTGAGGTTTCACTTCATGCCTCAATCACTCAATGAGCAAGTATTCCAACAATTTTGGCACATTTTTTGCACTCATGTTAATTTCTGCAATTTTTGATAATTTGTTACTCAGAAATTTTGCTAAAGGCGCAGCGACCTAGACGCTGCACTCTTTTTTGGGGCCTCCAAATGCCAAATGGCCACCACCAGCAAGTTTATAATGATGATTACATCAACCCTATCAAGTTTTAGAATATTTTGAGGAGAACTGGTCCCTCAAACATGTAAAATAACACCTAAAAATCATGTTTCTGCCTTCTTTTTGACTTGTTCATTCCGCGTTTACCAGTCCTGGGAGATTAGATATTTGACAAGGAAAATAAAAACCATTTTTAAAACTGAAGATAGATCTAGAAACTAGACTCAAAGATATTTCCAATGAGATATCATGGAGCTTATTTGGACACTGGAAAGGCACTCAAAAATAGGTTATTTTTCCTGCTTGGACGCTGCGCGTTTGCCAAAAAATTGCAAATTTTTACAATCTTCAACAAATCTTCTCCAGTTTGACTTTTCACTTTGGGAAATGTAATTTTACTGATGTAAATGCTCAAGAAGAATGTAAAAGTCATGTTTTTACTTTTATCTAAGGTAGATACATTAGGTAATTCATCAATTGAGGTCAAATGAATAAGTTCTTAGAGATAGGAAACGAGTCACTTTCCTCATCCTACACTCTAGCTTGCAGTTCAACTTTTCATGTAAACCTCCCTCACCTCATGGATTGGACCCTTGAGGATGAGAGGAGGTGGTTTGAGGACTATTTAGCTCAGGTTTTCAGAGGAGTCAAGAGTTGGCATCAATTTGAAAGTTTGTGTATTGATCAAGAAACATTTTGGCCTAGATATTAATGACAAATTGCAGCTATTTCTTTGGGATTCATGTGGTATGAGTGTTTGACATAGTTTCTTCTTTGTGATCATTTGTATGAATGTATTGTAAGCTCATAAACCATTTTCATTTCTATGATATTCTTAATTTCAAGTTGAAAGGCAGAATTCATGTTTTCATGCTCTATTTTGGAGAATTTTTCATAATTTGTTCATTTTCTTCAGTTTAGGGAGAATTCATCACATATTCTCTTCCTAGATCTTCACCGGTCTATTCATCTCACCAAAATAATCCTTAAGTGTTAAACCTTCCTACCTACCTTGCCCCATTGAATGGATTGCAATTTCATCTCATTGGCCCTAATTCAGTCCCCTTGACCTAATCCTCTTTTCAGTGAGCCCAACCCCAATCAAATCAAAACAAACCCCTACCATTTCTTAACTGGCCTAAAATATTTTTCATCTAGCCCTCTTGGTTGTGATTTTTGTGGAGAGAGCCCTCTACGAATTGGGCTAGATACCAAGTCAAAAGCTTGGTTTGTGGTTACCTCCGTTGGGATTCCTTCCTCAGCCTTGGGAATCTGGTGGAGTGATAATAGGATCAGTAAGGCATAAAGGTATTACTAGAGCATGTAACAAGACTTGAATATGATCATATACTCACAAACAACCAACCACATGACA
Source organism: Pinus albicaulis (assembly GCA_034641835.2). Classification (NCBI taxonomy): domain Eukaryota; kingdom Viridiplantae; phylum Streptophyta; class Pinopsida; order Pinales; family Pinaceae; genus Pinus; species Pinus albicaulis. Next base: position 1,167,851,747 of record CM076581.1, read on the forward strand.
ATGAAACACTCAACACCCAAAAGAAACATGCATCCACTAAAACGACACAAAAACGACACTTACCTCCAACTGTGACACTTAAGATATAAATTTCAACACAAGTTTTGACTACAACAAGAGAATGCATGATACCTTGAGAATGAGTCCAATGCATGTACCTATGATATAAAAATCCATTAATACAAGAGAAATCAATGGATCCACCTCTAAAAGTGTGCCATGATTGCCTTTCAAAAAGAGAAACACTTCCCTTAACAAAATATGACACTTGGAATTCCTTCGAAAAGGGACTTAGAAACTTAGGAAGCAGTCATGGGATGACTCTAATAACTATAAATTAAAGTTCATATGATCAAAGAGAGGCTCCAAAGTTTAAATATAGTCATAAATTTGGAGGTTTTTCTAGCAGCGACAACAACACCTCTCATTAACTTCTACAGTCAATCATAAATATGCATATATTAATCATGGACAACATAGTGGGATGATCTTTCTACTTCAGAGGTTGCTTCTCCTTCTTCTTCCACATGGTCTTGGTTTGATTCTTTTCATTCTTCTATGATTTTCTGTTGGGTCTTCTCTGGATCTACTATCGGTTTTTCTGGATCTGCCTTGAAGAGATGAAAAACATGCAATCTCTAGCCATGTAGTGATAGTTCTCACAAACATATAACCTCACATGAATGAGATACAAATTAAGAGGGCCAAATATTTTTCCACTCATGTTATATCTAGGCCTCACATAAAACATGCCTCTATTCTATGGGCTATATATGAAATCCAATGCCTTGTGGCCAAACATGTTACATGAGAAACAAAATACATTAAATGTAAATGATTTATCTCCTTGGCTACTCATATTGTTGCAAGATTTGGTGACTAGATCTATACAGTTTGCTCCTGCAATTGGATAAAACATGTTCATAATTTTTGTAGGCTTAAAATTCTATATCATCCATCAAAGGAACAAAGGGGCTTTGATTCCTTTGAAATTTTACATATATGTAGCAATCTCTAGCCCTAGGAGTGAAAGATATTCTAGTGTTAGATTCTCCATGAGGCTTTATTCTTGGTTGCTGTTGGATCTGCTACTTCATTGCTCCTTTAATATTCTTGTTGTTGTTATTGTTTGCTTCAAGCCTTTTTGGTTCTACCGTATTGTTATTTCCTACATGCGAGTTGGACTCTCCCTTTTTGAAACCAAGACTAGATATATTCATGGGAGATATTTGGTTCTCAAGAAAATTGTCCAAGGTTACGATGCTCTTATCCATCTTTAACCACTTCCTCAACATGATAACTTCGACTTCAATATTTCCAATATGTGCCTCTTTCTCTTTCAGTTGACTAGCAATAACATCCTCAATCCTTTTGGCTTCTTGAATCTAGATCTTTAAGCTAAGAACCTCTTCCCTTAACTCATTTTCTTTTTCATTAAAAATCTGCATCAACTTATCATGCTCGAGACATGTAGTCATCAGTCCTCTAACTTCAACAAATAATTTCTCTATTAAATCCATAGAAAACTCATACTCAACTCTAAGAAGCTTAAAATTATCCTAATATTCACTGGAAACTCAGCATGACTTGAATTGAAACCATCCAAAGTATAACTCAAAATAAACTCATTAGTATTTATAATTTTAGATCCATTTTGTGGAAATACCTATGGTTCTTTATTTTCTAATTTCTTCTCATGATATGTTGATCTCACACTAGGGGAATGAGACTCTTCTAGTTGAGATTCTTGATTTTGAGATTCCTTCTTCTTTTTCTTATTCTTACTCTAATTTTTAACCTTTTTTTATCCATTGTTGTTTCTATCACCTCCAAAAAACACTTGAAATTTTTCCCAAATATCCTTGCCATATTTCATATCTACAACTTTAGCTAGATATGCATTATGTAGATTCTCATAAATAGTGCATAAATAATGCATCTCGCTTGAGTATTTTGCTGCATCACTTTAGGTAAAAGTGGATCCTCGCCACATCCTTCACATACCAACTTCCAAATGTTAGATCCACAAGCTAATAATTGACATTTAACATTTTCATGCCATACCTTGAAATTTACAATAGTGAGGAAAGATACTCTTGGAGGATTCATTTTGAAAAAAAAAAGGAAAATTTTTCACCAATACTCCCTGGATCTACTCTTCAATGATTAAGCTACAACCAAGAGCCCCGCTTTGATACCACTTGTTGGAAACTTGATGCTCTGATACCACTTGTTGGAAAGTTAATACTCTGATACCACTTGTTGGACAATATTGAACAATACTGAGAGGGTGGGGGGTGAATCAATATTGTGTTCTTTGATCAACTTATAACAAATTTTCCTTTTTCTTTAACAAATCCATATTCATTGATTCATTAATAGCATAATATATGAGAAAATATAAACATAAACAAGTAAACCACATGAGTAGTTATAGCTTAAGCAAATAACCAAGAGAAACAACACAACAAAGCACATCATCACACATAGACACACAAGATGTTAGGTGGAAAGCCAAAGAGAGAAAACTATTATCGAATGTTCTACTTCACTCTTATTCTATTATTATAAAAATTCTTCTTTCAAATATGCATTGGCCACCACCAGTGTCCAAACCACAACTTTCCAATCACGTGAATTTTTACTCGCTCTAGGCCACTACTTGTATGAACTTTGTAGGAAATCACCTGCTGGAATCCACCACTCGCTCGATTTTGGAGGGAACTACCTGTTGGAAGCCATCACTCCTAATAAGTCTCGCCCAACCACCATTGGATTATCTATCCGCCATTGAATGGAATCCAACACTCTCAGTTTATTAAGTCTCTACCTGGATGATTCTACTACACTCTGTCATAGCAAGCCACTACTTTCCTCACTAAAGGCCCCAACCTTCAAGCTCTCCTATAGACCGCATTTCATACCGAATCCACCATCTCTGTAATCAAACAATTGTGAGCCATATTTCATCCATTTTCATACTATACTCACAATATCCTATATTCTCATACAACTAAATATAAACACCCCCAACACACTCATCTCCAACACAATCAATATTTGTAATATAATTTGTTCACATAGTCAATCTTATCATCAAACTCAATAACCTAGTAATAACATACAATATAATACTCAACCATCACTAACACTAAACTATTGCAACATACATTGATCATGACAATACATAAAAGCTACACTAATAAACATTCCAAAAGAATCCCTGCAACAATACTCAAATGAGCAACACAATTTGTCATAAACATCAACAACAATGGGAAGCAATAAAATCCGCAACACAAGCATGTTAGACATATAGATGTACAACAACTCCATCATCCTCTAACATATGCTCTAAATATGGTTTCTAGTCTATATTCCTATAACTTACTCTCTCATTCTATCTCACAGTCTCTCTCTGTCTAACCCCTTCTACTTCACACTTCGACATTTTATCAATGAATAAAGATGCAATCAATACAAATTACTAATCCTCATTATCTTTGACTTGAGCACCTTATAGAGTGTGAAGTGACCTTTCTCAAACTATTTGACCAAATTGTTATAGCATCATGCATCACCCCTGTAGACCTGATGTTCTTTTATGGTTCAAGGCAATCCATTTTCCCATGCAGACTTGACTTTATACTAAAAAATAATATTTCAAAATCCATACATGACTCTGCCCATAAAAAAATGCGTACATATGCGGGTCCCATAATACTATACCCATGTATACACTTGAACATATGAAAAAATAAAATAAAATGTTATTTTTCGGGTGGGGTTTACAGGTTTTACTGAGAGCCCACATACAGGAGCCTGTGGCATAACTGAAATAACCAATTTGAGGTGGTGTATATACACCCCTTGGGTAGTCCTAAAACAAAAATAGAAGAAGGATATCGACAATATACTCGATATCTCCCAGATCAAGTCTAAATTTCCCATGCCTCTTGCACTCCTGGTCTCTAGGAAACTTTGGTTTCCTTTGCAGATATGCTCAACATCCATATCTAGCATCTTCTTGCACTTATTAGAGAGGTTGTGTTTTTGGCTCGAGTTGGACGGATCTGAAGGAAGGCTTCATCAGTGCCTTTGGCCTGGATAAGGTTGTATCTCTCCTGTACTTATTGTTGTTAATCAATAAATAATCTCATGTCTTGTTCTTGATTATGTTGTTATCTCATGAAAGATAGTTTTAACGTTTATATATGATGATATAACATATTCTTATGTATGCACTTTGAATTATCTATTATGTATATGCTTTTGTGATTGAATTGGAGGTCTTCACATCTTGGAGGAAACATAGGGTTTGGACCCTACAAGAACATCTTCAAACGTAGGACCTCTAGGTATGTTTCCAAATCCAAGTTTGATAATTTGTATGTTTGGCATGCTTGATTGGGTGTTATTTGTTGATTATTTTATCCTGCTCTGTTGAGGATTTCAACCCTTGCCTTAGGGTGCTTTTCCCGCCAACATAATTGGCGACTCAAAATCCAAGAAATCATAGGAAATATTCAAAAACCATAGGAAATTCTGATGGAATTAACTAGAATGTGCACACAATTCGGGAAAATCCACCTACAGGTAATAACGCACCTCCTGCACTCGAGAACTGCATTATAATGCAAGAAAATGGCTCTTTGGAGTGCGTTATATTAATGTAGGTTTTTCCCTTCCTTTGTAATCATATCCAAAACCTATAGATCCTATGCAAACATCGAAAATACCTCAGATACATGTCATCAAGCCTTTGATCATTACAAATCCTCCAAGCTTTTTGACATCAATGCTAACACAATTGACTCCACAACTAACTTCTTAGGTAGGAATCTTAGGTTGAAATAAATGTTAGCACCATAGGGCCAATGATTTATAGCAAAGGTAGTTCAGAAGTCTTGATAACATTTGTCTCACCATTACATATCTGAAGCATGCATTTGTAGAAAGGGATTAATTGAATATAATTGTAAGTGGGTCATTGTCCCTAGTACAAGATCCCACAATTGTTTTTCTATTTTTATATTTTCAAGGTGTTTGGTTGGTGCAAGGTAGAGAGTGAAGTCTCCCTTTGGTTGGATCCTAAAAATACTTCAGGGTGGTTGGGTGGTGCTAGGGAAACTTACAACTTGTAGGGTGTTGGAGCATCCTTTCAGTTGGAGCTGATAAAACTAGGGCATTGGAGCATCCTTCTAGTGGGAGATGGTAAAACTAGGGTGTTGGATCTTCCTCATAAATAAAATGATTTTATAGAGTACTAGGAAGGTATATATTCCCATTCAGTTGGAGCTGAGAAATATTGTACTCATAAATTATTATAAAAGATTTTGGTAGTTTTTTCTACCGGAAGGGTTTCTGCCTAAAATTTCTTGTGTAATTTTATTGTGATGTGAGGTTGTTATATGTTTTTATTTGCTCTAAAAATTTAATAATTAACTAATTTAAGTGAAATACATATTCTTCCCCCTCTTAGTATTTCTAACAAGAATCATCGGGGTTTCCCCTCACTGTGGTCCAAGTTTTAGCTTCTAGAACCTCCTAGAAGAAATGTTATAGCAGAAGTTCCAGCATGACCTATTTAAAGAAGAATTTAGGAATCCTATCTTCCTCGGCCAATGCTATTACAAAATTTAATACATATAGAAAGCTACATCCAAATAGTATAACACCTACAACCATGATAGGTTTGTTGAAGGGTAAATGCATGTACATATATAATCATGGAAAAGAGAAATTAATTAATCTTGTATGTCACTAAACCATCTATACGAGAAATATCATTAACACAAAAATAAATATTTATCTGTTGCAGCTAGAAAAATACTGGAAACTGAAGTATGGCGAGCTATGTTCCACCCCACCATAAGCTCAGTTTTGTTGCACTTTTTCTTAAAACTAGTCACCCTTGTGCCAAATCTCAATGCCTTGGGGAGAACTTAACTCAAGAGTATTTCACACACTAAGATTCAAAGAAAATTTTACCACCATAAGTGAAGGCCAATATCCTTCACACACAAATAGGAAAATTCAATAATCATCCTTTTCATATTTGACTAGGCTCACATTGACAAAAAATACCATGCAGGTTTGCATAGCACAACGGAGACCTTATTTGACCTCTATAGTCCCTTGCATCTCCCCTCTTCAATTCTCTATGTTCTTCATACAACTACGTCCATTCTCAATCTTCAGAGCCATATAGTCCAAATAAAATGCATTGGAACACATTCATTTCTTATCACATTAGCTATCACTCATAGCTCTTAAACAAGCATAGGGTTTAAAATTCTCTATGTTTTGTCACCATTACTTTGCCAATTCAAATTTTCTAAGTGAGAGAGAGAGATGTATGAGACAGTAATAGAAGAGAGAAAAACTAGAAGCTTAAGAACCAAGATGAAGAACCCCTTCATTTCTCCTCCCTCTTATTTTTATAATTACACCTTGACCCTTCATCTTCCCAACCTTTCAGCTTCTAGGGAAGACTAACCATCATATGAAAGATAAATATTCACCCAAGGTATATTTTTACTCTTAAGTCAATTTTCCCCCTCCTTGAGGCATCATAATCTATTAGTTGTCCCATTTCTTCAGCTCTAGCACTCTTATTAATAAAAATAAACATCACATCATATAAGAGTTTGATATCATAACATCAATGTTGGCACCCCAACATTCTATTTTCTTAATTACATTACAAAATTTGGGGTAATGAAAGGGGTGTCACACAAAAATGGTTATTTTTTAATTATTATTTAATCAAATGGATCAAAATGGCTCGAGGACAGATGATAAATTGGTTCATGGAGGATTTTAATATTATTTCTTGGTGAAAAGACTTCTAGAGAGAGTTAACTAATGAATACACATGGCTTATCTAAAAGAGTTCCCTCCTTTTTTATATTTTCACATGGAATTTGCATGTTATACAACTTGGAAAATTACTCATCCATTTATAGATTATCCATAGTTGTTTGACCAAGAAATATTGTTATTTTTAGGTGGTTATTTGTTATAAAGCACTGTCATCGAGAGGATTGTACACTCGAAATACATACCCATGACAGTTGCATGTTATACACTTGTAAAATTACGCATCCAATTGGAAATCCTCCACACTAATTTGACCAAGCAATACTATTATTTCGAGGTGGTTATTTGTTACAAGTACTTCATTAAGAGGATTGTACACTTCGAATCCATACACACATTCAAGAAATAACTCAACCTCACTTGACTTGGAAATTGAGTTATTTTATTGGGGTAGTGATATCTTCGATATGGCCTTGCATGCGAGGAGGAAAAATGACACTTATATTTTTCCTTTGCATGAATATGAAAATATGGAGGAAGATGACATGTGGAACTACGCTCATATAGAACAATGTATCCACACATTTTCTTTGGGACCTTGACCTAATTTGTCCTCCTAATTAGTTTTCGCAAATATTTTAATATTTTTTTAGGAAAATAATATTTTATTGGAGTCAATAGTTGAAGTAAAATAAATATAATGGTTTTTTCTCTACATTTTGTATTTTGGGAAATTCTTGAATGTAAGAACTTGTGAGAAGGCTAGCTCCAAGTAATTGCTTAAAGGTAAATTTTTCCAAGTTAAGTTTTTATTTATGTACAATATTTTATTTGTGGCACTTATTATAGGCACAACACTGGTAGACATCTCTATGCAAAAAAATTGTAGAGCCACTTTATATCAAGAGGAGGAGCCAACACCATATGTATACATTATGGGAAAATCTTTCCCATTGTATTTGAGAGAAAATTCTTAATCCATAGGCCTCCTATGGTAAGTGAATGTTTAACCACTTCTTCATTCGGTTTGGTTGTGGAGATCATATTGTGAGTCTCTTCCCTTCACAATTTGTAGCCTCTTGTTTACTAAGTTAAGCACACTGTAAAATGCCAAATTCGTTAGATCTTGATTTGGTCCAACAAATATTTTATTATATTTGGACTCATCAATTCTAGAGCATTTTAATATAAATAAATATGTTTTCTCCCCATCTCACCATGAATCATTTTCATCGTCAAACTTATGTTTATAAAACATGCGAGTATTCTCCACAAATAACTACACTATTCTTTTCTTTTTTCTCTTTTTGGATCACTTGCCCTTTGGAGAGAGGGAACTATTTTATGCAGACATGATTTCCTTATGAACCCTCCCAAGGAGGAGGTCCTTAGAACCAGTTTTCATTCAAAGCTTCTCATAGGTGAAATGTTAATAAATTCCTTTCTTGGGTTTATTTGTAGTTCGTCACATATTATATGAGCTCGTATTATTGTTTTTGTTTACTATTATTTTCTCTATATTTATAAGTGTATGAATGTGTGTCCATCTTAGGGTTTGATCATAAATCCTCCAATTTCCTTATTGGATTTTTCAACCCATAGATACATATTTTTTCTAACTCTTGCTACTTAAAGACACCAACATACTACATCCTCTAAATATTTTATGTAGAGATTGCAAGAAATTCGCTACTACTAAGAAATTGAACTGAAATCAAGAGACAAGAAGTCCTTCTGGTATTCTATGGAAAGGAAAACACGTGATAGAAACACATGCAATAACATGCAACCATAAAAACACAAGGAACACAATGATTTATAGGGGAACCCAACTGGGAAAAACCCCTCCTCTATTTGTATTATATCAGATGAGAAAAAAATTGATCAGTTACAATGACAACTTCACACGTGAAGCACACCCTGCACTGCAATTCCGATCTCCTACTCCTGAGACTTATCTACAAAATAATTAGCCAAATCTTGGCCTCCCACTCCTCCTATTTCCTTGTGCAATTGCTGAGGAAAATAGCTCCTAAAGAATAGGATAAGCCCCTATTTTCTTTCTCAATACCCAAGATAAGAGTCTCAACCGCTACATACAAACTGTGTACACTCTCTAGTATAGAATAACAAATACAATGATGCCTTTTTCCTCCACTCAACTAGGAAATTCTAATTCCATGGATGATTGGGTCTATTTTTAGTAAATTGATTGATTAACTAAGAGATTGTTCAATTAACCATTGTTATAACTACTCAACTGAACTCCTAATGAATCTACTAATGACTAGAGCTTAGATAATTGAGTTTAACTAATAATGAATCTTCTAGATTTCTAATTTTAGAAATAACCCATGTACAAATATACTTATAGCCTATAACTCGAGTTTACTAATTTAACTAGGATACAAAGCCACGTCACTCTAGCTAACTGCAATCCAAGTCATCTTTCTTATGTGGAAAATCAAATTTTCTCCATTTTATGAAGGCACATGTCAAATGAAGCCTTTTCTTCCTAAAATTCCAACACTCCCTCTTAGCAATAAAAGGGTTTTGTAAAAACGCAATCATGCTCATGTAGGAATGTATTGTAACACAAATCCCTCTCACTATTTTTTTTTCTACTGCAACAATTGCAGCTGAGAAGCATCCTAAATATTGAATCAATCGTGCCTCTGAGTTGCAATTGTCTCCTGAGTCTTTGATTGCTACAAACCTCTACATTTTCACTAAATATATTACTACATCAACTGACATTGATCGTTCTGATACTGAAAATTGTGGGCCCCTGTAGCAATCATAATGACCCATTAGAAGAGTATACTGCTACCTTTTTTTCTCTCCTATGGACCTTGCCCAAATATTTGCAACTTTGGGACTAAGGCTCTACATCATGCCACCTCACTCCTGGAGGTTTAGCTGCATGCATGGAAAAATCTACCTCTAGCTTGTAGATATTTTTAACTCGAACACCAATTTGTTTTACTTTTCCAGTAGAAACATGCTTCAAATAATATTTCCCCTTATTGAACAACACATCATATCCATGGTCTTCAAGTACAACTACGTAAACTAGATTCTTCTTCAGACCAGACACATACATTACACCCTTTAGGTGAAGATGGGAGCCTGAATCCATCTTAAATATGATAGTTCCAATCCCTTTGGTACTATACCTTCTAGCATCTCCAAGCTCTATGTGTAATTTTAGGTCATTCTCCTCTAAGCTACTAAAGAACTCCTTATTTCATGTCATATGAAATGAAGCACCAAATTCTAAGAACCACTCACTCCCTATTAATTTTCTCACCATGCAAGAAATGATGATGAAATCTAACTTGAATTGTGATGAAAGAGCATATCCTCATTCTCCTACTGCATGCTCCTTACTGGATTTCCTGTGTGGACACTTGGTTGCATGATGTCCATACTCATGACAGTGAAAGCATTTAATTTTACTGAGGTATTTCTTCTTGCCATGGTTTTGGATAGATTTTGTCTCACCTTAAGCCTTATTTCCTTTGACAACTAGAGATAATATTCTTCCTCATCAACTCTGGATGTGACACCATCTCTAGTGTTTATTCTGATTTCCTCCTGCACCAGATTAGACCAAATTCTCTACCAACCTGGTGGCTTGTCTCTTCCATTAAATAAATATTTATAGTTATGCCAACATTTTAGAAGGCCAAGGAGTGCTAATCTCACAATTTAAGATGATGGCACGTTTTCTCCTACTCCTCCAAGTTCATCATGAACCTGAGTAAATATGGATAGGTATTGAGGGATGGTTTCATTCTTTTGAATTTGAATGCTCCTGAGTTTATCTCTCAATGCCAATTTTATGGCATCACTTTTTCTTTGGAATAGATCTGTGAGATTTGTCCACATTGCAAGGGTATCCTTTCCATGCAAGTTCGAAACAACATGATCTCTAACACCCTCCAGAATAATTCTCTTGGCTCTTGTTGTGTCTTTCTTCCAGTGAGAAAGCGCTTATGCATCTGATATTGTTGGTTTTGGAATATCAGTTTGTGTATATTCCAATACTCCATTGTTATCAAGGACAACTTCCATCCTGTCTTTCCAAGCACAAAAATTTGAGGTTCCCACCAATGCATACTTAAGCCTCAATCCATTAAAAGACATTTTTCCTGAATTGAAGAGAATCTACACCAAATTCAAATTTCTCTGAGAGAAGATCTAGGGAAAAGGTTTCTGTGTAGTTTTCTTTAGCTCTGATACCATTTAAAAATTACAATAAATTTTCTATTGCTAATTAAATCGAACTGAAATCAAGAGACAAAAATTTCCTCTACTATTCTGCAAAAAGGAAAACACACGATAGAAGCACATGGAATAACATACAACCATTAAAATTGAAGCAACACAATGATTTTACAGGGGAACCCAATTGGGAAAAACCATTCATCTATTTTTATTATATCAGATGAGAAAAAAATTGATCAATTAAAATGACTACTTCACACATGAAGCACACCTTGCACTGCAATTCTCATCTCCTCCTCCTCAGACTTCTCTGTAAAAGACTTGGCCAAATCTTCGCCTCCTACTCCTCCTATTTCCTTGCATAATTCATGAGGAAATTGGCTCCTAAAGAATAGTATAAGCCCCTATTTTCTTGCGCAATTCCAAGAGAAGAGTCTCACCTGTTGCATACAAATTGTATACACTCTCTAGTATACAATAATAAATACATTGATGCTTTTTTTCTCCACTCAACTAGGCAATTCAAATTCCAAGCATGACTGGGTCTATTTTTAGTAAATTGATAAGTTAACTAAGAGATCAATGAGTTAAAAATTGTTATAAATACTCAAGTGATCTCCTACTAACTCTACTAATGACTAGAGCTTATATAAATGAGTTTAACTAACAATAACTCCACTAGATTGTGAAATTTTAACAATCAACCCATGCACAACTCTACTTCTATCATATAACTCGAATTTACTGATTTAACTAGGAGACAAAGCCATTTCACTCCAGCTAACTTCAATCCAAGTCATCCCGCTGATGTGTAATATCGAATTTTCTCCATTTGACTAAAGCACAAGTCAAATGAAGAATTTTATTCCTACAGTTCCAACACTCCCTCTTAACAAGAAAAGGGTTTTGCACAACCCCAATCTCGATCCTGTAGGAATGTAATGTGACACACATCCCTCTCAGTGTTTTTGTTGCTACTGACACAACTTCAACTGAGAAGCATCCAAAATACTAAATCAATTATGTCTCTGAGCTGCAACTATCTCTTGAGTCTCTTATTTCTACAAGCCTCTGCATTGTTGCTAAAGATATGACTACATCAACTGACACTGAAAATTCTACTACTGAATACTGTGGGACCCTGTAGCAAGGATAATGACCCATGAAAAGAGTATACTTCAATTTTTGTTTCCCTCCTATGGACCCTGCCCAAATATTTGCAACTCTGGGACTAAGGCTCTAAATCACCCCATCTCACTCATGTAGGTATAACTGCAAGCATGGCTAAATATACCTCTAGCTTGTAGAGATTTTTAACTCAAACACCAATTTGTTTTAATTTTCCAGTAGCAACATGTTTCAAATAATATTTCCCCACTGAAAAACACATCATATCCACGGTCTTCAAGTAAAACTATAGAAACTAGATTCTTCTTCAGAACAGGAACATACATTACATCTTTTAGGTGAAGATGGGAGTCAGAATTCCTCTTAAAGGTGATAGTGCCAATCCCTTTGGTATTATACTTTCCATCATCTCCAAGCTCTATGTATAACTGTAGGTCCTTCTCTTCTAAGTTGCTGAAGAACTCATTATTTTCTGTCATATGAAATGAAGCACAAAATTCTAAGAACCACACACTCCTTCTTACTGTTCTCACCATGGAAGAAATTAGGGTGAAATCCAACTTGAATTTTGATAAAAGAGCATCTACTCCTGCTCCTGTTGCAGGTTCCTTACTGTATTTCCTATGTGGACACTTAGTTGCATAGTGTCCATACTCGTGGCAGTGAAAGAATTTAATTTTACTGAGGTATTTCTTCTTTCCATGGTTCTGGCTAGATTTTATCTCGCCTTAGGCCTTCTTCCCTCTTACATTATTTCCTTTGAAAAATAGAGATAATATTCTTCCTCATCAGCTCTGTATGTGACACCATATCTAGTGCTTATTTTGATATCCTCCTACACAAAATCAAACCAAAGTCTCTCCCAATTTGGTAGCTTATCTCTTCCATTAACTGAATCCTGATAGTTATGCTAGGATTTCGGAAGGCCAAGGAGTGCTAAGCTCACAAGTTCAAATGATGTCACATTTTCTCCTACTCCTCCAAGTTCATCACGAGACTAAGTCTAGATAGGTATTGAGGAATAATTTAATTTTTCTGCATTCGAATGCTCCTGACTTTATCTCTCAATGCCCATTTCCCGACATCACTTCTTCTCTGGAATAGATCTGTGATATTTTTCCACATTTAAAAAGGAGTTTCCTTTCCATGCAAGTTCAAAAAAACATGATATTTTACACCCTCCATAATAATTATCTTAGCTCTTGTTGTGTCTTTCTTCCACTGAGAAAGTGCTTGTGCATCTGATATTTCTGGTTTTGGAATATCAATTTGTGTATATTCCCATACCTCATTGTCATCGAGGACAACTTCCATCCTGTATTTCCAAGCACAAAAATTCAAGGTGCCCTCCAATGCATACTCAAGCCTCAATCCATTAAAAGACATTTTTCCTGCGTTGAAGAGAATTTGCACCAAAAACTCTGCAAATTGAAAATTATCTGAGAGAATATATGTGACAAGGTTTCTATTTAGTCTTCTTTAGCTCTGATACCATTTAGAAATTACAATCAATTTTCTACTTCTAATGGAATCAAATTTAAATCAAGAGACAAAAATTTCTTCTACTATTCTATGGAAAGGAAAATAAACGATAGAAACACATGCAATAACATACAACCATTAAACGCTTTTCGGTCACCTTGATTGATTGTGCGAAGTCTGGAGATGATGGTTGAAACCTACATGGAGATGGAGAAGGAGGAGCGATGGCCCGAAGGCAGTGGCACAAGTGGAAAGCTTCACACCTACTACATGGCCCATAGAAGCAACACCCTATATGTCTGCCCTCAGATTGGACACCATGCACCCACCGTTGATAACAGAAGGAGCGGAAATACCTGGTTCTCAAGGATCATTGATTCGGCCTCCCGTTTTATCAATCAAGGCATTGTTAAGTGGCTTTCTTTGGTTTTCAATGAAAATCACGTAGTGCTTCCTTATGTCGGTGATGGATCAGTGCCACATTTTGCAGGGTTTATGGCACCAAATATTGGGATGCATCTTGCCGACTTGATGGGGCTTTACTGGTCAAAGGAGTCCCTCAGCTTGGCCAATATCTCTCATGGCTTGGATTAACTTACGAAAATCAGGTCAGGTGTTTCATTAAACCCATATCTACTGTGCATTATCCCACATATATGCCTTCGTCAACCATTCTACATTTGTCTTTCTAAGGGGGCGGTTTATTTAGGGTGCGGAAGCGAATTGGAACTACTGCACAATCTCCCAATACATAGAGAGCAGAGACCCTCTAAGGGAATGGATCAAGCTGACCCAAAACCAGATCGGTCGAAAGACAACTGCATCCAATTTTTTCAAGGGAAGACGAGGCTATTTCGCTTCAGCCTGACCAGGGAACCCAAAAATCGATGACAACAGATAGCGAGATCACAGAGCTAGAGGAATATTTTCATGTTCTACTTAAAACTATTTCTAGGGTTACAAAACTAATCTGGGTGCAACCTATGGAATCTATAAAAAAAATTGAAACAGAAAGGTCATATTGCAACTGGCATCCCTGACTCAGCCCAATTTCTGCTTTTTTCTGGCAAAGTTTTGGAGGATGAGAGATAATTGAAAGAAAGTGGGATTCATAGGAACTACACTAACATCTAGATCTCTAGATTATACGGAGGGGTTCCTAGAACACCTATACCAGAAAGAGAATCTTCCTCAGGAAAGATCCAGGTTTCCTTCAAAGATGCCTTAAAGGGGAAAGCGGTTTTACATGACAAAAAATCCCTAGATCTTTCAAGTCCATATATGGTGGATAAGCTGGAAAAAACACCAGAGATAATTATCGAATTACCAGAAATAAGTGATATATCCAACATTCTTCAATCAAAAGAAATCATTGGTCATTTTAATGGTTTTTGGCCAAAATCCGATGCGCTAAATGACTGGATTCACCAAAACTGGACCAACGAATGCGATATTTATTTATGCGCAAAAGGATTTTTTGTGGTTAATTTTGATTCCCAAAATGATTTTAACTCTGTCATAAATGATGGTCCATGGTTTTGGGGAAGGGCAGGACTATTTTTTACCCCATGGTTTCCCGACTTTGATGCAAATTCAATGGTGGTGACAAAAATGTCAGTATGGGTAAGACTTCACAAACTTCCGCTTCCTTTTTGGCACCATCGGGTTCTTGAAGGAATAGGAAATTATTTGGGAAGATTCCTAAATATGGATAGTGAAAGAATTGAAAAATGTATTTTTATGTTTGCCCACATTTATGTGGAAAGGTATCTAATTAAATATCTCTAAAACAATATTAACATGATACATAAAGATTTCAGGTGGGTACAGTTGCTAGACTTCGAAAACATAGCTTTCCAGTGCAGGATATGTCAACAAACAAAGCATCCTCAAATCACATGCAAACTGGAAAAGAAAGGAACAAAAAATAAAGTTCAAAAGTAGAAAGGATGGAAATTCCCTCATAGTCCTTTATCAGAAGATGAGGAAGAAATGGAAGAAAATTAGGAAACTCAGGGAATAGGAGAACAACAAGGAGCACAAGAGATGAAGGGAAAGAGGATCTCATCCAACAATTTGATAGCCCACTCACCATTGTTTCTCCCTCGCCCACTGAACTTCAAACATAAGCCACTAAAATCACTACAGGTATAGGTGGAAATAAAATATCCCATGTATCTGAAAGTTCTGACTCATACAAATAAAACATTCCAAGGAATAATGAGCTGGCCTTGGTTTCTTCTTCCTTGCATTCGGGGACTTCACAAATTTTCCAAAAGAGAAAAGGCAAGTGTGGAAAGCCCAGCCCTGCTGGCATTCAGTAATTTAATTTTTTTTCTCTTTTGGTAGCCTCGCTACTTTGTGTGCTTGTGCACACGGGCCCTTCGGGGCATTTCTAAATGCTTAATTGCATATACAAATGCAACTTTTCATTTTCCTTAATAAAAACTTGTTGATTTTTTCTTTGGAAAAAAAAAACATACAACCATTAAAACACAAGAGACACAATGATTTTATAGGGGAAGCCAATTGGGAAAAAACCCTCCTCTATTTGTATTATATCATATGAGAAAAAATTTGATCAATTAGTGCAATGATTGCTTCACACATGAAGCACACCTTGCACTACAATTTTGATCTCCTCCTCGTAACACTGCTCTACAAAAGACTTAGCCAAACCTTTGACTCTTGCTCCTCCTATTTCCTTGCATAATTCCTTAGGAAATTAGCTCCTAAAGAATATGAGAAGCTCCTATTTTCTTCCACAATTCCCAAGAGAAGAGTCTCATCTGTTGCATACAAATTGTATACACTCTCTAGTATACAATAATAAATACATTGATGTTTTATTCCTCCACTGAACTAGGAAATTCAAATTTCAATCATGACTGGGTCTATTTTTAGTAAATTAATAATTTAACTAAGAGATCAGTGAGTTAAAAATTGTTATAACTACTCAATTGAACTCCTACTAACTCTAATAATGACTAGAGTTCATATAACTGAGCTTAACTAATAATAACTCCACTAGATTGTGAAAATTTAGCAATCAACCCATGCACAACTCTAATTCTAGCCTATAACTTGAATTTATTGATTTAACTAGGAGAGAAATCCATGTCACTCCAGCCAACTGCAATCCAAGTCATCTTGCTGTTGAGAAAATCAATTTTTCTCCATTTTACTAAGGTACATGTCAAATGAAGCCTTTTATTTCTACAATTCCAATACTTTATTCTACAGTCTGATCACCTCCACATTGCTCTGTTTTTTCTCTTTTGTTTCTTCATTTTATTTCATGGGTTTACTGAATTTATGGCTTTCAAACTAGGAGAGTAGCTCCACAAATGAATTACTATTTGCATTAAGAGAACATTGATATATACATTGAAGGGAGCCTCTTGGAATTCAAATTCCAGTGTCCCTTTACCTTCCTTATTTTTCTATTTACAATATTTACATAATTTTCCTAATCCCAAAGATTAGGTGTCAACATTCCCCCCCATAATCTGAAGGGATGTTGATGAGTCCAAGCATCATTCTGAATCTTTCAAACTTTTCTCTTCCAAACGCATTGGTGATGATGTCTGCAATATGCTCACTTGTGGAACAATGTCATAGATGGATATTCTTTGCCTCAACATGATGTTGAACCATATGATACTTTGTATTAATGTGCTTGGTTCGATCATTGAACTTTGGGTTCTTGGACAACTTTATTTTAGAAGTGTTTTCAATCAAAAGAGGAATTGAATGCACTTGTTTCTCCTACAAATTTTCCATAATTTTCCTGAGCCACACAATTTCCTTCGTTGCTTCAGCTATTTCCACATATTCTACCTTAGTTGTGGAGTATGCTAGAACTGGTTTTTTGCACGACCTCCAGAAGACAAATCCTAATCCAAGACTCATAACATAACCTAAATTAGATACTCCAATTTCTTTATCTCCATCAAAATCTGAATCAGAGTATCCAATCAAGCTGAAGTCATCCACCCGTGTATACTTGAGTCCAAAGTCTTGCATTCCCATCAAGTATTTTAGAAATGTTTTTGTAGTAGACCAATGACTCTAACGAGGATTTTGTATAAACCTGGAGAGGATTCCAAAAAAAAATGAAATATATGATCTATTATTAGTCAGGTATTTGAGAGATATTTGATACTTCCTACGAGTTGTTTGTACTTTGTTTCATCCTCAAATTATTTTCCTTCGGTGGATGTGAGCTTTAAATTATGTTCCATTGGAGTAGTCAAAGGATTGCACTTAGCAATGCCAAACATGTTCTACAGATCTCCAATGTACTTCTTCTGAGAAAAGAATATAAACTTTAGATGTTGGGATACTTCAATACCAATATAGTAGTGAACATAGCCCAAATGTGTCATTTCAAAACCTATCCTAAGTTCTTTCTTTATGGATGTAATTTAATTCTCATTTTTGCCTGTCATCGGAAGATCGTTTACATACACCACAAGGTATACAACTATTTTTCCAACTTTCCCTGACAAATAAAGTTGCATCATCAAGGTCATAGTGTTTGAAATTTAGTTTAAGAAGATTCTCAACCAATTTTTCATACCAGGCTCACGGTTCTTGCTTGAAGGGATACAAGGATTTGACAAGCTTACATACTCTATGTTACTGACCCTTCAAAAAAAATACTTTTGGCTAGGAAATAAAAAAATTCTCGTTTAGATATTCATTCGAGAAAGATGTTTTTACATCCAATTGATGGAATTTCCATACGAAACATCCATATCAACATGTGAATCAGAATAATCTACATCACCTCCATTCTGTTTAGTAGAGCTTCTTGTCCTTGTCTTTCTAACCTCATCAAGACAAACACTTTCAAGTGTCTTTTTGAGCCATTTTGGAGGACCTTTTTGAGATGGCCCAGGGTTCTTGGTTGATTAATATGGGGCTAAATCAAGATTTAGCTTCCCAATTCTCTTAATCACATCACTCAAAGCATCTTCTTGATCAATGGTTGGAGATTCATGAGGGGGATTTAGAAGGAGAATCTGCAGATTGATCCAGTATAGGGATTCCCCTTCAAGATGTGGAATCCCATTATAAAACTCTTGAAAAGGCTTTGCATTCCAGAATTTATCCAAGCGATCAAGTTATCGCTAAACAACATTGTCACTCTTGGAAGATTCAAGAAATGTCACATCTCTAGATATTATAAAATTCTTATTTACTTCACCATATAGACAATATGCTTTGGAGGTATATGAGTACCCCAAGAAGATACATTTTCGATTCCCTGTGCCTAATTTGTTTCTTTGTTCCTTAGGTATCAAAGCATAACAGGTGGAACGAAAAACCCAGAGATGCCTCATTGAAGGAATGTGGCCCTACCACATTTCAAAAAGAGTCTTGCTTTTTATAGCATGAGATAGACGACTATTATTTATATACACAACACATATAACCTCACCAACCCAAAACATCAGCTTAAAATTCTTGAAAAACATCATTAAATGTACCATATTTAATATTTTCATGTTCATTCTTTCAACTACTCCATTTTCTTGGGGATTTTAAGGCATGATTATTTGATGTTTGATCCCAAGTCAAAAAATATTCTTAAAATTTATTTGAAGTATATTATTGTCCATTATCAGTACGAATATATCCAATATGAGATTGTGCATCATTTCCTATCCATGCATGAAATTTTTTGAAAGTTTCAAAAGCCACAGAGTTTTTCTTCAATAGATATACCCAACACATTCTGGTGTAGTCATCAATAAATGTCATCATGTATTTATTACAATTTGCATAAGGAAAGGGCATTGGGACACACAAATCAGAATGAATGAGTTCAAACTTTATATTTTCCCTCGAATGATAATCATTAAATTATTGTTTCTTGTGTTTTCCTGAGATACAAGCATCACATTGCTTAAGTTTTCTAGGAATTGTAGGAAAACTAGGAACACCATTTTTCTTCAAAACACGAAGGTTGTCATAGTTCAAATTTCCAAATATAGCATGCCATAAAATAATTGATGGAAGTGTACCTTCATCATACTATGAGCTATATGCAAAGTTTTGTCCATGAAAAGAGGTCCCTTGCGGCTTTAAGAGTCTTTATTCTTCTATCTCAATCATGACAAGTTAGTTGTCTCATGCTTTTTTGACCTCAACCTTGCCATCAAATATGTGAATGGAGTGTCCTTACTAACGGATGTGGACCAAAGACAAAAAATTTCTCCTCAACTATGGGTGGAAGAGAATATCATGTAGAAGAAAGTATGGAAGACCAGGTAGTTTGAGCCTAATGGTGCCAAGCCCCGATGGCTTGAGTTTTGACTTGTCTACAAAGTAAACTGCTCCATCAACATTGTTAGTGAATTTTTCAAATAAATATCTTCTAAAATTCATGTGGAAATTTTCTCCTAAGGAAAGCAACCAATCATCTTTCCATGAAGCAAGTGAATCATTAAATAAGTCTTCAGTTACTCTAATGTTGCAACTGCCACAACATAATGAGTGGAATAATTGGGTGCTTTACCTTTCCCTTTATCTGATGATTTTCCTTTCTATTCATCCCTTTCGTATCTAATCTTGTCCCATGAGATATTACATGTCGAAGCATCATGACCACTTTTGTTACACCATATGCAATGAATTTTAGACCTTTCTCCTTGGAAATGTCTCCCCCCCTACCTCTACAATTCTTCCTTCCTTGATGTCTTCGGCCACCTCTTCCTCTAGAAGAATCATGTCCTTGATTATTCTCTTTTTGTGCAAGGAATGTAAATTATTCAGAAGACTGAGAAAATGTCTTCTTCTTCCCAAAATCTTTCTCTCTTTCGACAAACTTGTCCACAAGGGAGTCAAAACAAATCTCTGAAAGTTTGTCACTAGCTTGTAATGACTCGAGATAAGTATGGGAATAAATGGGATACAATACCTTCAAAAAATTTGTAAGAGGAACACCCATTTTAACAATAATGGCTTTTATTTCATGCATAATATCTCTTATTTCATAGGCTAGGACAAGGGGATCATCATCTCTCAATTCAAGATTAAAAAATTCGATCATCAATTAAACAACTTCTAGCTCAGAGTGTGAGTAATATAATTCTTTCATCTTCTTTAAAGCACCAAAAGCATCTACTGTTGATTTTTTAGTAGCTTGGGAGGTACTCCAAGCCCTTGGGTTTAGGGTTTGGAAGGTAAAGCGCCACAAGGGTCACTTGTGGGCTTGGAACCCATGCATGGGGTTTTGTAGAAAATCTTGTTTTGGGAATTTCCATGAGCACACTTCTGTAAGTGATTGCATGAGATGATAGAGGGCAGAAAGGAGAATCCAAAGATTCAAGAATCATCAAAGTCTAAGTTGTAGAAGTGGAGATATGAATTTTTGAATTTATATTTGGGGTTGAAACCATAAGTGTCAAGGTCGACCTAAGGTTGTTTTAGGCATGTGACAAGTTGGAAACCCCTAAATGTCACATTCTAGAAGCCCTTCATTTGTGTATAAATACAAGGTGAAGTGGAGTGATAAAGGCATCCAAAAGTGCAACACACAAGGAGAAGAAAAACTCGTTGGAGGGGTGGAATCTCTGAATTAGCCATAGTAACAGAGGAAGGGACAACGTGGGAGTTTTAGGGCTATTGGAGCCTCTTTGTAGCTACATGGAGGGATTTTTTAGGCCAAAACCAGACCAAGTTTATTAAAGGTGCACACAATTCTGTTGAGGGTAGAATCAAGGAAAAAGAGGGATGTTTTGGAGGGTTGTTGGGGATACGAAACTAACTGAGGTAGGTCACAAGCCTAGCCTCTCCAAAACATGCTAGCATTGGGTTGTTAAGGGCTACTACTTGCCCATAAAAATAACCAACGAAAAGGGCATATCTCCTTACCTAGGCCGCAACAAATTCAGGGTAGTCTATGGACTTTTGAGTGAGTTGAAGGGTTGTTGCAGCGTGGTCACTTGACCTAAATACATAAATCAAAGGAAAATAGGAACAACAGACTTGGAGGACAATGTTAGATTTATGTTGGGTTATGAAAGTGACCAAATTTGGATCAAAGTATTGCATCCTATGGAAGCCATGTATTAAAGTTGACTTGGGTGGAGAGAAGACTTCAATTAGGAGAATATTTCGCAGTGAAGTATTTGGCATCATTGGTCTGGTGGAGGGCGGTGTGTTGATAGCCCAAAGTAGACATAAACGAACTATATTTAAGTGACTAAGAGGAATTGAAGGTTGGGTGAATTTTGGTGCCAAAGTGCAACGCCTTGGTGGACAAAGGTGACTGCTAGCTTCGAAGTTTAGAGTTCGGGATTAGGCCTACCCAGAGAGCAGACGGGATCAATCTGCATACATGCTACAAAAGTAACTTGTAGCGGTGTTAGGTGGCATCCCTCCTGGAGTCTCAATGTGTTCTCCTTTGATGGACTAAGGGGCGACTAGTGAGCAGTACATAAGTGAAGGACAGGCAGGATGAGATACGACATAGAAGTTGCAATGACGTTTTTCATTGTATCTTATATACCATAGAATATTGTACTATTCAGTTTTTTTTTAATATAATGAAGATTGGGGTTTACATTATTGTACATTTTTGTTAAAAACTGTGTATATTTGTGCATGAGTGAATTATTGCTATATATTTTCCTCTTTGCAAATTAGTTTTGGTTGAGATTCTTGGTTTGGTAGCGTCAATGATTTTAAGACTATAACCTAGACTCAAGGTCATGGAAATTCAGCATGGTATCAGAGCATGTCTGAGCTACTTTAGAAGTCAATGAATCAGAGTTGTGCACAATGAAGTACAACATGAGAGGGAATTGGTCACATTGTAGGTGACAATTTCGAAGTTACAGGTAGGTCTCTGATATGAGGATAGGTTGGAAGTGTTGTCCAACTATAGTCCTTGGAAAGAAAGGATCAGGTTGGTCTTGTAGGTCAACAAGATCTGGGATTTTTCCGAGAAAGTCATTAATAAGCCAACCGACCCTAAGGAGCTGGAAATATGGGAATAATTGGATACGAAGGTGAGATTGATCATCCTAGATGGTGTGAAGGATGCCCTAATACCTCATTTGTCCGGAAAGAACACCACACATGAGATGTGGATGGCTCTTCAAAAAAAATTCCAGAATAAGAACGAGAACTAGGTACTGGTATTGGAGTACAAATTGAAGTCCACCAAGATGATAAAGGGTGAAGTAGTGACTTTGTATCTGACGATATTATCTCAGGTCAGAGATGAGCTTGTTGTTGTCGGTGTGAAAATTTTGAGATGGAGATATGGTAAGGATTGCCTTGAAAGAGTTCACTGAGGAATGTGAGCCCTTCATCAAAGTAATCATTGCCAGAGAGAAATTTCTAGATTGGAATAGACTGTGGGACGACTTCATTCAGGAACAATTGCGAGATGAGGATATTCATCCATCAAAGAGAGCAGATGAGGAAATGGCACTTGCATCGCGAATGAAGGGTAAGTTGAAGAAGGACTTGAGTAAATTCAGTTGTTTAAACTATGGCAAGATGGGTCATTTTTCATCGAGATGTCCGATGAAGAAGGGAGATGACGAGAAAAGGAAAGGAAAGCAGGTCGTCGGTGTTTCCAATTCAGCTGAAATAAATGATCTCACCAGGAGATTGGAGGAGGAATACTTTGCTATGATTTCTCATTTCTCGCAGGGTACTATCAAAGAGGATGGATGGTGCGTGGAAAATGGTGTGACGAAGCATATGACAAGGTCGCAGAAGGTTTTTGTGACTCTAGCCAAATGGGAATCAAAGTTGTAGATGGTGTTGCGCGACAAGAGTCAGTTGGAGATATGAGGACCGGGTTTTGTTCCTTTCAGGATGGAGATAGGGCGAGTGACGCGGGTCCACGATGTACTGTATGTACCAGGACTCAGATATAGCATGATTTTTGTCTCGATGATCTAGAAGAAGGGGTTTGAGATCTTGTTCTAGGATGGGAAGGCAAGACTCATACCTATAGGCTCTAGATCTGTTGGTATCATGCTTGGAGTTAGAGAGAATGGTATATATAGTTTGACGGGAAATCCTATGGATCATGAGAAGTAGGTGGAGCAGGCACAGGTTTTGGAGGAGCAGGTGTAGGTCCAGGCTTCAAATGGGCAGGTACAGGTTCCAACGAAAAAGGTCTATTTTCCAAGGGCTCAGAGGGAGTCGAGTTCTAGCGGGAGCTTGCAGGTTCATAGGGAGACTTTGCAGCCCAAGAAGATCATGTGGTAAGTAGGAAGAAAGGGTGCTTCCACATCTAATAAGAAGGAAACATGGAGAAATTGTAAAGCGATACAGGAAAAGAAGAAGAAGTAGGATGCTTCTAGCAATGATAGTGACACTTCTGAGAGAGGCGTAGTTCACATAACATGGATTGATGTGATGGTGAGCACCAAGAGTTGGGAAAGTGTTGTGAGTAGTGACGATGATGATGAGTTACACCTTAGTCTTAGAAGTACCTCCCTCACTAAGAGGTAGTGTTGATTTTTGAGTACCTTGGGAAAAGCCCTAGGGTTCCGGGTTTGGAGGGAAAAGCGCCACAAGGGGCACTTGTGAGCTTGGAACCCAAGCATAGGGTTTTGCACCAAATAATATTTTGTGAATTTCCATGAACACACTTCTGCATGTGATGGCATGATATGATAGAGGGAAAAAAGGAGAATCCAACACTTCGTGAATCGTCAAATTCTGAGTTGTAGAAGTGGAGATGTGAATTTTTGAAGTTATATTTGGGGTTGACACCATAAGTGTCAAGGTTGGCCTAAGGTTTTTTTAGGTATGTGACAAGTTGGAAACTCCTAAATGTGACGTTTTAGAAGCCCTTCATTTTTGTATAAATATAAGGTGAAGTGGAGTGATAAAGGCATCCAAAATTGCAACACACAAGGAGAAAACAAACTCGTAGAAGAGGAGGAATCTCTAAACTAGCCGCAACAAAGGAGGAAGGGACAGCGTGGGATTTTTAACGTTATTGGAGCCTCTTTGTAGTTATGATGAGGGTTGTTTAGGCCACATCCAGACCGAGTTTGTTAAAGGGTGCACCCAGGTCTGTTGAGGTAAGAATGAAGGCAACAAAGGGTTGTCTTAGAGGGATGTTGGGGAGCCACAACTAAATAAGGTAGGATGCAGGCCTAGCCTCTCCAAAAAAATATAGCATTGGGTTTTTAAGGGCTGCTACTTTCCCATAACAACAACCCATGAAGAGGGCATCTCTCCTTTCCTAGGCCGTAGCACATTCAGGGTTGCCTATGGACTATTGAGTGGGTTGAAGGATTGTTGTAGCATGGTCACTTTCCCTAACCAGAACAGTCAAAGGAAAATAGGAACATTAGAATTGGAGGACAACGTTAGATGTGTGTTGGCTTAAGAAAGTGACCGAATTTGGATCAGATTATTGCAGCCTATGGAAGCCACATATTGAAGTTGACTTGGGTGGTAAAAATACTTCAATTAGGAGCAGATTTTGTAGTGAAGTATTGGGTATCATTGGTTTGGTGGAGGGCAGCATGTTGATAACCCAAATTATCCCTAGACAAGATATCTTGAAGTGACTAAGAGGAGCTAAAGGTTGGGTGAAGTTTGGTGCCGAAGTGCAACACCTTTATGGATAAAGGTGACTGCTAGACTAGCATTTTGGATCTTGGGATTAGGCCTACCCAGAGAGCAGATTGGATCAACGTGTGTACATGATACAAAAGTGACTTGCGGCAGTGTTAAATGGTAGCCCTCTTGGAGTCTCGATTTTTTGTACTTTAAAGGACTAAGGGGCGAATAGTGAGAAGGACAGAAGCGAAGGACCGAAAAGACAAGATATGACATATAATTTGCAACGACGTTTGTCGTTGTATCTTGTATACCATAGACTGTTATATTATTAATATTTGGTTTAATATAATGAAGATTGGAGTTGTAAATTATTGTACAATTTTGTTAAAAACTGTGTATAGGTGTGCATGTGTGATTTACTGCTTTATATTTTCCTTTGTGCAAAGTAGTTTTGGTTGAGATTCTTGGTTTGGTAGCGTCGATGATTTTAGGACTCTAACCTAGACCCAAGGTTGTGGAAATTCAACATCTACAAAAGGAGTAATATGATGACTCGCCTCTTCATTGACACATGTTGCAATCAAGGAATATGCCTTGTTATTCTTGTTCTCCCATATGGAAAGATCCTTGTCAAAAGTGGGCTTCTAAGGAGGATTGTGTCGTTCTACTTCACAAGCTCCTTTCCACGACTCATTGAAAAAAAAGGTGTGATTTATCTTCCTGGACCATTCATGGTACTTCTCTTTGACAATGAGAACTACTCCCATTATGGAGATGAGAAAATGCATCATATAATCTGATCTCAATGGAATAGGGGTCTGTAACGCACCAAGCACACAGTTCGATGAATTTCACAGTCTTTTACCAAACACAGAGCAATGTTAAACATTATTTATGTAGAGGTCTCAATGCATATCCTTTAGCGCTTGTCTGGAGTTAAGTCACGGTCATTGTCTCAAGAGAGTCAACCATATTGTGAGGAATATGCTTTCAACGCACCATAAAACCAAATATAGTGCTCGCAGTCATAAAACAATTTCAACGCACAAATTTTAATGCAAAATGAAATTGCATGGTGTATGGATAAGGAAAGGTTTCGATGTATATTTACATCCCTGATAGATAGTGAAGGAGTTATTGGATAGATGAATGCCAGTGGACAGAGGATAACAGGGATTTGGAAGATATGAAAAACGTAAAAAATTGGTAGAATGGATTTACAAGGGCAAAAAGGGAAGCCAAAAATTGAGAAGTTGGCTCTCATACCATGTCAGGCCAAGAGATTAACTCCATGAATGAGTTACTATTTGTATTAAGAGATCATTAATATATACATTGAAGGGATAATATTGGTGTTAGGTCCCTATAATACTAGTTTAGCCCCCATATTCTTATGTTTGATCCCCATGTAGCCCCCTATTGTTATTGTTGTACCCCATAGAAGCAAACTATTATTATTTTTGAGTCATTACAATATTATTGTTATGTAGGCCATGATTATATTGTGACCCTTTAGACTCCTATATATACCAAGGAGGTCTTGTCATTTGTATCATCCAATAATCATTCAGTTATGTGATGTAAATGATGTTTCCCCATCAAAGAGTCTAATTTTCAAGTCATTGATCTATCTTTTCTTCTATTTTGTGATATGGGTGCATAACATTTAGTATCAGAGCTTTGGATTCTAGGGTTTTTCTGCTTCAAATAAGACATCTTGGAATTGTCACTATAAATTTTTTTATACGAGGATTTAGAATCTGAAATTTCAACCACATGGAGCTGAAATATTTTTAAACTTCATGTAAAAATTTTAGATCCTGGTTCACTAAATTTTCTAAGATATGGTACGAAGAATTTAGGGTTTTTACATGCTCCAAAATTCAGCCTCAAACAGGCGACCTAGGGAAAATTGGCATAACTTTCTCTACGAGCATTGGATTTGAATTTCCTAAAAAGTGATTGAAATTTCATGGACTTTAGTTTTT
The DNA here is from genome assembly GCA_034641835.2 of Pinus albicaulis. Taxonomy (NCBI): domain Eukaryota; kingdom Viridiplantae; phylum Streptophyta; class Pinopsida; order Pinales; family Pinaceae; genus Pinus; species Pinus albicaulis. Next base: position 1,167,878,953 of record CM076581.1, read on the forward strand.
AGAGTATCATTCTAAGGGTCGAAGGTTGAAAAATAACACGTGGAATTCCTTACAACTTCGATCCACTGACCTAGTCCATAACTAGAACATCGTGGGAGGGCATAACTTTATCTTGATGAATCCAATATTGGTTTGACTTGTGGGATTGGAAAGAAGACTCAAAGGAATACCATATAATTAAATTTCAAACCTTGGAGAGATGAAATTATAGAGATACAACAGTTTCAATATTGAGCTCCTAAAAGGAAGGAAAATGTGTATTTATTTTTAATTTACATAGATTTTGTTTAAAAAAACAATTTGAAGTGATTTAAAGGGAATATTGAAGGATATATATCAGTATATGGTTCTAAAATTCATTCCAAACAAAATAATTCTACACCCATTAAGCTCTCAAAAAGCTTTACAATGACACATGAAGAGGAAGAATTGAAACATGATATATCAAAATTATGAGACCAAGTGCAACAAATTTCACTCTCATAGAGAGAAACCAAAGATGAACTAAAAGGGGACATAGATTGCTTAAAAGGGGACATGTATGGTTTAGAATTAGAAATAAAAGGAAACATGGATGGTTTAAAACTGGAAGTAAAAGGTGACATGAAAGGTTTGGAAAAGTTTCCAGAAGAAAGGATTCTTGGTGGTGATAAGGTATTTCATGAAACTCATGAAGAGAACAAATAAAATGTGAATCATGATTTTAGAGACTCCAACTTTGGGATCAAGACCAACCATATTCCAAATATTGATATACATAATTTTGATGGCAAAGATATGGTAACATGTATACTACAGATGAAGCAATTATTTTATCTACATGATGCGCCACACACACAAAAGGTACATGTTGTATATTTATATTTATAAAAAAATTATTTTGTGTGGTATCGACAACTTTGTTCTCGTAAATGAATTTTCATGGAATAATTGGTAGTACATTATGAGGATACAAAGAGAAATACCTTATTGAGCTAATTGATAAATCTCAAACAAAAGGGTTCAATGGTGGAGCAGTGTGAGGACTTCCAAAGATTGAATATCAAGGTAAATGATATTCCATGGGAGCATGTGATTTATGTCTTCATAGGGACTTTAAAGGATAACATCCAACATGAGGTTCATCTTTGCGAACGTAAGTCATTGGAGAATGCATTCCATGTGGCATGAAAAGTTGAAAGAAAAATTGTGGCAACAAGGAGGTCTACCACTCACAACTATAAAGATGAAATATTTGATGCTCCTAGCTCCCACAACCTACAAGGTTGACACCACAACAACTGGAGGAAAAAATAGCAAAAGGGCTTTGTTACATTTGTGTTAAAAAATACACTAAGGATCATAAGTGTGCTGAGAAGAAATTATTTTACATAGACTATGAAGAGGCAGAAGAAAAGGAATAAGAAACATTAAAGGAAGAGGATATACACCAGGAATCAACCCTAGAGAAAGAATAAATCAATATGACCATATCTTATAATGCATTGGAAAGAATTATAACTCCTCAAACTCTTAAGATAGAGGGATATATCAAGAAAAAAAAGGTAATAGTGTTGATTGATTATGGTAGTACCCATCATTTTATTCATTATAAGATATCCAAGGATTTGAATTGATTTCTATATCCACCACTAGAATTTTAAGTAATGGTTGCAAATGGAGGAACCATAAGTTGCTTAGGGAAGTTCCATAATATCAATCTAACCATGGGAGAACATGTATTAATTAGTCCAATGCTTTTCATTCCAATAAGAGATGTAGGTATTGTATTAGGAGTTCAATGATTACAATGTTTGGGACGATAAATTTTAATTTTCAAGAAATTTTCTTGATTTTTTTCTTGGAAGGAAAGTGAATTGAATTAAGGGGTATCATTGGGAAACCTGGGAATATAATAAGTTCTAATGGAATGAAAAATATTTTGAAGAAGGAACAATGAGGGGTAATTGCACAATTATGTTCGCTAAATGTTCAAACATCTAATTCATCCATTTATTTATATCTCCAAATAATCATTGACAATCATTCTAAGGTATTTGAGATCCCCAAAGGTCTCCCACCTATTCGTGATCATGATCATACTATTCACTTGATTCCAGGAAGTATTCCTCCAAACATTAGACCTTACAGATACCCCTATGCCCATAAGAGTGAAATTGAACGTATGGTTGCAAAATTGCTAGAGGAAGGTATAATTCAACCTAGCCAAACTTATTTTTATTCTCCAGTAGTATTGGTGCACAAGAAAGATGGATCATGGTGTATGTGTCTAGATTATAGAGAGATCAAAAATCTCACTATTAAAGATAAGTTTCCCATTCCTGAAATTGATGAATTGTTGGATGAACTACATGGAGCAATTTACTTCACCAAGTTGGATATTCATTTAGGATATCATCGAATTAGAATAAATATAGAAGACATTCCAAAAACAACATTTACAACTCATCAAGGTCATTATGAAGTTTTTTCCATGCCTTATGGCCTTAGTAATTCACCTTCCACATTTCAAGGTTTAATGAGTTCCATTTTCAAACCCTTCCTTAGAAAAATTTTGTTAGTGTCTTTTGATGATATACTATGCTTAATTTCCATGAGCTTGGGTCTAGGATATAATCTTAGAATCTCTAACGTTTCCAAACCAAAAATCGCAACAAATCTACTTTGCACAATATAAACCAGTAAATCACACATGCACACGTACAGACAATTTTTTACAATCTATTGTACAAATATGTACAACAACCCAATCTTCATTATATTGAACTAAATGAATAATACAATAGTCTAGGTCTTACCGTACAAGGGATAATGACCCTTAATTATCCATAAGTACAAGAATACAAGATACAATGACAATCTAGCCGCAGTCTCTATTTCGTATCTCATCCTGTCGGTCCTTTGCTCTTTTTATGCTCTCTAGTGCCCCTTAGTCCATCAAGAGACAACACATAGAGTCTCCAGGAGGGTTCCACATATCACTACTACAAGTCGCTTCTACTAAAATGAACACTTGTTGATCCAATATGCTCTTCTAGGCTAGCCAACACATGAGCTCCAATCTGCCTTGTAGTAACTTCTTTCATCCATTAAAGAGCTACACATAGGCTCAACAACTTCACCCAAACTTCAGTGGTCAAACTCCCTTTATTAATTCTATTCAAGGGATACTTCAGGATATCAACACATTTCCCTCCAACAAACCAATGATCCCAGATCCGTCCACTGTAAGATCTACTCCTTATTGAGGTTTCCAACCACCCAAGTCAACCTCAAAAATTGGCTCCCATGGGCTGCATATAAATCTAATCCAAAAATAAGGATCCAACACCTAGCAATCATAGAGAAAAGACATACCTTCACTTTATGAACTGGTATAACTATTATAGGTTTTTTTAGGGCATGCACAGTCCACGTCAAACCTACAAAACATCCTCAACAATCCTTTAAACTAATGCGGCTTACCTTCCTCTTATTTTTGTCTTCCCACACTATTTGTTACATGACTTATGTTGTAGGAATAGGCCTTATGTCCCCCTCCAACTACCCCAACAGTTCTGTGTTACCTCTGTGATTACCACAGAGTCTGCTGCATATCAAAATTTGGGAGGACTCACCCTAAAACATGCATCCGACAACCCAAAATTATCTCTCTTCAATGCATCCTCCCTGCAGATTGGTTTTCACCTTCAAAATAGTCACAAGAGGGCTCCAACGAACCTCCTTTCCTTCGTTGAAGATGCCACTAGCCTGTAGCCAACACATAGATGCCTTTCTCCCTTAATGTGAGTTTCTATCTTACTCCTTTGTTGCCCTTATGTTGCACACTTCTTGGATATGCTTCAAATGAATTACATCACCTCCATTTTATACACTAAAGGAAGGCTTCTTTAAGATGTCCAAATTAGCTTGACAACATGTCATTAGTCCATTATAACACTAGGCCAACCTTAACACTTGTTGTCCATGCCCACTCCTTAACTTAAAAATTTCATAACTTGCTAAGAAAAACTCAGATTTTGATGATTCTCGAAGCGTTGGATTCTCCTCACCATTCTCTATCATCTCCATCCATCAGATGTCCAAAATTCTCCATAGTTTTGTCCCAAACATCGATGGGTGAAAAACCACAAACTTGGGTTCCAAGCCCACAAATTACTTTTTTGGTGCTTCACCCTCCAAAATCTGAACCCTAGGGCTTGGAGTACCTCCCAAGATACTCAAATATCAACACTCCCTCTTAGAGAGGGAGGTACTTCCAAGACTAGGAAGTAACTCATCATCATCATCATTACTCACAACACTCCCCTAAATCATGTGGCTCACAATTGAAGCAATCCTTGTAGCATGAACTACGCCTCTCTTGGAAGTGTCGTTATCACTGGAAGCATCTTGTTTCTTCTTATTCTCCTGTATCGCTTTCCAATCCCTCCATGATTCATTCTTGGAAAATGTGGAAGAACCCTTTCTCCCCACTGAACACACACTCTTCTTGGGTTGCAAAGTATCCCTCTGAATTTTCAAGATCCCACTAGAACCCGACTCCCTCTAAGCCTATAGAATCTAAACATTCTTCTCTGGAACCTGCACCTGCTCCTCTGAAGCCTGAACCTACGACTCCTTCTGCTTCTTCTTTCCATGATCCATAGGCTTGCCCGTCAGCCTGTATAGACCATGCTCTCTAACTCCAAGCACAATAAATGCAGAGATATATCCTTTGGGCTTGAGTCTTTCCTTCCCATCCTAGAATAAGACCTCAAACCCCTTCTTCTCGATCATCGAGATAGATAGGACGTTGTATCTGAGTCATGATACAAACAGTGTTGATTTATGGTAGCATCGAATGTGCTCTAGCCTTGTAATTTTGTATATAGGCTAATACACATGTATTCCATAATACCCAGAAAGGATTTTGGAAAATTCCACTTAGAGATGGTTTAATTAAATTAATTAACTATTTTTTAATGGTTCCCTAAGTCTAAACTTAGGGAAACTGATTAATTAAAGGGTATTAATTAAACCAAGTGTGAATCTTCTAGATAAAGTCATGGATCAAATCTTAGTTAATCTTAGCCCTTTATTATGATTTAATCTTGGTCGTTGATGAGTCAGTGAAAGATTATAAAGGAGAGCTTCATGGGCATTTGGAAAACACATCAGACAGAGAAATAATCTAGAGATCGATTTCTTCAGCCGAAGGAAGAATCAAAGTGATTCTCGATTACAGAGAGGGGAAGGTGAAATCTCCAGAAGAGAGAGTTTCTAAAAGATAGAGAGTACAAGGATAGAAGAGAGAAGGAAGCCACACAAACAATGCAGAGCTATACAAGCAACAGTTACGTTGGGCCAGCGCATAGCAGCAGAGGGAGTTTCGATTTCAGTCGGAGAGGTAGCTGAGGGTTCATCCAGTATCTGAAGGGAATTTCTGGAAGGGGAGAAAACTCTAGTCTCACCCAGCAGTGGGCACCTAGGCAGTGACAATGAGCAGTAGCAATAGTGACACAGTGACAGCGTGAGAGACATAGTCACTGTGCAGAAATTATGCAGATCTACTTAGTGTGGGTGCAGGTCAGTGCCGAAACTTCGTGGTGAAGTGAAAATTGTCTCACTAGCCTATTCTCATCAGATTTATTCAGATGATTGATTGATAATTACAATCACACATTTGTACTTAGAATTTCTACATAATAAAGAAACCCTCAGATCTGTTGCACCGGTTTTCCTGAGTTGGGTTTTTGTGAGGACAATTGTCCAAAAATAATGGTGTCTATGTGTGAATACTTGTGTTATTTCTTTCATGTTGTTTATTTATCATGAATTCTATAGCATATTTTATTTTGATATTTAACACAGTAGAATTTTAAATAATTGTGTTGAGAATGCAATAGAAGAAATATAATCAGTAGTTGCAGTAGAATTCTACATTATAGAATTTTCACATGGTATCAGAGCTATCAGATCCAAAGGAAGCAAGGTTAGAGAGGAGACTGCGCAAACCAGAAGCTTAAGAAGGGACGTAGCATAGAGGAAAGAAAGCACATATAAGTATGGTAGACTTAGATTTTGTATCCTCTAGGTTAAAAGAGGATTGTGCATGCTTGTCAAGTTCAATATCTGTAGGGATCTAGTATATTGATAGCGAGGCTTCAGCTCATATGACTGGAGCACAAGAATATTTATCGAGCTATAGGGAGGAGCATATGAACTTCCAAATCACTATGGGGAATAGCACGAAATGCACCCCAGTTGGGAAAGGAGTCATAGTGTTTCAAAGGGAAGCCGGAACCAGTGTCAAGGTCACAGATGTACTACATGTGTCAGGGCTTGGGATGAATTTAATCTCAGTATCCTAGTTTCCAGACAAAGGGAATGACATACACTTTATCGGGAATAAAATCAAGATGCTGCGTTCAGATAATGGTGGAGAATAAATAGATAGAGACTTCATAGATTTATATGAAAAGGAGGGAATCAGGAGGGAGTGGACTGCACCATACAATCCCGAACAAAATGGTGTGGCAGAATGGAAAAACAAGACAATTGTAGGTGCAGCCAAGGCCATGTTATTCGACCTTTATTTACAAAGATATTTATGGGCTGAAGCTTGCAACATGGCAGTGTACATCCAGAACATGACTCCTCATAGAGCATTGATGAAGAAGACTCCTGAAGAGGTTTTCACAGGGAAGATACCGGAGGTAGGGCACCTTCAGATATTTGGTAGCATGGCATATTGTCATGTACCAAGCGAGAAGAGAAGCAAGCTTGATCAAACTGTAGAAAGGGGGTATCTTGTAGGATATAGTGAAACCTCAAAGGCATATAGGATCTATATTACTAAAATAAGGAAGGTTGTGATAAGATGTGATGTTAATTTCATGGAGGATAGAGCATTTCAGAAATCGTGTGATATGTTGGCAGAGGATCAAACTGCAAAATTTCCCTTGGTTCAAGAGCAGCAGGGTCACCAAGAAGAACAGATAGAAAGAAAGACTTTGGTACCTAGTACGGGTACTAACGTTTTCACAGAAGAAGAATAGGAGGAGACTCAGTCTGAGGAACATCCAGATCAAGAAGAAGAGTTGAGAGAACAGCCTTCCACCAGTGGTTGGATCAGCAGGGAAGCTCAGCAGATACTGAGGGACGCAGAAAACTTTATTGGGACTCCCAGGAATGGAAAGAGACAGTGTAGACCTCCTGAAACGTACCAAAGTTTGGTTGCCCAGGTAGAGGAACCTTCCAGCTTCCAGGAAGTTGTTCAGCACCAGGTATGGGTAGATGCCATGATAGAGGAGTATGCTTCTATCATGAAAAATGATGTCTGGGAAGTTGTGCCCAGACCTCAGAGAAAATTAGTTGTTGGATCATGATGGATCTACAAGATCAAATACACTACATATGGTAGCGTAGAGAAATATAAGGCAAGGTTCGTGGAAAAAGAGTATGCTTTGAAGGAAGGCATTGACTATGAAGAGACCTTCGCACCAGTTTCCAGATATACCTCCATCCGGACTGTCGTATCCTTAGCAACGCAAATGGGATGGGAGATTCATCAAATGGATGTCAATACAACATTCTTGAATGGAGAAATTGAGGAAGAGGTATATATCGAACAACCAGAGGGTTTTGAGACTCATGAAAGGAAGTCTCATGTGTGCAGATTGAAGAAAGCCCTGTACGGGCTCAAGCAGGCTCCGAGAGCATGGTATGGTCGAATAGATAGCTATTTGCAAAAAATGGGGTTTTTCAAGAGTGACACAGATCCCAATCTTTACTATTTTTTGGTAGAGGATGAGCCATTGGTATTATTATTATATTTAGATGATCTGTTTCTCATTGGATCATCTAGGCTCATCAAGGATTGCAAACGGAATCTAGAAGTTGAATTCGACATGAAGGATTTGGGGTTGATGCATTGCTTCCTAGGCTTGGAAGTCTGTCAGAAGAATGGAGATATATTCATGGGGCAGGAGAGGTATGCCTTGGAAATTCTGAAGAGGTTCAGAATGCAGGTTTGCAGGCCCATGGCCACACCCATGATCACCAATTGGAAAAATATAGATGCCTCAGAAGATGCAGAAGTAGACCCCACATTATACAGACATCTCATCGGGTCATTGATGTATCTGGTTAACACTAGACCAAACATTTGCTTTTCTGTCAACACTCTTATTCAATTCATGGTGGAACCCAAAAGAGTGCACTGGGCAGCAGCAAGGCACGTGCTGAGGTATGTACAAGGAACAATCGGATTTGGTATAAGGTATGTCCGAGGAGAGGATGTCAGACTCAGTGGATTCACAGACGCAGATTGGGAAGGAAGCTCAGTGGACAAAAAAAGTACCTTTGGGTATTGTTTCAGCGTTGGGTCAGGAATGGTGTCCTTGTGCAGCAGGAAACATAAGTCAGTAGCATTGAGCACAGCTGAAGCAGAGTACATGGCAGCTAGTACAGCTACATGTGAAGCCATATGGCTTTGGAAACTTCTTGTGAGTCTATTCAGGAGCAAGATGGAGCCTACTAGCGTTTATTGTGACAATCAGAGTTGTATCAAACTCTATGAAAATCCAGTATTTCTTGATCGGTCCAAACATATTGACATCAGGTGTCATTTTATCAGAGACTGTGTTTAGCGTGGGGCAGTACAAATCCAGTACATTCCCACACGAGAACATACAACATATATACTCACTAAGGATTTGGGGAGGATTAAGTTCACTCAGTTCAGAGAACAGTTGGGTATGACTAAAAATCCATTTCGGTAGTCAATGGATCTTCAACGCAGTTAAAGGAAGGAGTTGCAGTATAGTAGCAGTTGGCAGTAGCATGCAGAGTCAGCACCAGTACAGTGGAAACATTTGTGCAGTGTTGGTGAGCAGCATCAACAACACTGCAGGAGATGTTACATGAGTTAGAGCAACACATAGAGTTGTATTGCTAGAGCACTTTCCTCGCTAATAGGATTCAGTGTTGATTTATGGTGGCATAGGATGTGCTCTAGCCTTGTAATTTTGTATATAGGCTAAGCCACATGTATTCCATAATACCCAGAAAGGATTTTGGAAAATTCCACTTAGATATGGTTTAATTAAATTAATTAATCATTTTTTATTTTTTCCTAAGTCTATACTTAGGGAAACTAATTAATTAAAGGGTATTAATTAAACCAAGTTTGAATCTTCTAGATAAAGTCATGGATCAACTCTCAGTTAATATTAGCCCTTGATTATGATTTAATCTTGGTCGTTGATAAGTCAGTGAAAGATTATAAAGGAGAGCTTGATGGGAATCTGGAAAACACATCAGACGGAGAAATAATCTAGAGATTGATTTCTTCAGCCGAAGGAAGAATCGAAGTGATTCTCGATTTCAGAGAGGGGAGGTGAAATCTCCAGGAGGGAGAGTTTTTGAAGGATAGAGAGTACAGGGAGAGAAGAGAGAAGGAAGCCACAACAACAGCGCAGAGATATCCAAGCAGCAGTTACGTTGGGCCAGCGTAAAGCAGCAGAGGGAGTTTCAATTTTAGTTGGAGAGGCAACTGAGGGTTCATCTAGTATCCGGAGGTAATTTCTGGAAGGGGAGAAAACTCTAGTCTCGCCCAGAAGTGAGCACCGTGCAGTGACAGCGTGAGGGACGCAGTCACTGTGCAAAAATTACACAGAGCTACTCAGTGTGGGTGCAAGTCAGTTCTAGAACTTTGTGGTGAAGTGAGAATTGTCTCACTAGCCTATTCTCATCAGATTTCTTCAGGTGATTGATTGATAATTACAATCACACATTTGTACTCAAAAATTTTGCATAATAAAGAAACCCTCAGATCCGCTACACCAGTTTTCCCGAGTTGGGTTTTTTCGGGGACAATTGTCCAAAAATAACGGTGTCTATGTGTGAATACTTGTGTTATTTCTTTCATGTTGTTTATTTATCGTGAAGTTTGCAACATATTTTATTTTGATATTTAACACAGTAGAATGTTAAATAATTGTGTTGAGAATGAAATTGAAGAAATATAATAAGTAGTTGCAGTAGAATTCTACATTATAGAATTTTCACAAATAGTACATCATGGACCTACATCACCCTTCCTGTCTCCATCCTGAATAGCACAATTCCCAATCCTCAAATCTCCTTCTGACTCTTATCGCCCAACACTATGTGCAACTTTGAGTCCCATTCAACTAGAGTCTTGAAAACCTCTTATGACCATGTCATATGTTTCGTCACACCACTATCGACATACCATCCATCTTCATCAATAATAGATTTTGAGAAATGAGAGATAATAGCGAATTAATCCTCCAATATCTTAGTGAGAGCATATATCTTAGTAGGAGTGGCAATACCAACAACCTGATTCCCTTTCTTCTTCTTCTTGTCTCCCTTCTTCTTCATCGGATATCTCGACAAAAAATGAACCATCTTGCCACAGTTGAAACACTTGACTTTACTCAAGTCCTTCGGATTACCCTTCATTCGTGCTACAAGGTCCACGTCCTCATCTTCCCTATTTGTTGGATGAAGATCCTCATCTCGCAACTCTTCCTAAATGAAGTCATCCTAGAGCCTATTTGAGTCTAGAAACTTCTCTCTGGAAATGATCCTTTTGATGAAGGGATTCCACTCCTCGGTGAACCCTTTCAAGGAAATCCTCACCATATCATTCTCTGAAATATTCACACTGATGCCAGCAAGCTCATATTTGACCCAAGACAATCTCATCAGATATGAAGTCACTCCTTCACCTTTCAACATCTTGGTGGACTTCAACTTATCATCCAACACCAGTACTTGGTTCTCGTTCTTATTCTGGAACAAATTATGAAGATACATACACATATAATGTGCAATGTTCTTCCTAAACAAATGAGGTATTAGGGGATCCTTCACACCATCAAGGATGATCAATCTCGCACTCGTATCCAAATCCTTGTACACTTCCAGCTCCTTTGGTTCAGTTGGCTTCTTAATGGCTTTCTCGATGAACTCCCAGATCATGTTGACTTGTAAGACCAACTTGATCCTTTCCTTCCATGGACTATAGTTGGACAACCCCTCCAACTTGTCCTCATACCGGAGACCAGCTTGTAAATTCGACATTGTAGTGATCCCTTCACCTACCATGTGACCAACTCCCTCTTAAGTTGTACTTTGTTGTGCACTTTGATGATTCACTGTCTTCCAAAGTAGCTCTGATATGCTCTGATACCATGTTTAATTTCCATGACCTTGAGTCTAGGATAGAATCTTAGAATCTCTGACGCTACCAAACCAAGAATCTCGACAAAGCTACTTTGCACAATCAAACAATATAAAGTAGTAAATCACACATGCACAAGTATAAACAACTTTTTACAAAACATTGTACAAGTATGTACAACAACCCAATCTTCATTATATTAAACCAACTGAAAAATACAACACTCTAGGGCTTCCCATACAAGGGATAATGACCCTCAATTATCCACAAGTAGAAGAATACAAGATACATTGACAATATATTTTCAGCCTCAATGTCATATCTGTCATGCCATTCCTTTACTCTCGTTCTACTCTATTGTGCCCCTTAGTCCATCAAGAGACAACACATATAGTCTCCAGGAGGGCTGCCACCTATCACTGTTGCAATTCGCTTCTGCTACAATGAACATGGGTTGATCCAGTTTGCTCTTCTAGGTTGGCCAACACTTGAGCTCCAATATTCCTTCTAGTAGCTTCTTTCATCCATCAAAGAGCTACACATAGGCTCAAAAACTTCACCCAAACATCAATGGTCAAAATCCCTTTATGACGGCTAGTCAAGTGTTACTTTTGGCTATCAACACGTTTCCCTCCAACAAACCATTGATGCCTATTCCATCCATTGTAATATACGTTCCTTGTTGAGGTTTCCAACCACCCAAGTCAACCTCAACAATTGGCTCCCATAGGCTGCATATAAATCTGATCCAAAACTGATCCAACGATGAGGATCCAATACCTACAAATCACAGAGAAAATACATACATTCACTTCATGGAAATTTTTAATTGTTGTAGGTATGGTTAGGGCATGCAGAGTCCACATCAGCCCTACAAAACACCCTCAATAGCCCTCCAAAATATTGTGGCTTACCTTCCTCTTCTTGATTCCTTCCCACGCTATCTGTTACATGAATTCTGCTGTAGGAATAGGCTTTATTGCCCCCTTCAACTACCCAAACATTTTTGTGTTACCTCTGTGATTACCACAGAGTCTGTGGCTTATCAAAATCAAGGAGGACACACCCTAAAACATGCATCCAACAACCCAAAATTATCTCTCTTTAATGTGGCCTCCCTGCAGTTTGGATTGCACCTTCAAAACAGTCACAAGAGAGCTCCAACAAACCTCCTTTCCTTCATTGAAGATGCCACTAGCTTGCGGCCACCACATATATGAATTTCTCCCTTAGTGCGAGTTTCTATATTACTCCTTTGTTTCCCTTGTGTTTCACACTTCTTGGATATGCTTCAAATGAATTACATCACCTCCCTTTTATACACTAAAGGATGGCTTATTTAAGACATCCACATTAGCTTGACAACCTAGCATTAGGCCATTATATCACTAGGCCGGCCTTAACACTTGTTGTCCATGCCCACTCCTTAACTTAAAAAACTCATAACTCACTAAGATCAACTTGGATTTTGACAATCCTTGAAGCGTTGGATTCTCCTCACCATCCTATATCATCTACATCCATCACATGTCCAAAATGCTCCATGGTTTTGGCCCAAGCATCAGTGAGCGCAAAACCCAAAACTTGGGTTCCAAGCCCACAAATGAATTTTGTGGCACTTCACAACCAAACCTTGAAACCTAAGGCTTAGGGTATCTCCCAAGCTACTAAAAAATCAACATACTAATCTATAGAAAGTATTTGAAAGACCATGTTCAACATGTTGATCAGGTGCTCAAACTGTTGGAGGAGAAATAATTGTATGAAAAACTCTCCAAATTTTTCTATGGGGTACAAAAAGTGGAATATTTGGGCCATATTGTATCCCATGAGGGTGTTAAGGCAGACTCTAACAAAATTAAATCCATCAAGGAATGTAAAATACCCACAAACATAAGGCATCTTCGAGGATTTCTCAGGTTGACAGGGTATTATCGAAAGTTTGTTAAGAATTGTGGCAAGATAACAACACCTATAACAACATTACTGAAGAAAGATGAATTTTATTGGAACCCAAAAGTAACTAATGCCTTTGAACATATTAAAGAGGTAGCGTGTCGAGCTCCGGTATTAGCTACACCAAACTTCACAAAAACATTTATTGTGGAATGTGATGCCCCGTGAAACAATATTGGTGTTGTTTTAATGCAAGAAGGAATACCCATTTCTTTTAAAAGTCATCCAATCAAGGGAAATTATTTACATAAAGCTATTTATGATAAGGAAATGTTAGAAATCATACATGCACTAAAGAAATGGCGCCCTAACCTAATGGGAAGACACTTCAAGGTAAAAACAAATCATGAGAGTATTAAATACTTCTTTTAAAAAATATTATCTTAAGAAGAGTAGAAAAAATGGGTTAGAAATATGTCGGGTTATGACTTTGAAATCATAAAAAATAAAAGAAATTTTTTTTTGCAGATGCACTCTTAAGAAGGGATGAGGATGTGGAAGTATTGTTGTATGCCATTTCTATTATCCAACCTGTTTGGATAACTAAAGCGAGGGAGGAATGGAAGAATGAAGAAGAGGTGTGGACACTCAGTCAAAAAATGTAACAAGATCCCAATACATTTGATACATTTACCTAGAAAAATGACTCATTATGATACAAAGATCGCTTATATCTATATAAGAACTTCCAAATCAAACAAAATATTCTTTTGAAGTTGCACACCTCTCCTTTAGGAGGGGACTTAGGATTTCTTAAAAATTACCACGAGGTCAAGGAATATTTTTTTTGGGATGGCCTTAAATCTGATATTCAAAAGTTTGTGGAAAAATGTTTGGTTTTCCAACAAAATAAAGTTGAGACAATTAAGACACCAGGGTCTGTTACAACCTTTAGCCATTCCAAGTCGGCGTTGGGAGGAGGTCTCTATGGATTTTATCACAGGTTTACCCAAGTCTGAAGGAAAGAGTGTCATCATGGTGATGGTTGATAGACTTACCAAGTATGATCACTTTTGTGCACTATTTCATCCTTTCAAAGCCAGTACAGTTGCTACTACATTTATGGAAACAGTTCAAAAGCTACATGAAAACCCAAATATTATTATAAGTGATAGAGATCCCATTTTCACTAGAAATTTTTGGGCAAAATTAGTTTCTTGTCTTGGTACTCAATTAGCTCATAGCTCTTATCATCCTAAATCTGATGGAGAAATTGACATAGTGAACGAATGTTCGGAGGAATATCTTTTTTTCTTTTTATCTGATAGAAAAACACAATGGGTCAAGCGGTTACCTATGAAAAAATGGTGGTATAACACTTCCTTCCATACCACAACAAAAATGACCCCATTTATGGCACTTTATGTATATAATCCATTGTCCATCACGTCGTCTTTAAGAGAAAATTCCAAGGTTCAAGCAGTGGAATATCACTTCGAGCATCAACAACAAGTTCTACAACTCTTAAAGGATAACCTGACTCTGGCACATAATCGAATGAAACAATAGGTAGACCAACATTGCAATGAAAGAAGTTTTGATGTAGGAAATTGGATATTTTTACGGCTACAACCATACAAAAAAATGTATCTCAAGCAAGATAAGAAGGATAATAAATTATCGCCCAAGTACTATGGTCTTTACAAGGTGTTGCAAAAGATTGGTACCGTAGCATACAAATTGGAGTTGCCTACATCTTCCCGAGTACACCCAGTTTTCCATGTTTCATGAAAAGCTCCCAGTTCAAACAATGTTTCTGAAACTTGACAAGGAAGGAAAAATCATATTGGATCCTGAAGTAGTCATGTAATCAAGAACTCAATAGCTACAAAATCGATCAATTTCATAGTATCTCATTAAATGGAAGAACTTACTAGTTGAAGATTCCACATGGGAGGACGATAATTTTATATAGAAGCATCCATAACTACTCAGGTGTTGAGGAAAAAACCTTTTTGAAGGAGAGGGGCATGTTAGGTCCCTATAATAGTAGTGTAGCCCCCATATTTGTATTGCTATGCCCCATGTAGCCCCATATTGTTATTGTTGTGCCCCATGTAGCCCCCATATTGTTATTGTTTTTCCCCATAGAAGGCCACTATTGTCACCCATCCCAAGACTCCTCTAGCTCAAGCACACTTAATTATAGAGTTTTCCCCACAATCAAACCCACTTAGCTTGCTACCCTATTTGAAAAACCTTAGCAAGTAGTGAACTATTTAGTCATATCTCCCTTCACTTGTTTTCATTTAAGCATGGGGATTTCACTGTCTAACATATTAGATATCATTTTCAGTATTAACAACATAGATTAAGTAATTAAAATGTGACTATATCCATCAATATTAGTCTCAACTAACAAAATTTCTCATGATTTTTAATAGTCAACATAACATTCATTGCATCATTTGATGCTCACAAGGATGAAGAAGTGGGATTGTTACTAGCAAAAATAACATAGCATCAATCACCACTTCTAAGCCTTGCACTTGGTAACCAAGAACTCCTAGGAGGTCACCCTCCCAAGAATCCTTTGATTCAAGCACGATTAACTGTGGATTTTTCTCCACAATCAACCCAACTTATCTTGCTACCCCATTTGCAAAACCTTAACAAATATTATGCCACATGAACTCTTTATCCAAAGCTCCCTTCACTCTTTTTCATTGAAGTATGTGGATTTCATAGTGTGACATATTAGATATCATTTTTGAGATTAATTGCATAGAGTAAGTCATTAAACTATGATCATATCCATTAGTATTGGTCTCAACTGGCCAAATTTCTCATGATTTTCAATAGTCAACATAGCATTCATTACATCGGGTGATGCTCATAACGACGAAGGAGTGGGATTTATACTAGTGAAATGAATTGCATAGCATCAACCATCACCTCTGGGGCTTGGACACAATAGCTAGTACTTACCTGGGAGGTCACCCATCCCAAGACTGGATATAGTGTGCTTAGCTGCGACGTTTTTCCCACTATCAAGCCTACTTAACTTGCTTTCCCATTTGGAAAACCTTCACAAGTATTATTTCATATTAAATATTCAGTCAAATTTCCATCCACTCTTTTTCATTTAAGCCCCATGCTACATTTCTATTAGATAAATATTACGTTTTCATCTCTCCAAAATTGTGTAATTTGCATATTTGATTTTTACATTATATTTTCTTGTTGACTAGGTAATTTCCAATGCTTAATGTTTATTTTGATTTTAAATTTTATAGATTTGAAAATGATAAGTGATTGAATACATACCTTTAATATAATAGAGCAAATTTACTGTGATTTTAGATCTAGTTTATGCTTGGAAATGTGTCCATAGTGATAGAACTTGTTGGCATGTGTTAGGTATATTTTATTTTGGTTTGCTTTGTTGGACTGAAGTGAGATGAAATTTTTTCTGCTATATGCTATTGTAAATTATATCTTAGGCCAACATTAAGGTTGAAGTTAATAGGAATTAGATCTAGGAAACCACTTGTGTGAGGTGAAGTTTTTGAATTTTCTATAGAAGTATTAAAACACAACAAATTGAACACTTTGGTAAACCCTCCAATATCTGCTCAAGCCTTCACCACTACTCTCTTGAATATGTGTTGGACACTCGTGAACAATATGCTCTCTTGTTCCTTATATGTTAAGGACCATATCTTCCATTCGAGTTGCCTTGTGTGCACTATATTTCTTGTAGCCTCCCTCCTTTTTAGTGGAAATTGAAGCTTCACCTAAACAATTTTTGCTTCCTACCACCCATAATTTTTAATCCTCTTTTCCTTTTCCTCAATCTCTTGGGATATAGTTTTTGTTAAGACCTTTTCTTCTCTTAGCCTTTCACTTATACTATTTCTTCTTTACCTTTGAATTGATTTCTTTATAGTTTTATTTTATTTTACAAGGTGTTTCCCATGATATGAACATGAGAGGTAAATTTGGTCTTATGTAGATTGATGGGATCATCCTAACTTTCAAAAGGTTGGATATTGATGGAAGTTTATTCAATAATGTGTCTTTTCTTCATTACACTAACCACGTAATCACATCCTAGTCACTTTATTTTGATATTGCGTGGTTAGATCATAATTTTCCTCTAAAATGGTCACTCATTTTCATTCATGTTCCAAGTCATTTCCATAGTTTTACCTAGGTAATTTGTTTCTTGCAATCAAATTATCACATTTTCTTAAGTGAATTCCACTTCAAATGTGTATTTTCACCACATCACATCACATCACATCTTAACCTTTCACCTAAATAAAATCCATACTTAACCTTACTTTTCACTTCACTCCCTCTCTTAGAGGGCACGTGGGACTTTTTGCTTAAATGATATTAAACCCTTAATTCTCATAATTTCACTTTTCATAGTGTGAATGTGCCTAATTAGTTCCATAATTTTTAAATAATTCCTAAACATCAAGTTGAGTGCCCAAGTATTGGTTTATTGGTACTTTACCATTCTAACTCTTCGTCGAGAGTTTTCCCTGTGTTTTACTTAGTAATTGCTCATTATGGGTTTTAACTTAAATTCCATGTGGTACACATCAGAATAGGTGCTCCCAATTTTACATGCGTTACTATAATACACACAAAAAACGCTAGTCAACCTTAACCTTGGCCTAGACTTGTTCACATGTGCTAATTCCTTCATGACTCATCCTTATCCATTGGCACAAGGCTTGAGGAGATAATTGAGCATTAATTTTAGTAGGTTATACTAATGACCCCTACACCCTAGGTTTTTTGACTCTCTACCTCAACTAGACACCTCATAAATATTATCCACTCGTGTAGACATCCTTGGGTGGTGTGCTTCACTATGAGAACATACCCACTTCTTACATAGCCCTGTTTACATCTTGCACATGTGTGAAGTAACTAGTAATAGTTTGACTTGGTCAAAGGGCACAAATTTGCACACATTTTGAGGATATCTTATGGATTTTATGAAGACCCATTTTCACACATTTTGAGGAGATCTCATGGATTTAATGAAGACTAATTTGCACAAATTTTGAGGACATCTCATGGATTTGATGAAGACCCACATATTTTAAGGGGATCTCATGGATTTGATGAAGACCCACATATTTTGAGGGGATCTCATGGATTTGTTGAAGACCCATTTTCACAAGTGTCAATGGTGCATTTTCCAAAGTGAGACATTCAATGTTTCCTTGGTCAAAATGAACACAAATACACATTCTTCAAGGGAACATGAAATGATGAACAATTTAATATAATAGAGGTTATGAAGTGGAAAAAGAAACTCTTTCATACGATGTAGTTTTTCAACGACTGCTTCATGATTATTTTATTCAAAATTGTCCACAAAGGCATAAGAAAAAAGGGTGCATGAGCTAATAAGGTTATTTTATTAGCGTTTTTTAGTCAAATGGATAGAAAGGATGAAGGACTGAGGATGCACTAGTTCATGGATGATAATTATATTATTTTTTGATCAAAATACTTTTAGAAATAGTTAACTAATGAAGACACATTCATAACTAGAAGATCAACCTCGTTTTTAGCTTTACACACAATTTTGGCATGTTATAGACTTGGAAAATTACTCATCCATTCAAAAAATTTCCCTAATTTGTGTTAGTTTTTGTAGCATCAGATGTGTTTTAGCCTTGAAATTTGTGGAGAGGCTATAATGCACGAGATCTCCAAGACCCAGAAATCATATCTGGAAATTCCACCTAGAAATGACTTAATTAGATTATTAGTCAGTTTTTAAATATCTCCTAAGTCTAAACTTAGGGAATATGATTGATTAATCATAATTAATTAAGTCAAGGTGTGAATGTTCTAGAGAGTCACTCGGATCAACTTCAAGTTAATCATAGCCATCAATTAAGAACTAATCTTGGTCGTTGAAGTCTCAACAAAGGATTATAAGAAGAAGTTGATGGGGCTTGGAGAAATCACTTCAGCATTTTGATTTTACTGGGAGATCGATTTCTAGAGTAGAAATTGTTTGTTTCCAGAGAGAGATTCAGTGAGATCGAAGTAGTGAGAGAGGGGCATATACAGTGAAGCCGAAGGAGGAATTCCAGATACGGTGAGTGCATTTGCAGAGAGGCAAAGAATTCATAGAGAGGCTAACGTAGAGGAAGCGCAGTAGCCTCTAGAGGCAATTTTGTATTTGTTTGGGAGAAGCAGTGATTCAATATCGGAAGATGGGTAGAGGTTCTAGAGGCTAGGAGAGTCATTTTCCTAAATAGAAGCTAACGAGACAACTTGAGGATAATCTGCTCCGAGTTGAGTGCTGAAATGACTGCGCTAGGGTGACGCAGTGACTGCGCAGAGGCAGTTTGGACAGCTCAATTTTGAGCTAAGGTTAATGCTCGTAATCGCTTGTGGAGTGAGGAAATTCCTCACTAGATTTTTCTTGTCATTTTTTCTGTGTAGGATTTCCAGTTTGGGCATCCAGTTGAACTCAAATTATTTCAATACTACATAATATTAAAACCCTCAGTTGTTGCACCGGCTTTCCCGAGTTGGATTTTTCTGGGGAATTTCATCCAAAAATAACTGTGTTATTTTATTTGTGTGTGATAGCATTTCTTCCAACGTTTATTTCTTCCACAATTTATTTGTGTAGGTTGTAGTGTATTTATTTCAGTGTTTATCGTAGAAAACTGCAGCTAAATTGTTAAATTTAATTAATAATTAGGAGAAATAATATCAATTGTTGTAATAGGATTCAGGTTTCCGAATTTTCACATGGTATGAGAGTGCAGATGATCGACCAGAGAGCTCAGTAGAAAAGAAAGGAGTTTCGCTGTTTAATGTGGGCAACAGATTAAAACCCCAGAGGGCAGCGCAGTCACCTTGGCCAATAAAAATTTCTTGAGGAGAATTTTATTTTTATAAGAGAGGGACAGAAAATTCAATCTCTTCAGATCAAGGGATTACAGAGGCAGAGGGAGCAGCCATAATTTTTCATAGGGAGATCTCTATTTGGACACAATAGTTTTGCAGTAATTTTCTAGAGAAGAGCTAGCATCGGGTGAAAGAAAAGCAGACACTGAGGGGAAATTTTCCTCAAGGAACTTCTATTCTCAAGAATTTTGTTTTCCCTTATAGATCAACAGTTGTTGTGAGCAGAGTTTCTCACTCCAAAAGGGAGTGTGAATAGATTAACAGAATGGAAGAGGATATTTTCGACATTTGTTGTTGAGAAGGCCACAACTAGGCTTCGATATCAGGACAGGTTGGATGGAGCTTCCAACTATGTTATCTGGAAGGAAAGTATCTCTTTCCTTCTAGATGAGTTTGATCTCAAGGCTTATATCGATAATGTGGTAGCAGTCCCATGGATGCGGATCAGCTCAAAGAGTACAAAGAGGAGATGGCGAGGGAAAATAGGTTGATCCTTGATGGTGTTTGGGATCACATTGTATCACACATAGCGTCCAAGGCAACGGTGAAAGATATGTGGGATACACTTTCCATGCTATACTAGGGCACTTCCGAGCAACGAAATATGTACTTGGAGGAGAAGCTGAGATGCGTCAAGATGCCGAAAGGGGAACGCATAGACCCTTCCTCACCATTCAATAGATTTTGGACCAGCTAGTAGCTGTTGGGGCATTGCCTCAACCCACAGAGCTAGTACGATTGGAACTCAACAATATCTCCAAGGAGTGGCATGTATTTGTCCAAAGTATCTTGAGTAGAGACACCTTGCCAAGGTGGGACGAGATGTGGGCCGATTCACAATAGGATGAGTTGAGACGATAATTATTAAAAATCTCCATCAGTGGAAACAACATCAGTGGATAAAAGCAGGTTAAGGAGGAGGAGAATGTGGCCCTCACATTGAAGGGTCCTAGCAGGGATATGGGGAGCAGCGAAAGAAGAAGAAGGACCTGTCAGAGGTCAAGTGCTTCAGGTGTGGTGAGCTAGGCCACTAAAATACCCAGTGTCCTCTCAGAAATAAGGACAAGGTGGAGAATCAGAACCAATAGGTAGCTTTTGTAGAGATCGATAGGTTATCCTCTAGGCTAGAGGAATACTTCGCCATGTTTGCAGACATCCCTCCAGGAATGAGGTGGGGTGACTTGGTTTTGTAGCCCAGAGTGCTACAGATGGACAGGATCATTGAGGAGTTTGCTTCTTGCATCAGTAATTGGCTACGGGGGGCCCACAATATTCAGTAGTAGGATGGACCAGTGGCAGTTGGTGAAATCAGATGCCAGAGTGACATTTGCAGAGACTAGTAGCAGTCAGAGTTGGAAGCAGTGCAAATAGAACAGTGCAGAGTCAGCAGTGGCGAAGATTCCTTAGAGACAGTGCATATGCTAGTAACAACCAGGACTCGAGAGATAGATGCATCATATTGAACACAGTTGGTTCAATATTTTGAATGTTTCTCTGTTGTAGATGTTGCAGTTGCAGCAACAACAAATGAGAGGGGTTGCAGTGCAGATGTCATGTTGGCAGCAGTTAAGCAGGGTCAACAACAACAAATATGCAACGCATATTAGAGTTGTTCAATGGTTGGTGGGCAACAAAATCTAGACATCAACAACGTGACAAGAGATGGTGCAGAAGTAGAGTATTGCTATTAGAGATGCAACAATACTAGAACACATTCCTCGCTAAGAGGGAGTTTTAGTTATTGTAGCATAATATGTATTCTAGCCTTAAAAATTTGTGGAGAGGTTAGAATACATGACATCTCCAAAACCCATAAATCGTTTCTAGAAATTCCACCTAGAAATGACTTAATTAGATTATTAGTCAGTTTTTAAATATTTCCTAAGTCTAAACTTATGGAATATGATTAATCAATCAAAATTAATTAAGTCAAGGTATGAATGTTCGAGAGACCCACTCAGATCGACTTCAAGTTAATCCTAGCCATCAACTTAGATATAATCTTGGTCATTGAAATATCAACAAAGGATTATAAGAAGAAGTCGATGGGGCTTGGAGAAACCACTTCAACATTTCGATTTAACTAGGAGATCGATTTCCATAGTAGAATTTGTTTGTTTTCGGAGAGAGATTCAGTGAGATCAAAGCAATGAGAGAGGGGCAGAGACATTGAAGCTGGAGGAGGCATTCCAGATCCGGTGAGTGAATTTGCAGAGAGGTAGAGAAGCCACATAGAGGTTGACGCAAGGGCATTGTAATAGCCTCTAGAGGCAATTTCATATTTGCTGGGGAGAAGCAGTGATTCAGTGTCGGAAGTTGGGTAGAGGTTCCGAAGGCCAGGAGAGTCATTTTACCAGACAACAACTGACCAGAAGAATCGAGGAGAAGTTGTTTCGAGCTGAGTGTCGAAGTGACTGCACTAGGGTGACACAGTGACTGCGCAGAGGAAGTTTGGACGACTCAATTTTGAGCTGTTGTTAGTGCTCAGAATCCCCTGTGGAGTGAGGAAATTCCTCACTAGAATTTTCTTGCCAATTTTTCTCTATAGGATTTCCAGTATGGGCATCCAGTTTTACTCATATTATTTCACTGGTGCATAATATTAAAACTCTCAGCTATTGCACTTGTTTTCCCAAGTTGGGTTTTTTTTCTGGGGACTTTCGTCCAAAAATAATTGTGATATTTTATGTATGTGTGCTATCATTTCTTCTAGTGTTTATTTCTTCCACATTTTATTTGTGTAGCTTGTTGTGTATTTATTTTAGTATTTGTTGTAGAAAACTACAGATAAATTGTTAAATTTAATTAACAATTAGGATAAATAATAATAGGGTTCAAGTTTTCAAATTTTCACATTTTGACCAAGAAATACTATCAATTGGAGATGATTATTTGTTGGAGTGTGCCCTCATTAATAGGCTTATACACTTGACATCCATGCACACATTTGGGAAAATGTTATCAAATTTTGATCTATTGAAGAGTGCCTTGCACATGAGGAGGATCAAAGCCTCTCAAATTTTGTCTTTGCATGAAGATGAAGATGGAGGAAGGTGACATGTTGCACTATACTCATCTAAAACATTGTATCCAAGCATATACTATGAGTTCTTAACCTAATTATCCCTCCTAGGCATTTGTTGTAAAAATTTTAATATTTTCCTAAGAAGATAATATTTTATTGAAGAGGTGAGTTGAAGTAAAACCTATATAAAGGTTTTGTCTTTGTGTTTTGTTCTTGGGAAAATTCTTGAATGGAAGAATGTGTCAACAAGCTAACTACGTCCAATAGATGAAGGTAAATTTTGTCTAAGATATGTTGTTATTTATGTACAATATTTTATTTGTGATAATTGTTCTAGGTGCAACTTAGTAAACATTAGTATTCATATTTGGTTGTCAAATTCAAGTGTAGAAGAATTTTATCTCAAGAGTAGTTATAGTCATATGCATCCAGTGTGGGCAAAATCTTTCGCCTTGTCTTTGAGAGAAGATGTTTTAAGCCCTAGACCTCCAATGGTGAGTGAATGCTTAACCACTTCTTCATTCAATTTAGTTGTGAGCTCATATTGTGAGTTCCTTCCTTCACACCTTGTAGCTTCTTGTTTATTAAGTTAGACATGATATAAAGATTGTCATCTTGCCTATTTGTCGCCCCTAACATTTCATTTGAGAATGTCATCTTAGATTGCATCCATAACTACATAGGCTAAGCAAAAATACATTGGATTCCCTTCACTTGTCATCCCAAATTATTTTTAATAATTTCCCATTTACATTGTTGTATTTGTTTTACATTATGTTTTTATGGTCTAAAAGGGTAGAGAGAAACTTTCTTGAATCTCTTTGGTTTTCACTCATTAACAAGTTAAGAGGATCGACAATGTTACATATATTTTGCAATTAAAGCCTAGTGTCTGCGTAGAAAAATCATTTAAAAGAAAGCATTTTTCATTCTTCACTTTCTTAGTACCACAAAGATTACATATTCTTTCATTCACACCGTGTTATAGGTTTTGTCTAGGACCACTAAAGGTCCTCAAAATTCATTCTTATGTTGACAATCTTAATTTTCTTCCTTAAAGATCTCTTTATAGTACTTGAATTTTGTCTTATTCTCTATTTCTTCTTCATATCTTAGTTTCTCTTTATATTTAGTTGTCATGGTACTTTTAATGGAATCAATATTTTGTAGAGTTGACTCTGCTTTTGGTTTTTTTATATCACTCATTTTAAATTCTCAATTTTCTTTTACCATATTATAGATTAGGGTTTTTCAATTTTAATTATGGTTTTTTTTTTTTTTTGTAACAAATAATTCTCATTTTTAATAATATTGGTTACTATTTTATATTAATTTTAATATTTTATTTTGTAAAATATTACTATATTTTATTAAAATTTTCATATTGATTTACATATATATAAATTATTATTTATGTTTATTTTATTTTTCAACAGTAATTACAAGTATTTTAATAATTGCATTTGGAGACATTTTCTTTTTATACATTTGAAAGGGGAAGAATGACTATGTCTAAGATCAAAGGTTCTCTTTTAAAGTTTTAATTAAATTAATTTGGGAAACAATTCATTTTAAATTTAGTTATAAATTAAAATTTTAGATATATAACTACTTTAATATGTTATTTTTGTTTTACATAAAGGTAATTGGTTTTATTAATTAATATTTGATGTATTATTACATTTAACTAGAAAAAATAAGATAAAAATTATATAGTAAAATGAATATATCTATATATATATATATATATATATATATATATATATATATATATGCAATTTTAAGGGTTTTTTTTCCTTCATTCAAACGAGTTCGATTAATTCATCAAAACATTATATCAGATTTGTAGTATATAAGCATTTCTCTCTCGGCTTCACTTCGATCATATTTATTGGCCAAAAGAGATATACAAAAACTAATAGCGAAGTGGCAAAAACTATAACGTGTCCATATACCAAAAAAACAAATACTCTAGAAAACATAGAGAATACATACATAGCCAACCAACATCAAGGATTATGAGGTGGAGCTGAAGCCTACCCAGCATTAAAAGGCTGAGGGGGTTTAGGGCCCGTGAACATGGAACTCTAGGTGGTTGATCTTGCCCTCGATTAGATCTAGCCTCTCGTGGATGTGTCTTTGATTCCTTCTAAGTGAAGCCATTATGTGCAACATATCCCATTGATTATGTTGTAATTCGTTCATGAAATCTAACACCTCATTCCGGTCATCATGTCGTTGTTTCCCCAACTCCACTAAGAGTGTAGTGACACTTTGTAATTGTTTGTCGATGGATTTGAAAGAAGGTGTTTGATCTGTAAGACCAAACACTGGCAAGTTTTCCTATTCCAACTCACCTTCGGATACTTCTTTAGGGCCACCTTTTCCTTCTGCTGCATCGAATCGAAAGCCACGACCCGCCAATTCTCCATGGAGAGATCCACCATACCACGCACGCCCCCTCTATCTTAACATGATTCTAAGGGTTTCCAACCACCAATATTCATTCAATATGACCCCCGAGGCACCTTGTTTCACCAAGGCGTTCTTTCCCCAAGACTTAGAACAAAGAAACTCCTCTAATCCACAAAAATCATACCTCAAAAACACTATATAAACACCTCCTAAGAACTAGGAACACCACCAGAACACAGTCTACATGCCACTAGAGGACTATTAATTCTAGAATAGAAGAAAATGAGCTAATACCTTAAACACCAATGCTTAATCCCAAAGAAACCAGATGACATAATTCTGAAATTTAAACCATAGGCAACCACAAATTCCTTGTTATGTTCCCAAAATATTATATAAGAACACACCCAAAAGAAAATGCTGCCTGCCACACCAAAATTTCCAATTATTTCTAAATACCAACGACCGAGATGGAGAGCTCTACTACTTACCAAGCTGACAAAGAGAAACCACCCCACCCTTTGAGCTTTCACAAAAATATGACACCGCAAAGTCCCCCTCCATACCACATTCAACCAACCTTCAACGATTTTTCCACTGTGCCACTCATCGGGGTCCCAAATCCTGTAACTTAGCACCTTGAAACCAACAACACATCCAACCCTCCACCCAACATACACAATACTTCTTTCTACACTCAAGCAAGCGAGCATGCACAGGTGGGTAGCCTGTGCATACTCAATGTACATTTCGCCACCTTCCAAATCTCACGAAACCAGTAAAACCATCTGTCAGAGACAAGCCCCTATCCAACATATAAACTCTACTTTCCTCTCGAAGTTTCCATGCGACTTTCGCCACTTGCTCCACTTAGTGTTGTTATTTAGTATGAGTTGTCAGAACAGTACGTGGGAGTATCAACTCCATGTCCCCTTAATTATTTTTTTCCCAATCGTTCACCCCCATCGGGATAATAATATAATTTCAAGTTTATAATCAAATTAAACAACAATAAGATTGTAATATAATTTTAAGTTTATAATCAAATTAAACACTAGTAAGATTGGTTTATTTGTCGAGTAAGGGACTTGCCTCTAAATAATGAGTTGACTATGAAAGTCTATGGAGGTGTTCATTTTGTACCCCACTTTGGATTTGAATCTAGGACCTCTTACAAGAAAACACATGTTCCTAACCATTAGGCACAATATGTATATATAAAATGTGATTATTAAAGTATTTTTTATAAATTTAAATTAAGTAATTAGTTTATGTTTATAGAGATACCAACAAATATGATGTTTAAGTTTAAAATGTTTTATAGTTATAACATAAAATGGTTCTATAAGTACGTATCACAATATGAAAACAAAATCAAATTTGGAGTTTAGTTGGCCATAACAAATATTAATGATACCAAGCATTACCTATAAATGTTAGGTTAAAATGAGGGGTGCGATCAATTGATTTGATTTGAACCCTATCTTACTTGGTAACACATATTGGGTTTTTATGGCATTGTTTTGTCGCTTAAGATATTTTTCCATCAACGAGTTAATTTTGGGGAATTTATCTTTCATATGCACGGAAATTTTAATGGGTGAAATTTCAGAAATTGACTATTTTTTAAACATTTTCCAAAAAACATTTTCGCCAATTTGATTAAAAAATCGTCTGTATTTTACATGCATATAGTTAAATGGATGAAATTTTCCAAATATTTATCAATTTTAATAGTAATTACATGTTTTTTATTGAATATTCGTCTACATTCTATATGTATCACTTTTCAAAAAGAATAATCACCTATAATATTATACATAGACATAATACTTAAATTCTTAAAAAATACCCTATGAACCATATGTTGAGGAGGAGGTGAGAAACTACAGTGCTTTTGGATTTGGCTATGATATTCATTATACTCTTGAACCAAGTGGGTGAGTGCATTGAATAAGGGGAAACAAGTGAATCTTTGTAAAACCTTGCTTGTAGTATAAGGAGTTATTCCCAGTACACTCATAGTTTCAGTAAATGCACTAACTCAGTCCACTTTCTTGGCTTGCACTTATATCTACAAGTGAATTCACATATATAAAAAAGGAACATTATTAAATACATTTTTTCTTCCTTTTCTTCCAAAATAGAAATAAAAGATCCATTCTAACAAGTTGCAATGATGCATGAATTTCTATTGCTCATTGAAACATATCATTGAGGAGTGAAAACTTTAGGTTGAATGTAAAGATGAGGTAACCACATAGGTTTGAGGTCTAAATCCACATTAACTTAAAATAATGAAAAAACTGGATCAAATACTTGAATATTTACGTCGTAAGGTGTCTTTCTTTGAAAATAACTCCCCTAGCTACCTTCGTGTGTTATTGTGGGCCGTCGATCTGATATGTTAGATGATTATAATATTTAGTATCGTTTATCTTCATATGCTATGAAGAATTTTGAACTCACCTTCCTGCAATAATTTGGAACTAACCACCCACGTGTCTCTTTATGAATGAACTATCTTCATACAGTTATGATCAATAACTAACATCCTAACTTTGGATATGTATAACATCCCTCTGTCCATTTCCAACTTCGGCCTAATTTCGTTCAGGCTAGCGATATCAGTTGCGAATCACTGACTCTTTTCTCTTTCTTCGACTACAACATGTTCTTGCACTTTCTTCGACTACAACATGTTCCTTCACTTTATTTAACCCTACTGTAAATATTTCTTTCAATTTTACCGTTCTTCTCCCAGATAAGACAAAGCCATACTAGCCATGGACATGGATGGAGATGCCAAAGGTTTGAAATTGTGATGCAAGTTAGTTAAGCTAGTTAAGCTCTAGACAAAATTTCAACATTCAAAGCGCTAAGCGACTTCCCTTCCTGGACGTTCCCAAGGGTTCCATGGCTGTGTATGTGGGCGACAAACAAGAAGAGCAGGCGCGGTTTGTGATCCCAATATTGTATTTCAACCATCCACTCTTTCTCCATTTGTTGGAAGAAGCTGAGTCGTCTATGGCTTCTGCAATAAGGGCATCCTCACGATTCCTGACCAGGTTTGCGATTTTGAGCATCTATCGTGGGAGAGAGAAAGGGCAATCAACCGTGGGATTTGAACCTTGGTTCTTGGTTCCTGTGCTTCAAGTTCCCACGAAAATAGGTAAAGTTGTTAGTTATGGAATAGGCAGTGATGAAATTCTTCTTCCCATTTTAAACACTAAATCCTAAATGTATATAAATAATTTTCCGATTTATTCATATTATATGTAGCTAATAAATTCTTTAGGATGACAACATGATGAGTCTTTCATCATCCCTTTGTTTTACTTAAATATTCTTCATTTCTTTGTTAACACTTTATTATCATGTCACTTTCCATTTGAACTACCCACATAAAACTAACAGTCAACATTACTTACAATTATAAATATATTTCATGATCACTTGTTTTAAGAATAATTAAGATTAAGTAAATATTTATATAATCTAATGTTTTACGCTCACGTGTTTTAAGAATAATAAGTTATTGCAAATTTTCATTGGTTTCCATTTATTTATTTTTTAATTTCTCTGAAATATATATATATATATATATATATATATATATATATATTTTTTAAAATAAAAAATAAATATTTAAATTAAATAAATTTTAAAATGAAATTAGTAATTAATTCTACTATTTTTATAAATATATGATTCATCTAGAATTATGGCAAAAATGCAATTTTTTTTTAATCTATAAAAGATATTTAAATATATCTTAACTTATTTAATTTTTGTCTCTCATATTTGTATATTGATATTAAATTTATAAAATATTTAAAATTTAATTTATTTAAATGAAATAAATCATAAAGTTTTAAGGGGAGCTTAATTAGTTATTGAATTAATTTGAGTTATGAGAAAACTGAGAGATGAACACTTCACCCATCCTCAAGGACCCTAAGGATGGGTGAAGTGTTCACTTTAAACATAAGACATCCCAATGAGATTACACAATATTCCAAAAGTAAGTGACCCTAAGGATGGGCGAAGTGTTCACTTCAAACATTAGACATCCCAATGAAATTACACAATTTTCCAAAAGTAAGTTTTGTTGGGACGTGTGATGAGTAATCTTTTTTGGATTTACAACTCCAAAAAAATTCATTAATTCTCTTTGTATAGAGAGAGTGTGTAATATATTTTATTATCATTTAATAATAGTTAACCAAATTAATAAAAAACTTAAATTATATATAAGAATACTTAGATTTTACAGTAATATTTTCCTATATAGTTTTAAAACTTAAATTATATATAAGAATACTTAGTTTTTACAGTAATATTTTCCTATAGAGTTTTGCATCCAAAGCAGGGAAAATTTTAAGGATGGAAGTTTATCTTAAAGTTTAGAAATCGTGGCGAATCTTACTAGTCCCTAATATGCAAATTGTAAAATTTTTGGCAATATTTTTGTAATTCTTTTAGATTTATAATGATTTTATATTAGTCTATATAAATTTTTGGTGATTTTTAAGGTAAAATAATTTTGTACTATAAAATGTGAGCGAATAGCTTTTAGAAAAGATGTAAATTGGCGAATCTCTTTTTGAAAAAAAACATGGAAAATTAGCCCACCTGCGAATATTAGCCCCTAAAATTTTCCCTGATCCAAAGTATGAGGTGAGATATAACAATATTGTAGAATATGTCTAATATATGAAAGAATATTCTCTCATGAGAAATTTCACTAGATTATTTCCCTTTGAAAAGTCCCTAATTGGTTGAATCCAAAATAAATGGAGTCGGGACAAATACATCTACAGCTACAAGAAAAAGTATTATCCACAATAATTTTCGGCTTGGATGATAGAAAGAGAGTTTTTAAAGGAGGATCTTATCTTTTATTAATGCTAGTCTCTTCATGCAATTTTGGAAAGAGTGGTAAAACCATGACAAGGAAGACGTTGTTGGCCTAGTATAGGTTAATTTGGCTTTTTTCTTTTCTAAAGGAATATTTGGAGGAAGAAATCCTTGAAGGCATTTTCAATGCCATCAGTAGCATCAAGGTTCCTAAGGAAATTAAGAGACAAAGATACACATCCTATGCAAGGATTTATTTCTATATAAATATTTCACAACCTCTTTCTCCACTCTGACATCTCTACTTGTTGCTTCTAATCCTTCTCTACCTTGATCTGTCTTGATTTTTGCAATAATTGGCCAACTTAGTCAGGATGGAAATCAAAATCCGATAAAATATTCAGATTCCAATTGTAGGATGACATGGTGCAGACTGAAATAATGTTGACCCATATGCATTCTGGTTTCAATTTACTGATTTTTTATATTTTTTAATTTTGTTTTGTATTTGACTTATGCAATAGAGAGACAAAATTCTTAATCTTTTGTACACTTTCACAATGCTTCAAATTGTTGAATTGGCTTTGAGTATTAACTGCATCCATGATTTTTGCACGAGATGGTACAGGTGACACTTTCACTATCATCATAGAAGAGTAAGGGTTTAATGCTACTCTTTCCTACGCTACTACCTTACTACCTTACGGCGTTTCCTTTGCAATATGTGGTTGCAATTGCTAGTTAATATTTATGGTGGAAAGTGCATCTAGGTTGGGAAACTCAAAGATACTTGAAGCCTTTAGCTAAGAAGAAAGCTAGGTAAAAGCATGGACCAAGCAAACATGGTTCTTTTGGTCTTAATGAAATCTTGCTACACTATTTATAGACTAGTTAGAGGCTGCCCATTAGAGATTTTTCAACTTGACATCATTAATTGACCCATGGCTGAGTCACTGTGACCTATAACAAGGCTTATATTTCCTAACCCTTTTGAGTGATTCCACCTCCTATCTTCCATTATGTACTTGGATGGGGCATGCCTAACCTTAGAAACATGTCATTTGAGACAACTCTTGAATCTAATCAATGTAGGCTTGTTTGACATACTTAACTGATTTTTTCTTTCAACATAGTGCATGGTTTCAATTGGTGTGTGTGATACTTAAATATATCACTTATTTCACAATCTCTTTTTTATTAATAGAGGATTCAGTGATAATCGAGCTATTTCTCCGAAAAAGCTATGTTTATATTGAATTAAATGATACCAATGGATGCAATGATCACCAAAGGACAACTTTCATACAAAGTGGGTCACTTTTCTAGGAAAGACAATGTTTCATAGTCTGTTGGGCCTTAAAAATGCTTTGATCCATTTGGATTTCCATGAGAGTCAACAACAATAAGATATGATAGTTGCATTCCTTCAACTCTTTTCACTTAGCAAGGCTCCACACAAGATGCAATCACATGGAAGCACTTTCTAGTGCCCTTGAACCTCCATAATTTGAACCATCAACTTTGCACACAAGCGTTGAGATTCTTTGAATGGAAATTCCATCCCTAAACTATCCCACTCCTTAGGGTTGCAATAGATCCCCTAGTTGACTTAACTAAATCCTCATTTTCCATATAGGGTGGTTAAGGGAAAATCATGATGGAGCATATACAACCATTGATTGGTCACAATAAATGAAATCTAATAGGAAGACTCGTACATGCATAGGTACCAAGAAACACCTTTAAGAAATTTTGGAATCTAGCTGCTAGAGTCAAAGACCTGAAGTCCACTTATAACTATTAGTTGCAATACTACCTCCCAAGGGATTTCAACAAAGCTTGGAAAGGAAAGGGGACCCCTATTGACAAATAACTAAACAATAATGTCTTCCAAAGCGAACCCATAACACTAAGTTTTGGTCATTTGCAACTTGGAGCTCAAGGCTTCATTGAAGATATGAACAAATCATGTGGTGTTGCTCACCAATGCTTTTTCCTCTAAGATGGTACGAAAATCATTATTAGCAAGATGTCCATTAATCATTTGACTAGTGTTAGGGATAAAGAGGAGAATACCATCAATGAGAAGTTTTGTGATGAAGGAGGTAGCCTACAACCTTTATGTTTGACATGGGGAGGGGTAGCGCTAGAGTATAACCTTGCCGAATCAACCTTAATAAGCCAACTTTCCTCATAATTAATTACTTGATTAACATATTTACTTTATGATCTTGAAAATTAAGTTTTTGTAGTGGAAGAAAAAAACTAGGTTAAGCCAAGGGCCTATAGCATGACCAATAAAAAACCACTCAATGAAATCATCGACTTTTTCCAAGTCCAACTTGATGAAAAGTGTTTTCAATTCAATGCACATAATCCATTCCATACCTTTCTAAACAACCACTACATTCTTTTTTTAATAAACCTTATTTACTCTTATTTGATAATATAAAATGAAAAATGTCAAAAATACACAACCAAAATTTATAAGAGATATTAAAATAAAACAAGGCTACAAGGTAGCGACTACCTGCCGCTTAGTTTAAATATAGTAATGTTGCAATGTGATGTTGGAAATGTCTATGGATAGCTATTACGGCTATTACATGCCACTTAATGTAATTATAGAGATGTTGCAATTTGAGTTTGAGGATGTTTATGAAAATTTGTTTTGTAATAAAGTATAGTTAAATTAAATTACTAGAAATAATTGTTGCAACTTGAGTTTGAAATACGCTCATGAGGATTTGCTAATTGTTGCAATTTGAGTTTGAGCATGTCTATGAGGATTTGCTTTGTAAAAAAGTTGCTGCTTAATTTAGTTTAAATATAATTAAATCAAAGTAAAAATTTAAAATTTATGCGCTATATAGTAGTCGTTTAAATCTATCTAAATTATAGTAAAACAACTTTTGTGTTGATTATGGTAACCAATTGATAATTACTAGGACGACCCATGAGCATATGAATTTGATGTGTAGATTAGATCTGCTACATATGCTTAGCCTATTTTTGGCATCAATATGAGTATGACAGAGTAGCTACTACCTGCTGCTTAATGTAAATATAGAAATGTTGCAATTTGAGTTTCAACATGTTTATGAGGATTTGCTTTCTAATAAAGTTGCTTCTTAGTTTAGTTTAAATATAACTAAATTAAAGTAGAAATTAAGAATTTATGTTAGTGTTAAGGTTTACAATCTAATCAATTTAGGTTTTTTAGTAAATGGTAAATTGAGGTATTTTGTTAATCCAATTCCACCTAATACAAGGAAAAGGCTTGTGAGTCTAAGTAATCAGATATATACTTAGGCACAATTGAGGAATTGGAAACAAGTGCGTAATGTAGCAATTATCTGGAAAAGCTGGTTGACACAGTTGAACAATGAGTTAGGAACCTTGTCAAAGAAGTTTATAATGTATCAATTATCTAGAAAATTGTTGGCATCGTGGAGGAATGGGTTAGTAACCTCATCAAACAAGTGCATAATTCATCAATTATTTGGAAAGTTGTGGTGCATAAGTATGCCGCTTAATGCAATTATAGAACTGTTGCAATTTGAGTTTGAGCATGTTTATGAAGATTTGCTTTGTAATAAAGTATAGTTAAATTAAATTAGAAATAATTGTTGCAATTTGAGTTTGAGCATGTCTATTAGGATTTTCTTTGTAATAAAGTTGCTGCTTAATTTAGTTTAAATATAATTAAATCAAAGTAAAAATTAAAAAATTATGTGCTATATAGTAGTAGTTTAAATCTATCTAAATTACAATAAAACAAATTTTGTGTTGATGATGGTAACCAATTGATAATTACTAGGACGACCCATGAGCATATGCATTTGATGTGTAGATTAGATCTGCTACATATGCTTAGCTTATTTTTGGCATCAATATGAGTATGACAGAGTAGCTACTACCCGCTGCTTATCAATGATTGGTTTTTATAAATTAGTACTAATAATATTTTTATTTCTAACTTAGTACTAATAATTTTTAGTACTAAAATAAAATAAAAGGTGGAATTTATTTTATAACTTTTTTATTTTTAATTCAATTTTTAAGAAATAATATTTATAATTTTTTTAATTTTCAATTTAATTAAAAAAATATTGTGTTGTATTGTGTCTACAAGTACAGTGTCTTGTTGATGATGGAGGCTCCGATGTGTTCATCGCAATCGGAAGTAATTCATATAATCCACAGCCTTTTGTTATGGCCTGATGCGATGAGTTCATCGCATGTTATTTCATATAACAATCGCCCTCCACTTAAGCCAAGGTCCACGGGTCCGCAAGACCACGCGGCATTATCATATTGTATCTAGAAAAAGTGCAGTACTTAATATTATTCTAAAATGTGATTGTGATTGAGCGCGATCGTATCGGAACTTCTCAAAGCAATAACAACTCTTTAAAAGAACTTTTCCGAATTTCCGATTGCGATTTACTATTCATTTTAACATATTTCTAAGTATAAAATTTTTCTAATATGTTCAAAATATGTTAAAAGGTCTTTTAACTCATCGGATCGGAAAGTTTTTAAAACTTGTAAACTTTGTGAATAAAATGTGATATGCATCTTTTTATTTATGGAAAAGATATAAAAAGGGGACCTATTTTTAAATGGGATTTATTCTAAAAATTTAAAAATGGGGAGGGTTGTTGTACAGTACAACACCCCCGTACACAAAGACATTTTTCGGACCCGATATTGTTTTATCCACGCGATTGTATATTTCATCGCACGTCCATAAGGTGACGTCACGACCTTTCATTTGTAATGCGAAATGTGTTATTGCATTTCGGTTTAAACAGATTTGAAGTCTGGGGTGGATGTTTTGCGATGGTTTAAGTTTTATTAACATTTAGTTATAATGTTTGTCATCGCGCAAACATAAGGTTGTGTAATAGTTGACATACATAAATAGATTCCATACTCTCAAAATGTTTACAACTTAAATTTAACATTCTAACCCATTACTATAAACGAAGATCTGGCCAAAGCTTTGTAAGTAAATTCAAGATTTTATATATGAATGAATTTGTCCAGTTTTACATGTGCATTGGTCGAATCAATTTCTGTATGGGAATAGTTGAATCCTTGTGACTAACTTTGTGGATGGAACTCTGTCATAGAGCTCTAAAATAAGGCTCTGCATTTACTGGAGGAGTTAGTTTTTGAATTAATATTGTCGTACAATCAGAGATGGGGGAATCCTTGTAATAAATGTTAAAATTCACTTTTGATCTTTTGCGATGCGATGAATAAATATAAAGGCAAAATAACAATCGCATCGCAAGTCTTCAATGGTGCGCAAGATAAATAGAATATGATTCATGCCGATTTTCCGATTGCGATGATCGCATCGCAATTTGTTTGAGTGAAAACGTTTTTACCAAATCCCGATCGCATCGAAGATTTAAAATGAAGTGGAATATTATAATCTATCTCCGAAAATGCGATTGCGATTGAGTGCAATCGCATCGGAATTTTGCAATGAGAGGAATGCGATGTTTAATCTTTTTCCCGAGACACGATTGCGATAAATCACATCGCATTGTTATAAATAGAAAAAGTGCAATACTTACTATTATTCCGAAATGCGATTGCTATTGAGTGCGATCGCATCGGAACTTCTCAAAGCAATAAGAACTCTTTAAAAGAACTTTTCCGAATTTCTGATTGCGATTTACTATTCATTTTAACATATTTCTAAGTATAAATTTTTTCTAATATGTTCAAAATATGTTAAAAGGTCTTTTAACTCATCAATCTCAAGAGTAGGAGATCCAAGGGCGATCGCTAGTTAAGTTGCACGGAAATTAATGAGGTATGGCCCAACGTTTATTCCATTTAAAATCGTTCATCAAACTTTGATTATGTGACCAAAAGATCAAGCGTTGGTTTCAATGGTAAATGTCAGTTTTGAAAATGTTAATGTTAAACATTGAATGCGTGGGCTCCATATTAATTGATTTAATGACATGATAAGACTAAATTCAACGAAATGCTTTTAGAGTAGCGGACAAATGTATATTTATAAACGACATGACATATGTATTTTTAATTGTACAAAGATAATCATATAAAGAACGACGATGTAGAAATGACGGCATTGCAGGACAATCAGCGGCAACGTGGCAAGCAAAATCTGAGGTTAGTAATAAGAGCGGCGACTGCTTGATAAATGAACGACGCAAACTAGAATGCAGTTTGCAATAACATCTTAAAATTTTAAACCAATAGAATGTCAAAAAAATAATTTTAAATAATACAAATAAATAAATAATAAAAATTACTAAACTCAAACTATGGCAAAAACAATTTTTTTTTGAAACAAAGCTAAATTAATGTCGCTATCAGATAAAACCTGATGTGTAGTATCCTGCCAGCAACAGGTACAATAATCAACCTTCAATTATTATCAATTATTTATAGCTCTCACTTGATAAATCTTCTTTCTATTTAAAAAAAAATCTATTTTTTTATAAAGATCATATATATTTTTTATAAAGATTATGTTTTTATAAATTCAGAAGAGATTGAGCTGGACAATATTCCATCTGCTTTTTAAAAGCTCATATTAAATTAAAATAATTTAACTTTTATTATCGAGATCCAATATCTGCTTATCATATTCAAATAAGTTCAATACGAATTTGGTAATTAAATGGCTATAATATCTGCTTTGAATATGATATAATATATTTAATAAAAATTAATCATATTCAAATAAGTTCAATACGAATGCATAGCTATATACATTAAAGATAGTAAATATTAAAATTTTGAAGTGACCTGCAATCTGCAATATTCAGCCAAATTTCCATTTGGAAAGGTAGTCCATAGTTTTTCGTTGTGAAATCTTTGACAGCTGACCGAAGAAGGAATGACATATAACCGGTCGGGTTATAGCGATTTCATGCTACCTTTGACGCATTTTTGATGACATTTTTTAAATAAAGCTTTGATTGCATTTTTCATTTTTTTTTTACTGCATTTTTCATTTTTTTAAATAAACCTTCAGATGCAAGCCTATGAGCATGGCGGTGGACAGGAAAAAATTCTTAAATATACATAAAATCAGAAGTGAGAAAGAGCTAGAATCTAAGGCGAGTTTATGACCGTTTGGAATGGCGCGGATATATAACAATTTCAGACAACCAACATTCTATTCTATTAGTTTGAATTCGTCTTCTTTTGTATTCTGCATTGGCTTTTCCTTGTTTCTTTTGGGTCAGCCATGGCCATGCATGCTTATTGGTTTCACTGTACATTTTCTTTATCGATTTTTCAATTCCCATTTTTTTTTTCGCTTGAATTTTGCATGAGTTGATTTTATTTTGTTTGGTTCGATGCTG
The DNA here is from genome assembly GCA_034641835.2 of Pinus albicaulis. Classification (NCBI taxonomy): domain Eukaryota; kingdom Viridiplantae; phylum Streptophyta; class Pinopsida; order Pinales; family Pinaceae; genus Pinus; species Pinus albicaulis. The sequence goes on from CM076581.1 coordinate 1,167,916,670, forward strand.
AGCAGAAGAGATGAAATCCATCATTAAGGATTTCTGTGAAGGATAATCACCGGCACAGTTATGCATTTTGTTTAATTTGAGCTGATAATATATACATAGATGTTTTACCAATAATGTGTACATGATTGGATGCCCTATGGTAGATAATGGTCTAGAATCTTATTTGATTGAGCATGTAGTCCGAAGGGTTGTTTGATGGTTTCTTTTTGAGCTCTAATCTTTTATTTCTACTCCAGGGAAGTTGCAGGGTTTTAAGTGTTCAGGTAAAGTTCATTGGGATTTCAACAGGGGAGTGATTTGAGGTAAAGCGTGTTCAATACTTCCCAACGCCCTAAATTCATTGATAGGTCACTTGCTTCTCTAGGTTTTCACGCCTTAAATTTATTTGATATTTTTATTTTGAAGCTGAAATGAGGTCTGATTGCACTGCGTTACAGGAAGAGCCGCCGCTGAAACGAGGTCTGGTTGGACGTCTCGTTTTTCAGCAGGTACAATTCACGCAAAGGCCATCATCTTTTTCGTGATCTGTTTTTCATGAATTTTCCTTTTCGACCCCAATATAATTTATGGATTTTAGTGTTGATGTGCTTTCTGCTTTGTTGTGAGAGTTTGCCGCATTGTCTCTGAAATATCATTTTAGTGTTGATGTGCAGTCTTTTTGGTAGGTTTTGCATTTTATGGATGAGAACAGAGTATGGTCCATCTCGGCTACGGAATCGATGGAATGTTTCAGTCGGTCTCGTCGGTACAAGCACAACATCCACGTCAGGATACAGGTACGGACAATAACGCCAAATTTACACGAAAACAATATTAAATGGCAGTAGGGCCCCACATATACAACTGGTATTCCCTATGCATGTCGTACCCATCAATATTCACCTGTTTTTGTTGGCACAGTATGGCTACTCCACAATTAGCGCGGTAGCCAGAGTCGTAGATTTGCGCTGTAACCATGGCGTACGGTTAATGTAGCATTTGCTTTTCTCATTGGAGTTGTTGGCGCGCTTTATTTCAGCGGCCATAGGCCCATTAATGCGGCGAGTCTTTTTTCAGTTGCCATAGGCCCATTAATGCGGCCAGACAGCTGATGCTCGCCGCACAATGATCTATGGCTTTAATCCGACGACGGGATCAGCGGCCTGGCCGCATTAATGGGCCTATGGCAGCTGAAATAAGGCTCGCCCCATTAATGCGCCCAGACAGGAAATGCCCGCCATCGGATTAAAGCTGTAGATCATCGTGGGGCGGGCATTTCCTGCCTGGGCGTATTAATGGGCCTATGGCAGCTGAAATAAGGCTCGCCGGAGTTGTCTATCGAGGTCGCGTTTTGGCCCGGACGTAAACAAGATTCTGGGCAAATCTTTGCCAATTTTCTGAAAATCATTACGAGATTCCTTTAGACTACGCGATATGATATTATTAATTCTTATTTGGATTTAGTTTTGTACTAGGTCAAGTTTTTAATGCCGTATGAACAGTTTAGTTTTTTCCCGTTTCCCTGGTTGTCCTTTTCGTTTTTCTTCATTACCAGGGTATTTTGTGAAAATAAGAGTTAATAATATCATATCATATCGTTAATCTTTGTATGGGTTAAATGTGAACGAGTTTTGCGTACGGTTAATTTTTTTAAACATAATAAATGGTTTTCATAAGAATTATATTTTAAATATTAATAATTTTTTTGAGATATTTTATTTATATTTCAGCTTTTTAGATTTGAATTTGTAACATTCTTAACCAATAAACGTATTTAATTTTTTTAACACAATACATTATTTTTTTTAATAATAAAAAATTAGCAAGAATTAAAGTTTTACTGTAATTTGAAAATTTTAATAGTATTTTTTAATTAATTTTTCTTTTAATATATATTATTTTTATTTATTTATAGATAGATTGATATGTTAGGTTATTTTGTGAATATGTTGAATTCAAATTTATTCGCTGACTTGATTTGAACACAATCTACAACCTTTTACTCGTGTGTTTAATTTTTTTAACACAATATAATATTTTTTTTAATAATAAAAAATAGCAAGAATAAAAGTTATAATGTAATTTGAAAAATTTAATAGTATTTTTTAATTAATTTTTCTTTTAATATATATTAATTTTATTTTTTTTTAGATAAATTGATATGTTAGGTTATTTTGTGAATATGTTGAATTTAAATTTATTAGCTGACTTGATTTGAACACAATCTACAACCTTTTACCCATATGGATATATAACAGTCTATAATGGTTTACCCATATGGATCTATAACAAAAATATTAAATTAGGGTGTCTATAAAAGAATTTTATTCCTTTTCCCCATATAGATATATAACAAAAATATTAAATTAGGGTGCCTACAAAAGAATGTTATTTCTTTGTAGATATGAGTTCTTAACCAAGACACCAAACTATGCACCAAGTTAGAATGTAACTTATAACCTTTTACATGTGGTTTTGAAGGATCATTTTGGTCTCTTTTTCCCTCTAACAAGGTTAAGATGAACTATGGAAAAAACCACAAAACTAAATCAATGTTTCAAAAGATAAACATAGTTGGAGGCACACTTCAATCGATCCTGATCTCTCAGCCCGGTTGCTTTCATCATGCCCAAAAATAATGTCGAAGTCTACCTCTAACCCTCTGTGCAACTGTTGGCTCTATGCACTCCTTGCTAGAGTGAGAAAAACTTCTCTTGGCTACTGCTGCTTCTGCTTGGGAAATTAGAATTTTTGGGCAAGAAATTCTCTGAGGTAAGAATTCCCTCAGTGTGCTCTTCTTCCCTTCTGACACTTTTCTGCACTAGCAACTGCTACAGAAAATTTGCATTACAGCTGAAGATCTGCTCTGCATTGCTCCCTTTGCCACTGACAAATTTCGATCTGAAAATTCTTCTTCTCTGTCGACTCACTCACAGAAGGATTTTTCGACGAAAATCTTGCCCTCTTGGCACTGGACTGCGCGAGCATTTTGGGGATTCGATTTGCTGCCTACACAACTCTTCAAGCTCCCTCTTCAACTTTGCTTCTGAGCTCTTCTCTGCTTCACCTGCGCTTTGGATACCATGTGAAAATTCCTAAATCTGGAATTTTATTGCAACACCTGGAAAATATTCACCTAATTGTTAATAATTACTTAAAAATTTATTTTTGCATTTATCTACGACAAACATTGAATACGTCACACTGCAAGCTACACAAATATAAAAATGCTGCGGAAACAAAATATAGTGCAGGAAAGAAATAAACACACAATTGACACCGTTATTTTTGGACAATGTCCCCGGAAAAATACAATGTGGGAAAACCGGTGCAACAGCTGAGGGTTTGTATTATTAAGCAAGAGTTTCTAAATACAAGTCTATGACTGTCGAAACTGACAAGTCATACAGAGGAAAAACTGACAAATAAATCTCGTGAGAAAATCTCACTCTACCAAGGGAATCTAGCACTAACCTCAGCTCGAGATGAGTTGCTTTGCGCTGCCTCTGCACAATGAGTACATCACAACTCGATGCAGCCTTCCTTCTTGCCGTTGGATCTTCTACTGATTGGAAACGAGGCTCTACTGGCCCGGAAAGCCCCTCCGGCTTCTGGCACTGACCCTCGACTGTTTCCTCATCAAAATTTCAGATTCCCTCTGAAGCTCTGTGTTGCCTCTGCGTGGCACTGTGTAGTCTCCCTGTGGATTTTATTGCCTCTGCCTTGCTCTCTCTGGACCAGGAAAATCTTTCGCCGGAAAATATCGCTGCCCCTCACTGCAAGAAATCACCTCAACTCTCTGGTAACTGTTGCGCTGCTCTCTTGAGAATATCACCTCGATCACTCTCTGACAACTGCTGCGGTGCGCTCTTGAGAATTCGATCTCTTGATTCCTCACTCGATGTGCCCTCCAAGTGACCGTCGAACTCTTTCTTATAATTTTCTCTTTGAACAATCAACGACCCAGATTAGAACCTAATCAATGGCTCAAATCATCTGGACTCAATCTCTGTCTTTTTCTAGAAGATTCACACCTTCTTTAATTAATACCCCTTAATTATTTTAATTTCCTAAGTTTAGACTTAGGCATCCATTAAAAATAATTAATTATTTTAACTAAACTGTCTCTGGGTGGAATTTCCCAAAACGATTTATGGGTTTTGGAGAATGCATATGTCGTAGCCTCCCCGCAAATTCTTGAGGCTAGAGCACATCCGATGCTACCATAAATCAACACTGGGCTCAAAACCTGACTCCTAGAATGAACTGCGTCACCCTCTGGGCAAGCCTTGCGCAGTCCCTTGTATGCTCAGCCCGAAACTCCCTCTGAATCAGACATCCTGCCTGTCTCTACTGTTGGAAGTCTCGGTCCAGGCCCTCTGCAAATTTTCCCGGACTCTGGCACCTTAACAACCCGCTCCTTAGCTAAATTGAACTGCTCCTCTTGATGCACCGCACAATCTCCTGGAGAATACTTTCGACCTCCTCTTACCATTCCTTCGGAAATGGAAACTCCTCCAAAAAATCTCTACGCTGCCCGTCTGTCACCTGCTATTCGATCAATAGTTCGATCTCACTGCTGAATCACCTGCTACTGGAAAATCGAACTGCCTAAATCACTGAATATCTGCAACTGGTGTGTCTTCTCCAAGTGCCCATCGACTTCTTCTTGTAATCCTTTATTGGGACTCCAACGATCAAGATTAAATCTTAATCAAGGGCCAGGATCATCTTGAAGTCGATCCATATGAGCTTCTAGACTATTCTCACCTTGACTTAATTAATTCTGATTAATTAACGATATTCCCTAAGTTTAGACTTAGGAAATATTTAAAAATCGGCTAATAATCTAACTAAGTCATCTCTAGGTGGAATTTCTAGAAACAATTTCTAGGTTTAGGAGATCTCATGTATTCTAACCTCCACCAAATTTCGTGGCTAGAACACATTTGATGCTACAAAAACTAACACTCCCTCTCAGTGAGGAATGTGTTCCAGTGTTGCACACCCTGTCACAACACCTTGCCTTTGTACCATCCTCTATCATGCTGCTAATGTCTGGCCATACTGTCCACCAACCACTGCACAAATTTGATGTTGCATTCGTGCCGCTGTTGACCCTGATGTACTGTTGCCAACACTGCATCTGCACTGCAACTCCCTCTCATCTATTGCTGTTGCAACTACAACTGCTGCAACTGAGAAGCATCTGAAATCATCTGTCCCTGCTACTGAAACAGGTTCTCCACCATACCCATATGTTCTCTGAAATAGAAAAACTTAGCTCCCCCTAGAGATTTCATGAGTATATCTGCAACCTGCTCTTATGTGGGAACATACTGTAGTTGCACTGCTCCACGCTATACACAATCTCTGATGAAATGGCAACGAATATCTATGTGTTTTGACTTGTCATGAAATATTGGGTTCTCAGAGAGCTTAATGCAACTCTGATTATCATAGTAGACATTGGTCTCCTCCATCCTCTGCCTGAACAAACTTACTAGCAACATCCAAAGCCATATAGCTGTGCTTGTTGCCATGTACCTTGCTTCTGCAGAGCTCAATGCTATTGAATTCTTCTTCTTGCTACACTAAGAAACCATCCCTGATCCAACGTTGAAGGAGTACCCAGAGGTACTTTTCCTGTCCACTGAACTGCCTGCCCAATCTGCATCTGTGAACCCACATATTCTGACGTCATCCCCTCAGGTATATCTCAACCCATACTCGACTGTGTCATACACATACCTCAAAATATGCCTCGCTGCTGTCCAAAGTACCCTCTTCATTTCTACCATAAACAGACAAAGGGTATTGACTGCGAAGCAAATATCTGGCCTAGTGTTGACCAAATACGTGAGAGAATTGATAAGCTGTCTATACAAGGTGGAGTCGACATCCTCGTCATCTAATGCATCTATCTTCTTCCAATTGGTGATCATGGGTGTAGACATGGGTATTCAATCATGCATTCTGAACCTCTTTAGAATATCTGTAGCGTATCTTCCCTGCCCAAGGAATATTTCCCTGTATTTCTGCCACAATTCCAAGTTCCAACCCTAGGAAATAGTGCATCAACCCCAAATCCTTCATATCAAACTCTGCTACCAGGTTCCTCTTGTAGTCTTCTATGAGCCTTGATGATCCAGTCAAGAAGAGATCTTCCACATACAATACTTGGATGAGTGGCTCACCTTCTACCATCAAATAGTAAAGGTTGAGATCTGCGTCACTCTTGATGAATTCCATCTGCAGGTAGCTGTCAATCCGAGCATACCATGCTCTGGGAGCCTACTTGAGCCTGTATAGAGTTTTCTTCTGTATACACACATGAGTGTGCCTCTCATGAGTCTCGAGGCTCTTTGGATGTTCTATGTACACCTCTTCCTCTATCACCCCGTTCAAGAATGTTGTCTTGATGTCCATTTGGTGAATCTGCCATCCCATCTGAGCTACTAGGTATATAACTAATCGAATAGAGGTGTATTTGGCAATTGGGGCGAAGTCTCATAATCTATTCCTTCTTTTTGTGCATAACCCTTTTCCACGAACCTAGCTTTGTACTTCTCCACGTTGCCATCTGCAGCATACTTGATCTTGTAGATCCATTGAGAACCTACAATTGACCTGTCCTAAGGCCTCGACAGTACCTCGCAAACATCATTCACCATGATAGAGTTGTATTCTTCTACCATGGCATCTACCCACACTTGATGTTGTGCGACTTCCTGAAAGTTGGAAGTTTCTACAACCTGAGCTACCTGTTACTGCGCAAACTAGCAGGGGTCCTAGGAGGCGATACTATAGAGAAACTACTAGGTGAAGGGAAACAATGGAGCAATATCCCACTGTCACCTCAACTAAAGCTCCCTGCTCTTTACGTACTTTCACCGATGGGAGGAGACTTAGTATAAAGGGAAATCACTAGATGAATGGAACAATGAGAGGGAAAGGAGTGATTCCTAAGGCCTATTCACAAGAGAGACTTGATTTTATGGATTTCTTGCTCGAGAAGCAAGGTGATATGCTCTCTAGGAAGGGATAAGAGGATTCTTGAGACTAGGGTTTGGGAATATACCTAGCAAAGATGATTCCTATGCGTGGAAATACTTATGGAGAATTGGTCTTTGTGTGATCTTTGTGGAATTGGTGTCAATAAGTTGTGGGACCACACGAGACCAAGCAAAGCCAAAATTAGATCGAAGGTATAGAGTTGATTTTCCCTTTTCACCCCAATATAATTTGTGGATTTTAGTGTTGATGTGCTTTCTCCTCTGTTGTGAGAGTTTACCGCATTGTCTCTGAAATCTCATTTTAGTGTTAATGTGCAGTCTTTTTGGTAGGTTTTGCATTTTATGGACGAGAACAGAGTATGGCTACGGAATCGATGGAATGTTTCAGTCGGTCTCGTTTCGTCAGGATACAGGTACGGAAAACAATATTAAATGGTAGTAGGGCCCCACATATAGAACTGGTATTCCCTATACATGTCATACCCATCAATATTCACCTGTTTTTGTTAGCACAATATGGCTACTCCACAATAAGCACGGTAGCCAGACTCGTAGATTTGCGTTGTAACCGTGGCGTGCGATTAATGTAGCATTTGCTTTTCTCATTTGTTTTTGTAGTATGTCAAGTTTTTAATGTTGTATGAATGAACAGTTTATGTTACCTATGCTATAGCTCTAGCCTAGCCTTTTTCCCATTTCCTTTCCTGTCCTTTTCGTTTTTCCTATTTCCCTTGTTGTCTTTTTCGTTTTTTCATTAAAAGGTTATTTTGTAAAAATAAAAATAAATATTATAATATCATTTCGTTAATATTTGTATGGGTTAAATGTGAACGGCTACATTCAACGGCTACCTTATTGAATGTTGAAGTGGTGTAACAACCATATTAAGTTGCTGGTATTTTATTGTCCAGAATATTGTTTGATGCCATGTGAGAGGTCTGTGTATCGAGTCAATTGGTCATATTATTGTGCTGTCAGTTGAATCTTGTAGAAGTTGGTTTGATGAACTTGTCATCATTCAACAAAAACATGGATCGAACCTTCATAAATTTTCTTAATAAATCTGCAGTAGAAATTAACAGATCCCTTTCCAAGGGGATAATTACTTTGCTACAACAAGAGCATGAGTTGGGACACAAAATCTTTAAACTTAGGACATATTTGAAACATATGAGGGTCACGGTGAAAGTTCTTTTCAAACTAGAATTGGATGCACTCCTTTCCAAAGTACACCAGTTAGAGGGGAAGAAACTAATTTGGGCCCTAAAACCAACTATGCTTGCCCTAATACAAAACAATTTCTTGGAGTGCCTTTGTGAAGGGGTCACACTTCCAGTTGCCTCCTGTCTCAGCAGTATCATGATGTTGACCGCACCTATACCTCCTTACAGTGATGACATAATGAGGAAACTCTTCAGACTGATAGTAGAAACCTTTCAAGATTTGGATTAGTGATGGTCCTACATTTGGGAAGAAGCTTGAGATTCTAGAATTCATGGCCCTGGTTAGATCTTATGACATCATGTTTGATTTGGAGTGTGATAACCTTATTCTCCAAATGTTCCAATGCTTCTTCAGCATTAGGAAACATCATCTTGACACGGTCATAACACATATGCAGTACATTTTTTCTTTATGTATGGGAGGTCGTGATGCCATTTGCAGGGAGTTGCGAACTAGATTGTTGACCATTTGGAGGAGAGAACAACTGGTCTCACCTGCTTCTTATGAACTAGTCGAAAGTTTGGTTGAGCAGAACGTTGGGTTGTTCAAAAGATAGTTGATCCGAGAGGAGGTGCTTAGGTTTGGTGACCAACCATGCAACAAGAATGAGCTGAGGAGGAAGGGTCTTTGCTTCATTTGCAAAGAACCTTGGGACCTGACCACTTGTGCATGAGTGACATCGGGGAGATGACAGGGGTAGATCAGGAGGAGATTCCTTCTGACTTTCAGGATGAGGATTCTTCCCTTATAGTTGAGTCCATGGGTTCTTATGAGGTCACCTCTAAGGAGCATGAGCCATCATGGGGAGTTGTTGACAACAACTCAAAGATGCAATCATGTTTAGTAAAGGAGATTGACGAGCATCAACTTGTTCCCATTCAGCATGAGCAACACATAGTGGAGCACAGTACGCATGATGGCCCATCCTTGGAGAATCAGCTAGTGGCTCATGTTGAGGCTATGAAGGAGGAGAATGAGCAAACATCCTTGGGGCCAACCATTGATGAGGAGCAAGTAGATGTATAGACAACCACCAAAGAGGTAGTATTTGCAGACATTGTTCAACAGGAGGCATTGGGACATGACAGGACAATTTTGCAGGTGACGAGTGGATCGCTGGAGCATGGAGTTTTTAGTCAGATGAGGGAGGCTCTTTTGGAGATAGTGGTGCATGCATCTTTGGTTCTACCCATTGATGAGGTGTAGGTAGATGCAGTGGCAGCTAGCAAAGCTGTAGTATTTCTAAGCAACAACCCTCTCGAGGAGTACATAGACAGGCGTGCAGCACGGGTTGCCCACTTATAAGGAGAGAGGCAAGGATTCCTGGGAATATTTGTTTGGTTGGTTGGGCAGAGCCACGGGGTATTTACTGGGGTTGCAATACCATGCCACGTGGGTCCATATTGGGGGTAAAGGGTTTTTATATTGACACGTATAAAAAATGGAGCTCAAAGTTAAAAAACAAATATAAAGGGGTGTAAAAAATGCTAATGAAAAAATGGATACCTACAATATCTAGTGAAAGTAGGGGTTTTTTAAATTGGGAAGGTGTAATGGGTTAGTATTGGTAGGGGTTTAAACAATGTGATTTTTAGGGATATTTTCCAACATGTAGTCAGATTAGGGGTATTGTTTAATATGCCATGAACACACGTGATATTTCAAAGGTTCATTGAGTGAAGCCCTTGTGGGCAGAGCTTCAGGAGTTGAGCATGGTGCAACACAGTGGACTCATGCCATATATAGGTGCACATGCATCCGATCCTTCCCATGGGATGGATTGGCAGGAGATCATGAGTTGGTATCCTATTGGTGGGACAATATTCTCATTCGGGAGCATAATGCAGTAGGGACCCTTAGACATGAGTTTTACTACATGCTCCAGTTCGCAGTGGGAGGTATGCCAACAACTTTCCAACATTTCACACATGCATCTACATAGTGGGACTGACCTTGGCCTATGCCTAGGGTTGGAATGGACAGAGTCAACGAGTTGGTACGCAGTTGATGGAGCAACATTCATAGTTAGAGCTATAGCACAACAAGAGCCATGGAGCATTGATGTTTGTTCTTGTTGGTGGCGTTGGGATCCAGGAGGATTTGTTGATGACAGGTTCAATCAGAGATTGGTCTGGGATTCGGGCATTGAGGGGTCCGTTCATTGTGGGTGGACACAAAGGCATAGAATCACGCAGCGGTTTGTATGGGATCTGGGCATTGGGTCTCAGCTGCTTGTATGGGATCTGGGCATTGGGTCTCAGCTGCATTAGGCCACTAGATTGGTCCACAGGTTTTGATTGCTTGAGGGCAAGCATTCTTGGGGCAGGAGGATTTGTGATGTTCCTTTTTCTAGTGTTCCTAATGTCATGGTTAGGATGGAATTTGAGGGTTGGAGACAAATAGGTCATGTTGTCGCCCGGATTGTATAGGCACCGCGACAACGCTCAGGACGGGGGATGTCACTCTGATCCTCGCCCACTCCGTTCTAGTTGTCTCCCAACATCATGTTGAAAATTTTAAATAGGTTCGGTCTTCATAAATGTAATTAAGGCACTATGTAATGTACTTGTTAAAGAAAAGAATTTTAATTATTATTACAATGTCTTATTAAAGCATGGGTTTCATGCTTGGGTCATCATTATATTAGTCAAAGTACCCATTGTGGACTCCTAGGGTTAATATTAAGTCATTAGAGTCATTGTACCTTTTATAAGACCCTTCTTGGGTTTTCAAATCATGTAAAAATAATTATTTTTGAGTCAAATATGTATTATGTCACCTTCACACGAAGTCGGCCCTAAAGGAGATCAAGTCGGTCTCAAACTCTGCAATTCGACCTCACTTGGAGCCTATATATTGGAGCAGATCAAATTCATTTGAACGATCTCACTCACTCAGGTTTCGATATCTCAAGAGGAGCTAGAAAAAGTGCAAAGTGGTCTAAGGAGGCTAAAAGAAGTGCGAGTTTTGTCAAGAAGGAGAAGAAAAAAATCAAAATTTTGTCAACTCTCTCTCTCTTTCTCTCGTGCCCTAGTTTGGAAGATCGAAGTTTTTCTAGTGGTGCTGTTGCCAGTTGCTGCTTGCTGCTGCATGTTGCTACATAGTCGAAGTTGCTGGGGTTGAATTGTTGCTGCTATAAGGTCGAAGCTCTAGAATGGCTGATTTGGTGTGAAGGAAGTTTTGGTCTATGTCTAGGTTGAAGAGTCTCAAGGAAAGCTATTGAAGGAAGAGAATTTTGACTAGGTTTTCCCCTAGAGAGGGTTTTGCCTTGACAACGTGCCTACATCTTGTGTCTCGTGTTTTTGTGATCTTCATACACACATAATTTGGTAATTTCTTGATGAAAGATAATATAATAAAGAAGTAAAAGAAGCCAACATATTTCACAAGTAATTATCAAGAAAGAAGAAATCAAACCCTAATCTACTAGTATTGATTTTTCAACATGGTATTAGAGCTAAGGTCAAGGAAGATTGAAGATCACTCAGTTGGCTCAAAGGAAATGTCTACTCCTTCTATGACAAGCTATATAAGAATGGGATTCAATATTGTAGGACGTTGGATCAAAAAGTTCTTCCACTACTTATTCTACAAGGTCAAGGATCAAGGGTTCTTGGCTGCTCTTATAGGTTCTCTTAGTGACGATAATGCATGGGTTATTGATAGTGGAGCATCAAGACACATGACAGGAGAAAGAAAACAACTTCATATTCTATCAAAGGAACCATCTTCTAATGCAGTGGAATTGGGAGACAACAAAATCTATGTTGTTACAGGCCCGTGATCAATATCTTTGAAGTTGGAAAGTGGAGCTAAGCTACATCTCAACAACATACTATAGGTTCTAGGTTTGAAAAAGAATTTTCTTTCTATTTCTTGTTTAGAAGATAAAGGGGATAGAGTTGCTTTTGTTGATGGAAAAGTTTTGGTTTGGGGAAAAGAATAAAGTATCAATAAAGCTAGATTTATTGAGTTCGTGAAGGAAGCCTATATAGAGTCATTACGCCACCTCCTCAAGCTTTGGTTCATATGGAAATCAATCCCATTGAGCTATAGCATTGGAGATATGGTCATCTTCATTACAAGGTCATTCCTACTCTTAATTAACTAGTTCATGGCATCCCCAATATCAAAGAAGATCGTGAAGGAGTTTGCAAGGGATGCTCTTTGGATAAACATACAAGAAAACCATTTCCAAATAGTGAAATAAGGTCTAAAGAAATATTAGACCTCATTCATTTTGATGTGTGTGGGCCCATGTATGACAAATCACTTGGAGGTCATCTTTACTATGTAACATTCATAGATGATCATTCTAGAAAGGCATGGCTCTACCTCCTCAAGAAGAAGGATGAAGTATTTGAGAAGTTCAAGGAGTTTAGATCTGAAGTGGAAACCCTAATTGAAAGAAGGATAAAAACTTTGAGGTCTGACAATGGTGGGGAATACACTTCCAAAGAATTAATTTCATATTGTAAAGTAGGAATTAAGAATGTTCAATTGAACTATTCTTTCTTTACAATAGTTCAATCGAAGAAGGCATTCGAACAATGATTCTTGATCAAGACCTATTGAATTTCTTATGGTGAGAAGCAACAGTGACAATCGTATACATTCAAAATAGAAGTCCTCATAGAATTCTTGAGAACATCACACCTGAGGAAGTATTCACTGGAAATAAGTCGAGTGTGGATCATCTCTGAATCTTTGGGAGTCCTGCCTACATCCACGTTCCAAAAGACATGCGAAAGAAGTTACACTCTACAAGCATCTAAGGAATCTTCGTTGGCTATAGTCTCTCCTCAAAGGCATATAGAATCTTCATCAAAGAAGGAAGACATATTGAAGTAAGAAGGGATGTCATATTTGATGAAAATCAAGCCTACAAAAGATCCAAGGACTTTCCTATTGATTTCGATGACGAAGACATACCCATATTCGAAGAAGAAGAAGTACACCACGACAATCCTACTATTATTCAAGAAGGAGGAGGACCAAGTGAGCCTATTCAACGTGTGGTCATGCCAACCACTAGGAAAACACCAAATTGGTTAAAAGCGACCCTCACAGATGCTGAAGGACATGAAGCTGCAAAATGAACCTTTAGAGAAAGCAAAAGGCCGAAGATATACTCTGGATATGATGCATATATAACAAAACTAATTGAAGCTGAACCATCTACATTCGAAGAAGATGCACATCAAGAAGTTTGGAAGAAGGAAATGAAGGAAGAATATCAATCCATCATGAAGAATGGAGTTTGAGAAATTGTTCCTAGACCTAGTGACAAATCAATTGTCACCTCTAAATGGATCAGTCATGTCATTGATGGAAGCATAGACAAGTATAAGGTTAGATTTGTTGCAAGGGGTTTTTCTCAAGAGCCAAAAGGAAGGCATAGATTATGGAGAAACCTTTGCACCCACTGCAAGGTATACTACTATTAGATCTTTGGTTTCATTGGCTCCTACAATGGGTTGGAATATCCATCAAATGGATGTGAAGATTGCATTTCTAAATTGGATCATTGATGAGGAAGTATACATAAAACAACCCGAAGGCTTTGAGGTAAATAATATACATCGAACAACTCATGTACGTCGACTCAAGAAGGCACTATATGGTTTGAAGCAAGCACCTAGGGCATGCTATGCAAGAATGGATGCATACCTTCTAAGAATTGGGTTCGTGAAGAGTTCTGCTAATCAAAATCTCTACATCAAGGTAGAGAATAATGAGCCAGTCATTATTCTACCATATGTGGATTATCTAATCATCACTGGTGTGGAGCAAAGAATTTGAGAATGCACGAAGATGTTGGCAGCTGAATTTGAGATGAAAGATCTAGGACTATGGCACTATTACTTGGGTTTGGAAGTATGGCAGAAACCTGGGGAGATATATTTGGGGCAATGAAAGTATATCATCGAATTGTTGCAAAAATTTGGGATGATGGATTCCAAGCCCATGACTGCTCCTATGATCATCAATCTCAAGAAGTTGAGGAGCTATGACTCAAGTCTCATTGATTCTACCTCCTATCGAAAGTTGGTAGGCTCCCCAGGCCAGATATATGTTTTGTTGTAAACATTCTTAGTCAGTTTCAGTGGGAGCCTCGTCATGATTAGTGGATAATTGCCAAGCACATATTGAGATATCTTCGTGGCACTATACATCACTTCCTAAAGTATGATAGTAAGGAAGTCAAACTAATTGGCTTCACAGATTTTGAATAGGGTAGTAGTGAGACCGATGGAAGGAACACTATTGGTGGATGCTTTAGTTTGGGAGCTGCTATGGTCTTATGGATGAGTAGGAAGCAAGATCCTGTTCCATTGAGTAGTGTTGAGGCAGAATATGTGGCTGCATGTGAAGTTGGAAAAGAGGCTGTATGGTTGAGGAAGCTTCTACCAGATTTGTTTGAGAAGCCTCTAGTTCCTACTATGATCAATTGTGACAAGAAAAGTTGCATCAAGATGTCTGGAGATCCCGTGTTTCATGCTAGGACGAAATATGTCAACAACAAGTTCCACTATATCAGGAACTTGGTGCATGATGGGATCATAAAGCTAAAGTATATCCCGACAGATGAACAGGTAGCTAACATACTAACAAAGTCTCTTCCTAATAAGAAGTTTGAATATCTTAGAAACATGCTTGGTTTAATAGATATTGTTGATCTTGTTGATAAAAAAATTGGAAGAGATTTGTTGAGGCTTTATGAGTGAATCATTGCTTGGGAGGATATCTGGACGACACTATGTGTTGATGTCTAGTTCCCTAAGTTGGGAGGGTAGTGTTGGTCTTAGAGCTCTGACCTCAGATACGCACTTGGATCCCTGGGTTGATGGTTAGAAAGTAAGCATGATGGTACCTAGAGAGGCTGAAAGCTTTAGTCCATCTTAGTCCCGCAACTCCATCTGCACAGATTTCCTTGTTTAAGAATCTAGTCCATGGCATTGTGGTGCCTAAACTTTCGTAGTTCATATAGTTTGATATCTTCCTTATGAATACCTCCCTATTTAAAAGGAGTGTTGAAAATTGTAACTAGGTTCTGTCTGTTTATTTTTGTAGCATCGGGAAGTGTTCCAGGTTTGAAATTTTGAGGAGAAGCTTGGACAACAATATTCCAGAGAACCCAGAAATTGTTTGTGGAAATTCCACTTGGATTTTGTTTTATTAAAATAATTAATTATTTTAATGTGATCCCTAAGTCTAAACTTAGGGAATTAAATAATTAAAGGGTATTAATAAAGCAGAGTGTGAATCTTCTAGAAAACGAAGATCAAGTCATCTTTTAATCTGAGCCATTGATTAAAGATATAATCTGGGCCGTTGATTCATGAGCGAGAAGACTATAAGAGAAGGCTTGAGGGTCATTTGGAAATTAAGTCGGGCGCATTCTCAGTACTCGAAGGAAATCGATTATGAAGTAAGAGAATTCAATTTCAATGGGTGAGTTTGTAGAGGTAGGGTTGCGGAGGCAAAAGGAGTAGGGAGAGGTCAATAGAGTTAGAGAGGAAGAAGGCAGAGGACGAGGAGGAGGCAACGCTGAGCAACAACACTTGCCCTCCACGCAGACTTACGCAGTCTAGGCAGGGACTGTGTAGAGAGGCTACGCAGACTGACGCAGAGGGTGCAGGAGGTCATCCAGTGTGTTGGGAATTCTTCTGGAGTGTCCGGAAAATTCACATCAAGTGTATGCTATTTGATTATGATCATTGGGATTTCTATAAACATTCTTTTCGTTGTTGAAGATAAATACAAACCCTCATCTGTTGCACCGGTTTTCCCACGTTGGGTTTTTTCGGGGACAATTGTCCCAAAATAACTGTTTTCATATGGTTGTTTCTATTGTGCTATATGTGTTATTTCTGTTCTTTTGCTTTTGATTAGAGTGAAGTACTGCAGCTGTGTTTATTTCAAAATTTACTGAAGCATCTGTAAATAACTTATCTAATAAGTTGGCAAAATAAATCAATCACTGTAGTAATGATTTTCAGATTGAAAATTTCACACGGTCTTCATAAATGTAATTGAGGCACTATGTAATGTACTTGTCAAAAGAATAAAGAAAAGAATTTTTATTATTATTACAATGATTTATTAAAGCATGAGTTTCATGCTTGGGTCATCATTATATTAGACAAAGTCCCCATTGTGGACTCCTAGGATTAATATTGAGTCGTTAGAGTCTTTGTACCTTTTATAAGATCCTTCTTGGGCTTTTGAATCTTGTAAAAATAATTATTTTTGAGTCAAATACGTATTATGTCACCTCCACACCAAGTTGGCCTCAAACTTTGCAATTCGACCTCACTTGGAGCCTATATATTGGAGTAGATCGAATTCATTTGAACGATATCACTCACTCAAGTTTCGATATCTCAAGAGGAGCTGGAAAAAGTGAAAATTGGGCTAAGGAGGCTAAAAGAAGTGCGAGTTTGGTTAAGGAGAAGGAGAAGAAGAAAATCGAAATTTTGGCACCTCTCTCTCTCTCTCTCTCTCTCGTGCCCTAGTTTGGAAGATCGAAGTTTTTCTAGTGTTGCTGCTTCCAGTTACTGCTTGCTGTTGCAAGTTGCTACATAGTCGAAGTTGTTGGGGTTGAATTGTTGTTGCTACAAGGTCGAAGGTCTGGAAGGGCTTACTTGGTGTGATGGAAGGTCTGGTCTATGTCTAGGTTGAAGAGTCTCAAGAAAAATTATTGAAGGAAAAGAGTTTTGACTGGGTTTTCCCCTAGAGAGGGGTTTTTCCCTGACAGAGTGCCTACATCTTGTGTCTCGTGTTTTTGTGATCTTCATACATATAATTTGGTAATTGTTTGATGGAAGATAATATAATAAATAAGTAAAAGAAGCCAACATATTTCACAAGTAATTGTCAAGAAAGAAGAAATCAAACCCTAATCTACTAGTATTGATTTTTCAACACAACAGGCTATGGGGGGTAGTCCCTATGGAATGAGGTGAAGGAAAACAAGTTGGGAACCAACTTTTCTGGGAGACATCGATGAGTGGCCTAGCATATTGGTCAAATTTGAGCAAGACTATTGATTAGATTAGATTCTTTATTATGAGACCAATGCCTTAATGGAGTCACAGTTTCTTGCTTATATGAAATTGGAACCAAGTGACCGAATGGACACCCGTTGCTTGAATGATTAACTAACCTATATGATGTGCAAGTCCTAGGACCTATGTGAGATGCAGTGATCTTGGTTAGTTTTAATTACATGCTTAATCTATGTGTGACCTTTTCCCCAACTATTTTGAGAAACAATCCTCAAAGTAATTTGTGAAATGGAAGCCAATGGGAAGCAGGCAATAGCGTGATTAACGATACCTCCCCCTGTGTTCCACTCAACCAGTGCTTCCGATGCTGCAAAGATTGTGGCTCTGACGACTGCAAGGTCATTGTGTTAACTACTAGGAGAAGTTGAATCTCTCAAGCTAGTTTGCAAAGGGTTTCCCCATATCTTGATCAACTTAGCTTATGCTAGGAGGTAAATTATTAATGCAAGCTAGATCTAGGATGCTCAATGCAAGATAATGAGTGAAATTTATCTTGAGTTAAGGTTGTTTAAGATGCTTAAGTACTTAGGTGAAATTCTTTCTAGGAAGAATACTTAACAATAGTGAAATACAACCCTAGACAAGATAAATGCTTAGAAATACAAGTGTAAACTTCAACAACATTCCACTAGATGCCAAAATAAACAATTAAGATATCAAGCTTCTTAAGATTATAACAATTATACAATGATTTTTGCAAATTATATTCCACAAGGTCAAAGAGTCAAAACTTAATTGAAAGAGTGCTCTTTAGTGCAAAATTCAGAAAATATTATGAAGCTTAGAGCAAGCCACACAAGTGTTAGATCCCAATAGTCAAATCAACAATATCACTTCAGAAAATTCAGCATTCATTAATGTTATGACAGCAGCAATGAAATGCTAAGTCAACAATGGTTATGCTTACCAAATATCACAAAAACATGCCCAATTGCCAAGTAAACTTAGTCAACTAAAAAAACAGATATATTAGGGCCTTAATGGTATGTTTTCAATGATTTTTTCAGATCTGAAATTTTTATAACAACAGTAAATAAATCACAGATCAACAAGCTAATGAGGCCCAAGTGTTAATTTCTGAACATGTTCTATGCCATTTCAGATTAGGGCACACAACATTGAAGCAGATAGAACATAGCAAAAGATCGATAGAAGACAAGCCAAAACAGAGATAATGAATAGTGGCGTTACGGCGATCAGCAGGATGCTTCTACCAGCAAAGTCTCCAATAGGTCATTCAACCAAGCGTGTAACACATAACCCCAGAACAACCCAAGCAAAGAATACGCAGCTCCAACGCCATCAAGAGAGAGAGAATTCCTCCACAACCATGTGTGTCAAATGAACTCTAAGTCTCTCCAATGTATAGGAATCTTTGGGGGTGTGTGATGCGTCTTTTAAGACATTTAAGTCTATATTTTATTCTAGGCCGACCTAGCACATAAGTGGAATAAATTCAAAGTATATGTTTTGCTCATCCGATCAAGATGATCTTTAGATCAATCTTACACCTCTTCGAAAGAGGAATCCAATAAAAATATTGGGATCGTCATCTGAGCAGCACAACTCGGAGTTTGGACCTAGTTGTCCAATTTTAACACTCCCTCTCAACTAGGGAGAACTCCGTCCACAAGTGCAATCCAAATATCGTGCGTCATCCCGTCGTAACTTGCTTTGCTGGCCTCTTTATTTCAGAACAGAAGTGGGTCAGTCACAAAGACATCATTCCCGGCTGACAGATTCAGCCCAGAGGTCAAAACCTCTATCGGACTCACAAAGAGTCTCCAACCAACCCGAAGTTGGTTCATCCGACCCGAAGTCGTGGAGGTCCGAGACCTCTACAACAATTCCCGATAGATAGAGAGTACGACAATCTTTGATGCGTCGATCAGTCTTTGCTACTAGTCTTTAGCTTTTCCCACCTCATTGGCCAAATGAGAGGTAATTCCCATGAGCCCTGAACTCAATGGGTAGGATGCATACGGAGCACATATAATGAGAGGTGAACCAACTCAATAATCACAACGGTGGGGTCCAAGCACACCAACAAGGTTTGGCAAGCCTAGCCTTGTGGTTGCTCATAGCTCGAGAAGTCAGTCTCCAAAGCCCCTTGTGAGCTCCTCGAGCTCATCGTCCAACAGGGCCCACATCATAGGGTCGTTCCACGATACCAAGTCTCTCACGGAAGGTTAGGAACTTGACCTTCCCCAGGGGCTTAGTGAGAATATCCGCGACCTGCTCATCAGTTCCTATATGATCGAGTCTTACGGCGCCTCTCTGTACCATATCCCGGATGAAATGGTACCTGATATCAACATGCTTGGATCAATCGTGGAACCCAGGATTCTATGACAAATGAATCCGCCTTTGGTTATCACAAAGGATAACGGTGGCATCTAACACATGCTCGAACAGCTCACTGAAGAGCTTTCGCAACCAAGTGACTTCACAACGGGTCATATATGTAGCAATGTATTTGACCTCAGCGGTGCTCAAGGCTACCGACTTTCGATTCCTGCCCGAAGCAGATCTACTTGTGAAGTAGCATCCAGATGTGCTCTTACGATCCACCACATTGCCAGCCCAGTCGGCATCAGTATATCCATGGAGTGTCATACTCCTGACAGTGTATCTTAGCCCATGGTCTATCGTGCCTCAAAGATATCTCAAGAGTTTCTAGGCACAAACCCAGTGAATGTTATGATCAACCATGTGTTGACTCAAAGTGTTCACTGCACAACATACGTCCGGACGGGTGTTCACTAAGAACATCAGGGTCCCTATGAGTTGACGATACTCAGTAGGACGGGCCCAGCAGCGCTGCCACTCAACTTCTTAAAGTTGAGATCCATCTGTGTCAATACGGACTTACAATCCATCATACTGGAAGCTTTATAGTGTATTTTCCTTGAGAAAGGAAAATCTCGCCAGGTCTCTGCTAGACCTCCAGGCCTAGGCATCAGTCCTAGGTCCTTCATTTCAAACTCAGTAGCGAGCTCCCTCTTACACTGATTAATGAGAGGGTCAGCACCTGTCAGGAAGAGGTCGTCCACATACAGCACCAGAATGAGAGGCTTCCCTTGGACAACCTTGAATTAAAGGTTCGGATCAGCATTACTTCGAATGAAGCCCAGCTTCATCAAGTAGCTATCTATCCTCTCGTACCAAGCTCTGGGTGCTTGCTTCAGCCCATAGAGGGCTTTCTTCAACCTGCAGACATGGGTGTCCCTATCCTGGACTTCGAACCCCAGAGGTTATACATCTCTTCCTTTATCACATCATGCAGAAATGCGGTCTTTACATCCATCTGATGAAGACTCCATCCTTGCCTAGCAGCAAGGGCTATGATTGATCCATGCTTGATTTTGTATCGAGGTGACAACAGCTTTGCTTTGATCTGTGGTCTAGGAACCATCACCCTCGCATCCTTGCAGATTTAGATACTTTACAGCTTCTTCAAATGATTTAGGCTCATATTGTACTCATGGCTACTAGATACCCCTGGTATTTATATGGCTTCTTGATTTTCCTCGAAATTTCCCCCTCTGAAGCCATATGTCTTTGAACCATGTGGATCTTCTTTCGTTCAGCAATGGTATCCGCTCAGGAGCATATATAGATATATTCTCTCTCTTAATGCCAGCTCCTCTTGTGAGAGAAGACATCTATAAGAACATCTTCTCAAGGATTTCATAGGCAGCATATCAGATAAGTCAGAGTGGATCAGATGTCTTTGTCACACTTGAGGAATGAAGAAACAATCCCCTATGCTTTCCTTTGTTGCAACCCTGACAAATGCCTTCATAATTATTTTGAAAGCGGGCATCCTAGACACCAACTCGAAGAGGGCTTTGAAATCATGTGCCTGAATCTTATTCTCTCATTGTCAAGGCCATACAAGAATCATAGCCATATACTGCCATATATCTGTCATGCATCTTGACAGGTATCACGTTTTGTCATTATCATACATATCACCATCATATTCATCACTGCCAGACAGAACTGAAGATATCAAACTTCATGGTTATATATGATTTTTCATATGCCTCACAGACCAAGTTCATATAGTTTCTGCCCTATACAGTGAGGTCATATATTCTTTACCATCTGTCACTATTCTAAGGCTTATCGACCAGCCATCTTAGATTTCCTTAAACAGCATTCAAAGACAGACAAACTTTCCAAGAATTAATTTTACATACCTCTTCTTTTGTCTGCCTTCTCAGATCACACTTCCAAGTTTATCATTACGCTCCAATGTAAGACTGGTACTGTCACAAGCTTACAGCTATTATGAATTTCGTAAACATGAGTGTCTGTCTATGTCACTGTTATAGAATCACATATTTAGCTCTTCAAGTTTGCGGTTACAGAACTGTTACCTCACCACTGTCATATCGCTGATTATGTGGGTTTATGAGGTGTTTTAAAAACTCCATCGTTCAACCACATCTATAGTAATACAAAGCTAGTTCAACAATCATACTCTAGCTTCCAGTTCTGCTCACTACTTAGGGCATTTATTGACCATTACAACCATAGTATTTGACAACAGAGATAGACAATCAATACTCTGATCTTGACTCAATGCCTCATATACTTACATCCAATGTCACAATAGCATGTAACGTTACAAACCCAGAAAACAATTTGTAGGTGATACCTCTATAATTTATGTCTCTGGGTTGTGTATTTAGGACCTCACATGTATCAACAAACCTTCAAGGCAAACTTTTAATATCCCGTTGTCATACAAAAATTTTTTTTTTCTTCATTTGCCGACAACTGGTCTATTCTCATTCGAAAAATTGAATAAACAGTAAGTAGAACCTGGAGTGTAGCGGCAATCAAAGATTGATATCAGTCCACCTTGAGTGACATTCCAACATTTATTTGAGGACAGAGATACTTCCCAAGTACAAAATATCCAGCCAAAACTCCCAGGTACAATAGCCCACTTAATCCAGCAACTGATAAATGAGAATAATTAGTGGATTTGGTCACCAGAAAGAGACCACAGCATACCCAAATGGCCAGCAAAGGATCACGTCCCAGCACAACTCCCAATAGACACATAATCGATCTTCTTTAGGGATACCATTGATGAATAGATTCGACTATATATCAGGTTGCTCTACGCAGAAGTAATGAAGTATCCAGGGCTCGTGTCTCTAGGTACAAGTATATATATGTATCAACCTCCACGTGGATGATTGCACGAGCCATAATGTCGTAGTTGCAATGTTCGGGTGTGATGTACGCAACCTAGGAATTAGATATCTTCTATGCACAAACAAACAAGGGTATAATGCCCAGTTGAGAAATATGACCTCCACGGACCCACTCAAAGTCCAACAAAAGATATATTTGGTCAGAATTCACGTTCATTGGTCCATAGCACCGGGGGTAATGCGATATCGTTGGAACTGCTGAGAATTTCGATTGCGCCGTTGGCGACGTCCATGCATGCAAGTCATTGATTCTCGGTCGCTCTTACGTCGAACACTGGATTAGTCAACATACTCTCGATTTCACGCTTAGCTTCGATTCACTCGATCATACTTGCGTCCCTTATCAATTAGTGGAGTGCAGTCCTACAATAATTCAATTCACGCCCACAGATTCTGAGAAAATTTCACGGCTTCACGACTTCCTTCAACAGACAAGACCCAACCAGAATTCGATCATTGCTGATTTAGACTTTTAACGGTTCTACGACAATGATGACGCTCAACGATACACATGCCAACAACAACTCGGCTTCTCGATGGTTTAAAGTACCAGGGACTTCTGAGAAAAATTTTCGTGGCATGTGACCTTGAATTTGACCTTGCGTTGCGGCCCTCTCTTCAACTTCGGACTTTGACAGTCGTTCAACACAGTTGACTTGTCTTAATTCAAATGTCAGAAGAACAATGATAGCGGTGTGCCCAGGTATCTTCAGCCCTTTACGTGACCGATTGCTATGGTTTCCAGAAGATTTTCCGCACATCGAATATCTTCTCCGGCTGAAGCATGAGACTGTACGAATTTGTAAACACCATCACTTCTGCAGTGGATGCAGAGTTTGACGCCCACATCGCATAGATTTGGTAAAAAAAATGTTGTCATACACAGCGCCCAGGCATCTCATCCTAGAATTACAGGCCGTTTGATTCTTTCTCTTTTTCATCTAGCGCTCTGATGTAAACCTCGTAGTGAACCACTTTCTCTTTGTCTGCGGCAAAGATTGACGAAAACAAAACTCCAGACGACAAGAGAAGATTCTCGATCGATATACGATCGCATTCGCGGAACGCACTTCAATTTTATAGTCTCGCTATTGATCCGATTAGAGGCTTAAATCCCGAGATAAACCTTTGTGAACCCTCATGGAGAACCATTAAAACCTTCGCTGTTCTGTTCTTTAGTTGCTCTACAGAAAATGGTTCTACACAGGACTCGCACTCCAAAAACAACGTTCTAACAAACCTTGCTGCCTTGAATATGTCCTTTCGTTGCCTTAAACATAATACTTGACTACTTTAAACCCTTACTGCTCCTCGCTATCACAGGAATATATCCACTGCCTCAAGATAATAATTCGATGTTTCAGGAATTGATGCTCCTATGAACATCCACAAAGAATGCTGCCCTTCATGCTGAAGGTTAGGGCACATAACAGCTTCAAAAACAACCCACGCTGTCACTTGCTGTGGTGGTATGGCCTGCGGCCTACCACACAGCCTAGTTGTAGCTTATGGCTCCTTTCAAACAAGTTTTTCAGCCTATACAATAAGCCCCAACAGACTTGATATGGATTTTGTCTTCTCCTAGCTCTGAAACCATGAAACCATGTTAATTTCTGAACATGTTCTATGCCATTTCAGATTAGGGCACACAATACTGAAGCAGATAGAACATAGCAAAAGATCGATAGAAGACAAGCCAAAACAGAGATAATGAATAGTGGCGTTACGGCGATCAGCAGGATGCTTCTACCAGCAAAGTCTCCAATAGGTCATTCAGCCAAGTGTGTCACACATAACCCCAGAACAACCCAAACAAGGAATACGCAGCTCCAACGCCATCAAGAGAGAGAGAATTCCTCCACAACCATGTTGTCAAATGAACTCTAAGTCTCTCCAATATATAGGAATCTTTGGGGGTGTGTGACACGTCCTTTAAGACATTTAAGTCTATATTTTATTCTAGGCCAACCTAGCACATAAGTGGAATAAATTCAAAGTATATGTTCTGCTCATCCGATCAAGATGATCTTTAGATCAATCTTACACCTCTTCGAAAGAGGAATCCAATAAAAATATTGGGATCGTCATCTGAGCAGCACAACTCGGAGTTTGGACCTAGTTGTCCAATTTTAACACCAAGACAGTGCCCAAGATGTCAAAAAATAGTAAAATTTCGCCAAACTTGAAAAAATCAATTTTTAGGGCTGTTTAGAGGATGTGATTAAGATTTTTGAGATCTGATCTATTTATTACAACAGTAAACAGATGACAGATCAAAAACCCAACAATGCTCAAGAAAATCCCCAATATATCCAGAAGTAGTAAAATTTTGCCGGAAATTGAAAATTCAGAATTTTTGGCCCCCTTTAATTATTTGATTTAGAAAATTTTAGAGGCTTGATTCAACAATTTATGCAGAAAATTCTAGCAAGCAAAAATTTTAGATCTAGGCCAAATTTAAGAATGCCCAAGTGGCCAAAAATCATGAAAATCAAGATTTAACAACTTTGACCATTTATTATGTATTTTTGGGGCTCAATTCTTAGTGATTTGATTGTTGTAATAAAACTGAAATAAAACCAGGGTTTAGAGGCCAAACCCTAGGCCCAAGGCCTTGAAGATCTCGTGGTTGAAATTTTTTGAAACTTTAGGATCAAGTTGCTGCTTGAAAAATATAATTTTTGAGACCTTAAACCTGCAAAACCACCAAGTATTTAGTGCCAAAACTTCAGATCTAGGGTTTAGGGCAAACTAGGGCATAAAATGGCCAAGAAAAGCCAACGTTAGGCGAAGGAAGCCCAATGTTGGGGGATAAAGGGGTCAAGATGATAGATCGGGGGGAGAAAACGCAAGAGGAGGTTGGAAAAGTGCAACACTGGTGGAGGAAAACCCAAAAAGGCTTGAAGCTGGGGTTTTCGAAGGCAAATTAGGGCAAAAAAGAGGACAACTTGCCTAAAGGGCAGTTGTTTGGGCAAGAGAATAGCAGCCGTGTGGCTTAGGACCCATGGCTAGGCCTCTTAAGGCCTTAAAGCCTCAACTTTGGGCTAAGAAAGGGAGGCCAAGGCATTTAGGGGCTACGACTTGCCTTAGAGGGCTTAGAAAAGATGACACAGGGCCTCTGGAGGCTGACGCAGGACAAGGAGGGAAGACTTTGGGCCTACAAGAGCTGGTTCTAGGCTCGGGAGACCAAAAATGAAAAACCCTTGTCCCAAATTTTTTTTCTTCCTCGGATCCGAATTTTGCCGTGAAATCTTCAGTGAATAGCTCTGCAAAATTGTCTATAGACTAGATCTTATGCTCAAGGACCTAGATCTAGCTCTTTTTTCAATTGATCCCTTGATCCAAACTGCAAAAAATAAAAATACAACACCCAAACTCCAAATATATACAAAATAAATCTAAAAAACCCCAACCCAAGTTAGAGAAATAATTTACAATTAAAATTACAAAATTATTTTACAAATTATACAAAGTTATTTAAATGAATTTTGAGAAAATAATTTTTATAATATTTTTTCTTTGAAGAATGGCTAAAACGCTTTAGAAAATTGATGCTCACTATAGCCCAAGCGAATATTTAATCCATCATATAAAAACTAAGGATCCAAGCAAAATGATCCTTGCCTGTAATATTCTTGCTTAGCAGTTTTTCTATTGGAATATTAATTTTTGTGGGTTTGGGGGCCCACAATTAGACTTAGGCAACTATAGGCCTTTAAACATTAGACTGAGGGCAAATATTGCGGAAATAGTGGAGAATGGGGCCCAATGAGAAGGAACTGCGACCCACATGGAGGAAGCACAGTCATTGGTGCGTATTGGAGGCTAGAGGCATGAGGTGTGGCCTAAGGGAACGTTGGGAAGACTTGGACAAAAAGGAAGCATGAGGTTCATTTTGGGATTCCATTCATCTATTTCGATATTGTCTATTGATAGAGCACGCTTGAGCAGTGAGCCAAGTCTGCATGTGTTGTTCAACACACAGGTGTCTTCAAGCGGAGATCCCAACGTTTGCTTCGGTGGACTTTGAGTGCCAGCCCAAGGAAGGTGTTTCACAATAGTACGATCAGTTCAACAATAGAGAGCCTCTCCTACAGCGCAGTCACTGCATCAACAACGCAGTGGCATCATCAGTAGCGTAGAGGCTGCGCAGTCCCTTGAGGGTATCACTCTGGGAGCCAGGGAGTGAGTGGAGTGTTTGTAGGAGATTTGGTGGGAAAGCTTAGAGCCTTCTAACAGGGATTTTCCAGGAATTTTGGTGGCATCGAGCAGCAGAATTACCAGGAGGTATGAATTTCCTAGTAGTTTAGGGAGCCAATTTCTGGGGTCAAGCTTTGGGAAAACCCTTCGTGGGTTATTTCGGGTTTATTGAGTAGATTCTGGGGTTGAATTCTCAAAATTTTATGAGCAGTATAACAGGCCCTAGCAACAAATCATTTGGAGCAACGACAACATTTATGTGCAGTTTCCAGCGTAGAGCTACAACCATGCAGAGGACAGAATTTGAGGGTGTTCAACAGTACTTTTGAGGGCTTCTCTAGCTTGCCTTGAGCAAGCCCAGGTGCACTCATTCCAACACCTAATTTGTACACTTTCTCATATTTAATAAAATGGCTCAGTGCAGTTTTTATGGTTCCATGGTGTTCTAGATTGTGTGTTTTTTGCTGTGCGTGTTTTTGTCTATGTATACCTGTTTGTTGCTGTAAATTATCTCCAGGGATATTACAGTGGTATCCGAGCTCATAGACTTGGCTCAGCCTGTGGGAGCAGTGCAGTTTATGACATCGGAAGACAAGTAGAATGTGACATCCCGGAGGCAGAGGTACAAGAGCAGGCAAAGAGAGTTAGAAATCACTCCAGACCCTGTGACTAGTGAAACGGAGGTTGTGGAGACAAGAATGGGGACACAGTAGGGGAGAAGAGGAGCAAGGAGGAGGAATTTGCTCACCTTCTATTGAAGGTAGTGCAGGACCTCACAAATAAAATTGAGGAGATGGGTCACCAGAATAATAATGGTAGCAAAGGTAAGGGAGTCCAAGGGGATTTCCAGGTGGGAGAAGGATCCGACACCTCACAGCACTAGGCATCACTTAACCCCAATATGCCTACCGTACCATATACACCCCCGTGCTCTACCATTCCTACGTTCCTAGCTTCAGGAGCGAGAGGACAATAGGAGCAGGAGGAAGCACACTATGGAGAGTACTTCCTAGAGTACCAGTCCTATGGCTTGGAGTTTGGGAGGGCCATTACTTGTAAATATTTTTGCCAAATGAAGGGAAGCAACAAACCCAAAGGACAGAGTGGAGGAGGCTACACGTAGGGGAATGATTTACAGGCTACAGCGTACCACGGGGAGGTTGTTTCTCCCGACTTTTGATATCTCCTCTAAGAGCTCAACCAAGGCATGGGTCGAGAAGCTGGATGCTTATTTCTAGCTAAACCAGATGATTGAGGGAGAGGCCATTAAGATTGCCACGCTGCATCTGGACGGGGAGGCTCATGATTGGTGGTTACATGGGCTGACCACGCTGGGACACGCAGGGGTCACGACATATGATGAGT
Organism: Pinus albicaulis; assembly: GCA_034641835.2. NCBI lineage: Eukaryota > Viridiplantae > Streptophyta > Pinopsida > Pinales > Pinaceae > Pinus > Pinus albicaulis. Next base: position 1,167,944,759 of record CM076581.1, read on the forward strand.
TTACCAGGAAGGTGCTAGAGCGGTTTGAGAGGAAGGACCCAGAGGAGTATTTTGGGGAGATGACCAGACTCAAGCAGTCCAGGAATGCGGTGGTGTACGTCTCGGAGTTTTTGAGACTATCGGTAATGGTACCAAACCTGTTAGAGTCCAGGAAGATTTACATGTTCATAGAGGGACTGGCAGAGCCATTGCGGGGGCTAGTGAGGTCCAACAAACCCAGAGGTAGGGACTTACAGGATGCCCTAACCAGAGCTAGGGCACCTCTGCCAAACAAACCTGGTTTCCAGCAGAGAGGAAGAGACACGAGAGTCCCACCACATAAAGCCAACTAGGGACGGGGACAGGTGGATGATGACACTTGGGGAGACCTTCAGAGGAAGAAGCTATGCTTCACTTGCCAGGAACCATGGACACCAGGCCATAGGTATGTAGTAGGAAAGGTCCACTACATAGAGGTATTCTCATACGGTGATGGAGAGGAGGAGACATATTTTGAGAAGGGAGGAGATGACAGTGCAACACCTCAGGAGAGAGGGCCACCACCACCACCCCCACCAGCAGCAGGGGGAGCTGCATTTTCACCTTCGGGAGGGGTACTCGCATCACTGAATGGGGTACCCAAGTTTCTGACTATGAGGATCAAGGGGATAGTTTAGGGGCAACGTGTATCAGTGTTAGTGGACAGTGCGGCCACTCACAACTTTATTGATCCCTAGATGGTCCAAAAGAGAGGCATTACCACAGAGGAATTTGAGTGGTTTTCAGTTCTTGTGCCGGGTGACAGGCCAATGCAGTGCACACACTATGTCCTTGCTTTGACTGTGACCATGGGGAACTACTCCATGATAGACCATTTCTTTGTGGTTGATATTCCAGACACCAACATAGTGTTGGGAGTCCAATGGCTCTATGCACTTGGCAAAGTCACCACTGACTGGCGGAAGTTGGAAATGGAGTTCTTGGATCCAGATGGAAATGTTGTGGAGTTGAGGATTTATGAGGCTGGGGGTGTGGCCAAGCCACCACATCCGAAGATTCAGGCCATCCTTGACAGGTACCCTATAGTATTTGGAGATATACCACCCATCCAGCCACCAAATTAAGGATTTGAGCATACCATAGAGTTGGAGCTTGGTGTACAGGCTGTGATCACTACTCCCTATGGACATCCTAAGACCTACCAGGATGAGATAGAGAGAACCATCCATGAGCTCTTGGCATTGGGGTACATCAGGCCCAACTCTAGCCCATTTGCTTCATCAATTGTTCTGGTGAAGAAGAAGGACGAGACCCTGCATATGTGCATTGATTATAGGGCCCTCAACAAAAAGAACATGAAGAACTGCTACCCCATCCCACACATTGATGAACTGATGGATGAGTTGAGGGGAGCCAAGTTCTTCTCAAATATTGATCTATGGTTAGGATGCAACTTGGGAAGCGGAGTAGATCCTCCAACATCCATCACTGCAGTTTCTTGAGGACAAGCAATATCTTGGTATGGAGGACTGTAATATTCTTTCTTAGCAATTCTGCTAACTGGAATATTAATTTTTGGCCAATTTTGATATTATAACAGTTTTGACTTAGGAGATGTGGGTTTGGGGGCACACAATTAGACTTAGGCAACTATAGGCCTCTAAACATTTGACTGAGGCCAAATATTGTGACAATAGTGGAGAATGGGGCCCAATGAGAAGGAACTGCGGCCCAGATGGAGGCAGCGCAGTCATTGGTGCATATTGGAGGCTAGAGGCATGAGGTGGGGCCCAAGGGAACGTTGGGAAGACTTGGACAAAAAGGAAGCATGAGGTTCACTTCCCATGGCTCTCAATGCTCCACCTATAGATGTCAATATGCTCCTCTAAAAGATTCGGGCCCCAATTAAGTTTCTCAAGCCATGGCTCTGGAACCACCTGACAATTACACACAATATCTATTGTTAACAAATACAACATTAGGTACATCTAATCATTTTTGCATCTAAGTGAAGCAAGCTTGAAAGCAATTGGCAATTTGACACTTCAAATAAGACTACCCTTCCAAAATTAAGGCTTTGAACTCACAATGGTGTTGCCTCCCTAGGTAGAAGTGGCTAATAGACCACCCTATTAGGTGTTTCGAACCCCCAAGGGAAAGTAACATGTCCTTGGTCCACCCTTCAATTGATAGGTGTCATGTGAATGATGATGGAACAACGGGGAGAAGACTTCATGGCCAAGTGCCATGGTCAAAAGCACCATCTATGGTGGCCTCCCTCATCCTAAGTGTATAGATGTGGGGAGGGAGCAATCGTGGATGCATAAGTTATTAACTCGGCCTTTGTTTTTCCACCCCTCTTGTGTGCCTTTTACTTTTTTGTTGTTTTTCTTTGTATTACTGCTCGTAGCCCAAGGGTTAGATTTTGCTTTGTATGATGCATAACAGTTATTACCCCCTTAATGGTGAAGCAACTCATTTCCCACTAGGTGTTGGGACTGCAAGTGTTCCTTCTCATAATATGAAGAGCGACATGTGCTCAGGAACTATATGATGGCGATAATGAGTGAGGTAGAGCTCATGCTAGGCTTTTTCCCATGTGCTAATGTGTATGTCCTAACCATCATTTGCATTTTGATCTTGTTTTGTTTTTTCTTATGGCATCATATGATTTTTCTTGTTCTGTTAGCTGCATCAGCTTCCCGGGCTTGAACCTGAAGCAGGGAGGTGGAATATAGGGCTTGTAATGTAAGATGGAAAGTGGTAAGTATGGAATTGGGAGAAATGAGACTACGCTATCTCAATTGGGGCTTCCCAAGTAGTGCCCCTCGTCTACCCATTGGGCCATTAGGGGAGGTCCCAATAAACTAGGATGAAAAATTAAACCCCCATTTAAGGTGAGGGAACAAGATCATAATAAAAACCCCTCTTCCTTCTAGGTTACCCCATAATCCATGTCAAATTCCCAAAATACAAACAAGCATAAGCACTTGGTGCAAAATGAATAAAGGACCTTTTGATCGGAAGCCCACCTTCCACTGTGTGCTCTTGCCAAATGGGAGAGGAAACATATGATTGATGCAGGTGGCAGAGATATGAATGACACATCGTCATTGGCTACTAGTGGTTATTAGGGGCTGCTGGCTAGAAGTGATGATGGGAGAAAAATTTCTCCTATGGGGTCACCCACTTTTTGTGGGTAAAAATATCTACCGAATGATGATCCACCTTCAAGAGGGATGATAGATGGTGAGAGGTGTCTAACCGGTGCAGATGGCTGAGGAGTGTGGTAGATCATCATGTACTGAGCTATGTAGGGTTGTTGGTTGGATGGTTTCTAAAGAAAGATAATTTTTTTCTCCTATATGGGTTTACCCACTATTTTAGTAGGGATTGTTGAAGATCTGTACAATTATGCTCGGTCGTCACACACAAAATAAAGACATATTTTCACCATGGCCTATGTCCCTACTCTTTAAGCCCAACTCCTACAAAAAAGCGCTATGAGAGGCTTTCCGTGGATAACTCCATCCAACCACTAAAATACTAGTGCCTTATAAAGGGGTTAAATGGCTGAAGTGGAGGACTTTTCAACATTGTTCTGCTGTTCTACTATGAAAACTGTGTAAAAATACTAAAACAAGAAGAAGTACACCAAACACTAATAGAATACAACAAGTAAATAGTTAAATTTGATGTTTAGAAAATATCCTAATCAAATATGTAAATATTTTTATGCACAAATACTTGGTAAGGGGGTTGTTGTGTGAATCAACTTGCTTCCCTATTTTTACAAGTTTGCAATTTTTGCTGAAAATGTGGAAATCTACAAGCCTAACCCCTTGAAAACTTGCTCAAAAGTGCATGGAAACTTTTAGATCTTTGATCTAGGGGTGATTAGGCTAGAAGGTAGAAGATTGGCTGAAACCTTAAAATAAAACAAATTTCCAACAAGCTGGAAATTCACCTTATGAGGCCTTCGGGTCAAACCCCCTGGGTATATAGCCCAGAAAATTATTTAAACTAATGATTAAATTTTTAAAGGTTAAGCAAGTAAATCTAAGCTATAGATTTAAAGTGTATACTATAAAACTAGTCTGAGCTAATACAAGGCAAAATAAAGATACTTGAAAACTTGTTTAGTGAAAATTTTGCAATAAAGGATATGTTACAATCAATACTATTTTCCAGATTTGCACAGATAAACTAGATATACCCATGTAAAATATGTCAAAATAAACTCAAGAAAATATATTTATCAATTTCTTGGATAAGATATAAATATAATCTCTTGTTCTCCATGTATTACTAGCTATGTATGATAAGAAAATTGCAGCAAGCTAGTAATAAAAATGAAAAAGATTTTCTTATAGAATATTTTGATAATGAAGTAGTTGAAGAATGAGGCTTACCTTTGCCGTTTTACCTTACTACTTCGTATAGTTGCGATCACAAGCCTTACTTTGTCAGTTTTCACTTTTTGAGGCTAGAGAGGGGTGATGAATTAGGGGTGAAACTATCCCTTACTCTTAGCCTTGGATTATTTGCAGGAAGATCTAACTTACTAAGAGGATCTACTTATTTGAGATGACCCAATCAAAATAGCAATAGACGTCCTAATAGCCCACAATTTTGGATGGAGATTCCCCCTAAAGGGCTTGTCCAACCTAGGAGAGTGTATTTTCAACAACTATATAAGTTTGAGATGAAGGCTTGGGCCTTGATCCAACACATGAAAATGTTTTTTTGCAAAATGGTTTCTTTGTATTACGACATCAAATGATCTCACAGTGAACAACCTTCACTAGGGGGGAGGAAAGCCTTCTTAAAATATTTTTCTAACTTCTAGTTTGACTCCCTCTAGAAATAATATCTACGTCACGCACATGTTGGAGACATAGTAATTATTTGATAAAATGTTACATTAAATTCGTGACTTTTCCCACCAAAGGGTTGAATTGACTCCCACAACCCAAAGTTGTATGGAAAGTCAACAAATGAAGAATAGTAGCACTTGGAAGCCCAATGTTGCACTAGAACCCTCCAACATTCAACTTGCTAAGTTCAACTTTCCTTAGGAATTATCTTGGTCATCCTTGTAACTCACACCACTTGGAGAAGACTCTTCCTTTAACTTTGTAATAGCTATCTTTTGTCCACAACCTTATCTGCTTGGTCAAAGATACCACCAATGCCTAGCTTGAATTTTCCAATAGTTGTCTTATCCATTCCTTGACTTTTCCATGCATAGTATGTCAACTATTGGCCACCTTTCTCTATTTCCAATGGCTCGATTATTTGGATAAGCATTCCACCTCATTTGTGTACTATTTGCTGAGTTGTAACCTGTAGTATGCCCTATCAGCTCCAAAGGTCCACTAACTGCCATGGATGTAATTGATCTGTAAATTGCTGCGGATATTCCATAGGGAAATTCATCATAATAGATCTACTAAAATACATTTGAAAATCTGAAATATACACTATTAAGGTTAATATTTCCTTAGATTTATGGATTCATTAATTATTGTGTTGTGCTTATGCATACAATAGATAAAATATGGAAAATAGAAAATAGTGAAATAAAACTCACAAAACACAATGAACACAAGATATGATCGGGAAACTTTATATGAGAAAACATAGCTGGAAGGTGGGGTTGTCCTTCTCTCTCTTTTTCTAAATGGAAATGGATGCAAGTATAAAGGAGTGAGACTTGTGGCTTGTGGGTTGCTACAATACACAATCTCTCTCTGTTTGCTCTGTCTTTATCCACTCTCAACTACTCTGTTCATTTATGGGAAAAATGCACCTAAATAGAGTGGAAACCCTCTTCCTCCTAGTGGTCCGGTTATAACACAACCCCGTAGCCTACTAGTGTTAATTTTGACTTATTCAACTCTTAACTAAGTAAAAATATCGACTATTCTAGAGTCTTCTTCATCATTATCATGTGGCTAGCCCGTTTTCTTTGAATAATGAGGGTTGATGTGGCATCCTCGCAAATTATGGTGGTAAAAATAAGGTCGACTTCTGGGTGGCATAAGTTTTGCATACAAACTATGATTGAGGCAATTCTTGTGCTGTTGGGAAGGTGTCTATGTGTAGAATAACACTAGGGTATGCAACAATTAAGCAACAAAGTTTTACCCCCCAAAAATGTTGTTTGATGCCTCAAACTGCTTCCTGAAGGTTTCAGACCCAATTCACCAAGTTGGGAACCGTCGATAAAAATAGTCATTTGAGTTGATTCCTACAATTTTTCCACTATGAAAGCATCAAGATGGATTCGAAATAATATATTTATCCAATATGGATCATACCTACCCGCTTTGGGAAGCTTTTGTTTCCCAAAAGATTTTATTGAATGAAGTGAGGAAATTTTTCCTCTACCTTCTCTCATGTGTACTATTTAGCATTTCTTAGAAGTTGTCCTTTCAACCCAATTTGCCAAAGGTCTTTCTATCTTTTTCTTGTAGTTTTGGATCTTTTTTGCAAAACACATCCTATGTAAACTTTGCCTTAGCTTCTGGTGATAAATCCTCTATAGAAGGTAGGACATGTTCCTATTCTTGATGTAGCATGGAAAGTTCAGAGTTTCAAATTTTCTACCTTCACCACAGAGAGATGTGCATGTATGGGGGTAGATTGAGTCAATAGGAATTATCTCGCACCTTCTCTAGTATCTCAAAGGGACCATATTGCAAAGCCTTGATTTTCTTATCAGGCACTTGTAGCTTCTCCTTGTTTAACTGTAACCATACTTTATCTCCCACCTTGAATGACTTATCTATTTTGTGATGATCATGCCCGAACTTGTACTTTTCCTATGAATTTTGCAGCGTCTCTTGTACCTATAGATGGATATTCCTAATGTTCTCAACAAATCCCCCCTCCCCACCCCCAAGGCATCCTTAGTGAGATCCTACCTCATTCTTCCTTGTTCTCCATTATCTAAAGGTGAAGGTGGAAAATATCCAAAACAAATTTGAAATGGGGACTTACAAGTAGAAGTGTGGATTTCTTTGCTTTAAGAGTGTTGTATATATGCCAAATTTTCATCCCATGTCTTCAAATTATTCTATATATAACCCATCGAAAGCTGCACCAAAGTCTTGTTGACTAATGTTTGCCCATCTCTGTGTCCATCTTCTCCCACAATTTAGTCCAAAATGCACTAAGAAATCTTGTGTCCTTATTTGAAACAATGCTCCATCGTATCCCAAAGTGCACCCAAACTTGTCCAAGGAACAAGTTTGTTGCTTCTTGCTTGCTTATAGTCTTTTTATAGGGTATTAGAACAAACATCTTGTTGAACCTATCCACTACCAAAAATAGGTAGTCTTGTCTCTTCCTGGTTGTTGGAAAATGTCTCATAAAGTGCATGGAAATGCTTTCCCTAGAATGAGTGGGTACATGCAAGGGATGGTAGAGACCCTATTTCCTACCACTAGGCTCACTGGTACAACAAAGCTTGCATCCACTTGTGAACGTAGCTACATCTTCTTTCATCCTAAGTTAGTACACATACCTTTGCAATTTGGTCCTTGTCTTCTTTACACCAAAATGCTTTGCAACCTTGGAGGTGTGACCCTTTCTAATCAACTATAGTTTCTTACCATTGGGAACACATAACATATCTAACTTGTAAAGTAACCCAGTCTGGAGATGGTAGTCAACTGTGTTTTCACCATCATGCACATCAATTTAGATTTGCAACTATTGAAAGACCTCTTTGAAGTCCTCATCCTTTGTATATGCCTCTCTGTATGCATCATGGGTGAAAGGCTCCATGAGCATAAGAGTTCCCAAAGTTGTGATCTTTGATGTGGGTGGCCTTGAAATCATGTCAGCCAACTTGTTTGTGTTTCCCTTCTTGTACTTGATCACTAAATGAAACTGTTGTAAAAACCCCATCCACTTGTAATGCCTTGTCTATTGTAGCTTACTTTGGGCCTACAATTATTGTAGTGGCTAGTGCGATCTCTGTGGATTACTATTTATTTTCCCATTAGATAGTGTTTCCACTTCTTCACAACTTGCATTAAGGTATAAAACTCCTTGTCATAGGTAGGGTAGTTGAAAATTATCCCATGAAATACTTCAGAGTGGTGGCATACAAACCTTCCTCCTTGCATCAAGATCGCTCCGATAACATTCCTACTTGCATTTGATTCTACCAAAGTTGCATAAAGTGGGGACGAAGCAGGTGCACTTTTGGGAAGCAAAGCATTGGAAACATCATTTTCTAAGAATCCTGAGAAGCATCTATTATATATATATATATATATATACACACACACACAGTATATAATATATAATAATATAATATTATAATATATATATATATATATATATATATAAAATAAATAATATAATATATAATAAATAATAAATAATATATATAACAATATAATATATATAATAGATGCTTCCAAGGATTCTTGGAAAATGACGCTTCCAATGCTTCGCTTTCCCAAAGATGCACCTGCTTCGTCCCCACTTCATGAAACATTGCTAGAATTAGATGCGAGTAGGTATGTCAATGGAGCAGTCTTGATGTGAGGAGGAAGGCCTATATGTCATCATTTTGAAGTATTTCATGGGGCGATTCTCAACTACCCTACCTATGACAAGGAGCTCTATACCTTAATGCAAGATATGAAGAAGTGGAACACTATCTAATGGGAAAGGAGATAGTAATCCACAAAGATCACACTAGCCACTACAATACTTGTAGGCCCAAAGGAAGCTACAATAGACAAGGCATTACAAGTGGATGGGGTTTTTATAGCGGTTTCATTTAGTGATCAAGTACACGAAGGGCAACACAAACAAGTTGACTGACATGCTTTCAAGGCCACCCACATTAGAGATCACAACTTTGGGAACTCTTATGCACATGAAACCTTTCACCCATGATGCATGTAGAGAAGCATATACAGAGGATGAGGACTTCAAGGACGTGTTTCAATAGTTGCAAATCCAAATTCATGTGCATGATGGTGACAACATAGTTGAATGGGTTACTCTATAGGTTAGATAAGTCCAAACTAGGGTTAGCTTAGGGCTAGTAAGTGGGGAAAATAAATTTATGGACGAAATTGAAGTTGATGCCGATCAAAATGTAATATTCCTAATTAGCGACAGCTAATTGGAATATTCGACTTTGTATTGTTTTGCCATATGTGGTTTGTAGATAAATAAAAAAGTGAGTAAAAGGGGGTCTAACTCACTTTAGTGGAATAAAACACCTTCCTAGTAGCACAACGTTGTAACTTAAGGGGGGAGCCAAGGGGGGCCACACACCACATGGAGGAGAGAGAGACTACGTTGGTTTTGGAGGGAAACCAATGCTATAAAAGGTGGAGGAGCCTCTTCATTTGGGGCATTCTTGTTGTTGATGATATTTGTGCTAGACTTTTGTCTTCTTGAGCACGCTGGCTGTTTAGCCTGTCTGCAGCACTGTTTAGTGCGTTGAGTGTCTCCGGTCGGAGATCTCACCCTTAGCCCCGGGGGACTTCGAGTGCCTGCTCGGGTAAGGTCATTTCTTCAGTCTTTAGCGGGAGGTTTGGTTGGTTGTTTTGCTAAGGAGCTGGGCTTCTCTTGTGACTGCGCAGTCCCTGGGAGAGAGGACGCAGTTCTACTTGGAGGTGTTCCGGTGCGGGGTTTTCTGCAGGAGTTTCAGTTGATATCCACAAGAGAGGATCAGTGTTGCCAGTAGGAGTTTTCCTGAGGAGTTTGTGGCACAGTTTCAACTAGTATCATTTGGCATCTGCGCTGAGCCTTGCAGAGGCAGCGTAATTCCTTGAGGAGGGTTTCTTTGGTGATTTTCGGAGGCTGACCATTTTTGATATGGTTTCTGGGTTTTGTTCGGGGTGGTGAGTATAGGTGGTCTGCAGATTTTCATCTCATTCCGGCAAGGGGATCAGCCCCTAGTTTCAGTCCATTCCAGCAGCAGCAGTTTTACGGCAGTTTTCTAGCAGCTGGGACGCAGTTTCTTATAGCAGCCATTTCCTGTCTTTCTGAGAGAGTTCTTCACTTGCCTTGAGCAAGAATAGGTGCTATCATTCTGATCATCTATTGTATTTCATTATATTCTCAGATTAATAAAATGGTTTAGCATTCCCGGCATTTTTATGAGTATTTGCTTTATGTTCTATTTCTGGCATTTTCTATATTGCCGTATGCTTGTATTGCTGTCTATTTCCCTTTCGGGATATTACACAAAAGAAGGGATTTTGTGGCAACCATTATCCTCTTGGCATTTAGACTCTCCAACCCCAAAAATTCCCTTCCCCCAGTGATTTACACCAAGCCCTAACTTGGTCGCTTGGCCTTAAAGTGGGGGAATTAGGTAAGAAAGGAAGAAGATCATAATTTATGGATAAATTTAAAGTGATCACCAACAAAGGAGGGCTAGTTCATTATCCTTGGGTCGATGGAGTCTATGATTTAATTTAATGAGTGAATGGTTGCTAAGGAGGAAGGATAGTTGATGCCCTAGCATAAAAAACCCTAACAATTACCTATGCAATGGATCAAGGAGTTTGATGGGAGAGCTAGTTATATTTCAGCACTAGGATATTCATTCACATGTTATTTGTGAGTAATGCATGCAATTATGACATCTAGATACCATTCAATAAATATTCAACAAATTAGGGCACAATAGCAAAACCCTAGATTCAATATATTCCATACATTAAACATAAAGGAAATAGATATTCAATGATAATCTCACTTACAAATATAACATGCAAGATAATCCATCCATTGAACAAAGACAATAGCTCCAAAGACAAGTGATGTGCTCAAAATATCAAAGCACATTCATAGGTCACATCAATAAAACAAGAAAAGAGGGTCGAAATTCTCTAAAGAGAGGCTGATATCTCCAAGTTGTGATGATGATTTACAAGAATGAATGATTCCTCTTCTTATATGAGGAATTCAAGTTCCAATTTTATCATATTGCCCATAAAAATCATAAAATAATGTGCTACTAACAACTTAGGTCTCAATCCGACCTAGTAGCCAATGAATAAACATAACTCTAGCCCACACGCGTGAGCCGTAGGTGAGAGAAAGGATGATGTCATGCATGAATGAACCCTTTTAGGGCTAGCGTTGAGGCTTCTTTGTAATATTCCTAATAGAAATTTACAGTGATAACAAAAGACATGCAATAATTTCAACATAGAAAAATTATTTAGTGAACACACATAGACATAAATTCTGCCTAGAACACCAAATTGGCCAATTATATGTAATTTCTAGAGTACAATGGGAAATGGAAGGAGTGCACCTGGGCTTGCACAAGGCAAGCTACAAGCCTTAGGTGATCAGTACAAAAGTGCCCAACTGTTGTAGAAGTGCTGCTCTCTAGAAAATTGCGTTGGCGCAATATTTCTACACTACTAGATGACTTGACACCCTTATTCCCCCCCTCAAAACTTCCTAGAAAATTCTGTAAAATTAAGGGTGGACTCCTTGCCAAAAACCCAGAAAAACCCAGAAAGGGTTTCCCCTAGTTTTGAACCTCCAAATTCGACCTTCTATAGCTTAGCCCTCTCCCACAACTAGAAATTGACACCTGTAGCTAAATCTGATAATTTTTGCTCCCAAAATGCTAGAGATCCCCTCCAAATAAACCTCCAAACAAAATCCAAGACTCCCTTCGAACAACCCACACAAATGACTGGGCAGTCCTGTAGGAGATGACGGAGTCCCTAAGCCCATAAATTTGTTCTGAAGGGTGTGCTCTCTCCTTCTACTGAAAATCCACTTCTCCAGTCTAGAAATTGGCCAAGAAACATGTAAATTTATGTAGATGTTCTATGCTTGATGCAACTTAACTTTTTACTACAGCAATCACATAAATAGTCAAGTAAAATGCTGATAGAACATACCAGTGGATTTATAGAAGACAAACCAGAAACAGAAAAATGTGGTGGTGCGTTACGGCGGTCAGTAGGATGCTTCAACCAGCAAAGTCTCCTTGGTCAGCCAACCTAGCATGTGTCACAACAGCCCTCAAAATAACCACTTGGTCAACTCAAAGTCAACCCCAGAAAAGTCAACACAGGACAACAGCAAAAAATTCAACGCAGCTCGGTCTTCGGTCAACCATTTGACCTCGGTTCTTGTGCCAATGTGTACGTCCTCCCAAAATCGGTCCACCAATTTTCAGCTCTTTTGGACCATGCGTTGACCAAAGTCAACGCTGGTCAAATTAGCGTGGAAACCCTAGCTGCAGTAAATTCGGGCAAACCCTTGCTGCAGTAATTCGTCCTCTTTCCCACGTGTGAACCGAATTTTCCTCCAAGGAGCTCGTACTAGATCAGAAGAGGAGATGTGTGTGATGAGAGTGAGTGAAATGATCTCCAACGTTGACTGTATATATATGCATCATTGAGGTGTGTGACACATCTGCTGGGGGTGTAAAACCTTAAGGCCGACCTGCACATATTTGAAATTATTAAAAATAAATTCAAAATAAATGTTCCGCTCATCGGATTAAGATCAATTTTATATCGATCTTACACCTCTCCGAAAGAGGAACCCAATAAAAATATTGGTATCTTCATCTGAGCATCACAACATGGAGTTTGGACCTATTTGTCCAATTTTAACACTCCCTCTCAACTAGGGAGAACTCCATCCACCTGTGCAATCAAACATTGTGCATCATCCCGCCGTAACTTGCTTTGCTAGCCTCTTTATTTCAGAACAGAAGTGGGTCAGTCACAAAGACATCATTCCACGGCTGACAGATTTAGCCCAGAGGTCCGAAACCTCTATTAGACTCACAAAGAGTCTCATACCAACCTGAAGTCAGTTGGAGGTCCGAAACCTCACTATACTTGATCCCAGATCAAGTGGTTGGACTGTGCCATCATAGATAGAGAGTACGACAATCTCTGATGCATCCATCAGTCTTTGCTACTAGTCTCTAGCTTTTCCCACCTCATTGGCCAAATGAGAGGTACTTCCCATGAGCCCTGAACTCAATGGGTAGGATGCATATGGGCACAGATAATGAGAGGTGAACCAACTCAAAATCGCAACGATGGGGCCCAAACACACCAACAAGGTTCGGTAAGCCTAGCCTTGTGGTTGCTTATAGCTTCGAGAAGCTATCCCCAAAGCCACCTAGAGCTCCCAGAGCTCATTGTCCAACAGGGCCCACATCATAGGGTCGTTCCACGATACCGAGACTCTTATGGAAGGTTAGGAACTTGACCTTCCCTAGGGGCTTTGTGAGAATATCCGCGACCTGCTCATCAGTTCCTATATGATCGAGCCTTATGGCGCCTCACTATACCATATCCCGGATAAAGTGGTACCTGATATCAATATGCTTGGATCGATCATGGAACACTGGATTCTCGGACAAGCGAATCCTACTCTGGTTATCCCAGAGTATCACGGTGGTATCTAGCACATGTCCGAACAACTCACTGAAGAGCTTTCGCAACCAAACTGCTTCACAACAGGCCGTACTCGCTGCAATGTCTTCGGCCTCTGTGGTGCTCAAAGCCACTGATTTCTGCTTCCTGCTCATCCATGAGATCGAAGCAGAACCAAGATTGAAGCAGCATCCCGATGTGCTCTTACGATCTACCACACTGCCAGCCCAATCAACATTAGTATATCCAAGGAGTGTCACGCTCCCGGCAGTGTATCTCAGCCCATGGTTTATCGTGCCCCGAAGATATCTTAGAAGATTCCTGGCACCAACCCAGTGAAAGTGATGAGGTTCAACCATTTGTTGACTCAAAGTGTTCACTGCAAAACATATATCTGGACGGGTGTTCACTAGGAACATCAGGGCCCCTATGAGTTGACGATACTCCGTAAGATTAGACAATACGGGCCTAGCAGCGCTGCCACTCAACTTCTTGAAGTTGAGCTCCATTGGTGTTGACACGAACTTGCAGTCCACCATACCAAATCTTTCTAGAAGCTTCACAATGTATTTTCCTTGAGAAAGGAAAATCTTGCCAGGTCTCTGCTAGACCTCCAGGCCTAGGAAGTAGTGCATCAGTCCTAAGTCCTTCGTCTTGAACTCAGCAGCGAGCTCCCTCTTGCACTGATGAATTAGAGGGTCAGCACCTGTCAGGAAGAGGTCATCCACATAAAGCACCAGGATGAGAGGCTTTCCCTTGACAACCTTGAAGTAAAGGTTCGGATCAACATTACTTCGAGTGAAGCCCAACTTCATCAAGTAGCTATCTATCCTCTCGTACCAAGCTCTGGGTGCTTGCTTCAGCCCATAGAGGGCTTTCTTCAACCTGTAGACATGGGTGTCCCGATCCTGGACTTCAAACCCCAGAGGTTGCTCCACATATACCTCTTCCTTTATCGCACCATGCAGAAATGCGGTCTTCACATCCATCTGATGAAGAATCCATCCTTGCGTAGCAGCAAGGGCTATAATAGATCGAATGGTGGTATATCAGGTCACAGGTGCAAACATGTCATCATAATCTATGCCTTACTTTTGAGAGAAGCCACGGGCAACGAATCTTGCCTTGAACTTTTCAGCACTTTCATCAGATCCATGCTTGATCTTGTAGAGCCATTTCGAGGTGACAACTGCTTTGTCCTTTGGTCTTGGAACCACATCCCAGACATCATTCTTCGTAATGGACTCATACTCTTCGTGCATAACATCCTTCCAGACTTGATGCTTTACGACTTCCTCAAAGGATCCAGGCTCGGATTGTATAATAGTACAAATGGCTGCTAGATACCCTTGGTATCTACTCGGATTCTTGCTTTCACGGAATGTCCCCTTTGGGGCAGCATGTCCCTCACCATCCTCGAGAGTGTCCCTGAGCCATGATGGTCTCTTTCCTAGTGAAGGAGGTGGATCAATCGGATCCATTGGTCCTTCAACATTAGGCATCGTTCCATCCTTCGGTTCCTCTTGATTTCCAGGCCTTGCTTCATTATCTTCCTTAGATCTCGGAAGATTAACTACCTTCCTCAGGGAAGTATCTTCGTCAAAGGTGACATCATGGCATATCTCCACTTCCCTTTGACCAGGCACATAGACTCTATAGGCCTTTGAAGTTTCACTATAGCCCACAAACATTCCTTTCTTCCCAGAAGCATCCAACTTGCTCCTCTTTTCTTTCGGCACATGAAAGTAGACAGTACATCCAAAAACTCTAAAATGTGAGACGTCAGGTTTCTTACCAGAGAAAACCTCTTCGGTAGTTTTGGATTCTAGAGCGGAATGCGGGCATCGGTTTTGTATGTACACAGCAGTGTTTGCAGCTTCTCCCCATAGAAACTTCGGCAGACCTTGGTCACATAGCATGGCACGGGCAGCTTCCACAATGGTCCTGTTCTTTTGTTCAGCAACACCATTTTGCTCAGGAGTATAGACAGTTGTGGTCTCTCTCTTAATGCTAGCTTCTCTGCAGAAGTCCTTGAACTCGTTTGTCTCATATTCAGTGCCATTATCAGTTCTCAAAATCTTGATCTTCTTCCCTGTCATATTTTCCACCAAGGCTTTGAATGTACGGAACCACATGAAAGCCTCATCCTTCTTCTTTAAGAAGTATATCCAGGTTTTGCGAGAGAAGTCATCTATGAATTTCATATAATATGAACATCCTCCCAAGGATGTCACGGGCAGCATACCAAATAGATTAGAATGGATCAATTGCAAGACATCAGATGTCTTTGTGACACTAGAGGGGAAAGGTCCCCTTCTATGCTTTCCTTCGGCACAACCCTTACATACACCTTCATGATTATTTGGAAACTCAGGCATCCCTGTCACCACCTTCCTTGCTTTGGGAAGGGCTTTGTAGTGAAGGTGTCCAAACCTTTGGTGCCATAGTTCAGTCTGTCGAATAGTATCACATGTCATTGCTCCCAGCGGACTTCCTCCAACCTGGTAGAGTGTATCAACTCTAAACCCAATCGAGATAGCTTCCTTGAAGCTCTTCTTCCACATGAGCACCTTTCCATCAGTGAATGCTACATTGAAATCTTTGTCTTCCATGGCCGATATAGACACAAGGTTCTTCTTCAAATTTGGTACATAGAGTACATCCTGCAAGTGGAGGACTTGACCTTGAGACAACTGAAGGGTCACAGTCCCTGTCCCTTTCACGGGATATGTGGCATTATCTCCAAGGATAATTTCCAGATTAGTATCCTTTTCAACCATATCAGAAAGTGCTTCCTTGAACCTAGTGATATGCCTTGAAGCACCACTATCTATCAACCAGACATCCATAGTGTCGGGTGGGGATGCAACAGAGAGGGCAGATACAAGAATGTATTCATTTCTTTTATCAACAACATGTGATTCCTCATACTTGGAGTTTCTTGACCTTTTAAAAGGTTGATCATTTCCGCTGGAGGGAGCCTTCCTCTTTCCCTTGGACCTGGTGTTCCTTTGATTGCCATTCCTCCAGTTGTTGTTGTTATCATCACCATCAGGAGAATCCTTCTTTAAAGGACATTCTCTAGCATAGTGACCAGGCATATGACAAGTGAAACACTTGCTCTTCTTTCCTTGGGCCCCTGCTTTTCCCTTATTCTTTGGACCACCAGAGTTCTTCTTTCTAGAATGAGCAGCGTATGCAGCATTTCCTTCATTCTTGATTCTTCTTGAATGCATCTTGACAGTACTTCGTCAAAGTCAGGTATCACATTATTATTTAGAATGGTAGTGTTGAACACATGCCATTCGGATGAGAGCCCTCCAAGTGCGGTGAGTACCATCTCTCGAGGCATAAACTATTGTGTAAGGTTCCCGAACATGTAAATTTTATTTTGCAAAATATTAATCTAAGCATGAATTGCATTTGCATACACATATTAATCTATGTATATATCCAAAGCAAGAGTATTTCAATGAAATGTAAAGTTCCATACACAGAGATTTAATTGCAGACAAAATATATTCAGCAGTGATGTATTTCAAATGAAAATTTGCAGTGAAATTAAATGGAGAAACAATTCTATACCTAAAAGAAATACCTGGATTCTGCTGATAGCTCTCACCTGGATTCTGTTGATAGCTCTCCTCCCAGTGATGCTGATGCTATCATGAGCAGAACAGTGATGCTGATGCTATCATGAGCAGAACAGATTACCGGGACAATCCAATCCTCCCAGCCAAATCCGGGAACAATCCCAGACCCAGAGGATGTCTCCTCTGCCCCCGTGCCCAAATTTCCAAGAACCAGAGACTCCTCCTCAAACAGTTAAATCTGACCATTCAATCTCCCTTTCACCGCCCCCCGTTCTTTCCCTCAAAACCTCCTTATATAAATTTCCCCCCACCGCCATTCAACCTCCTCACCGCCTCTTCTCCATCTAGATAAGGTCTTCTTAAAGGATGATACGATTAGCATTTAAGGAGATGTCAGTGGCATTTAAGAGGAGGTGTTATCTTTAGGTTTATTTAATCTGTTTAAGAAGTATACGGCTTGACTTTGAAGGATATTTAAGATTAAGGCTTATGTTATAATATTTAACTCAACTTTGAGTATATGTATGTATTTTAATTATTTAAAATTTTATTTTCTTTTCATTAATACTTTTTATATACTTTATGCTAAACCCATATGAATTTTAGTCTGAAACCTTATCATTAATTTCTAACTTAGGTAAGCTTGATATTAGTAGTTAGGTGTACTAGTGCGATGTGGGCGGTATAGGCAGGTGTAGCTATCACATGCCTATATCGTTCACATGCTAATATCGTTTTGTATATACTTGGGAATGGGTCGTTACATACTTCCTCCCTTCAGAAAACTTCGTCCCGAAGTTTATGGTTTTATATACTCATATCAATATTGTGTTTTTTAGAGATTAGAGTGATTGTAGAATGTATGTATTTTAAGATTGAATTTTCGTTTAAATAAGTATGTATCTGTAATTTAAGTGTTACTTCCCATCTTCACCGTACCTCCAAACTATTCTAAAATCATCCCATCCTTCCTAATCTCTTCCACTCCCATCCTATCCGTCCTCTACAGGAATATGCCATGGCATCAGTTTTACTGATCCATTCATAGACCTCAAATGATATCAGTGTCAATTACCTTGACCTGACATGCTTGTAGGCATCCGGCAGTCATCATCACACGTCTAGAGGAGCGTGACTCGCACAGTCCTCCCATGACTCCAGGTATTGGAGGATAAACAGTGGGCAACACCTCCACTCCTCCCAGTAGGACCAGGGTCAACACCCTATTGTGGGATCTCGGGGAGTCTCAACTGTTCTTGGAAATCTGTCATCACGTAGATTGTTTCGGTAATCTGTTTTTCTGCATGATACTTACTGGTACATAATCTGCAATGTAAACACTCGTACACATATTACAACATATGCATCTATATTGTTCATGACCAATTGTTACCCATATAACACCCTTTATATATTCAAAATACTTTGATATGTATGATATCAATCCTAGAACTTATATATAAAAAAAAGAAAATTTGTTCACGTAGGTATCAATATGTTCAATAAAATTTCTCTTTTCAGATGTTGCTTCTGTTTAGTTCATTCATGTTCTATTTATGATGCATTTGCTTTGTCCATTTCAATCTATATACCCATATATTTCACTTTTCATATTCAAAATGTAGTTATTCTTTTATTTCTCTTTCCTTGAATCATATTTGAAATGCAATGAAATAAATTGATAGGTATTTTCAGCTATAATGTCTAATCTATGATTTCACATTCTTGCACTGTTAATTTAAATGACATATTGCATATCGGTGTCCATGCACCAGTAAATTTTTTTAAACAAACAGCATATATCCCGTGTCACTAAAGTGAAGTAGCATTCTATCTTTATGGGTATCCATGTATCAGTGAGTAAAATTCATTCTTACGAGATAATTCAAAATAAAGTTTTCAAATTCATGGATAAGCTATGACCACTCTGTATACATGACCAGAAAGCGGTGTAATTACGATTACAAAACTGTAAGTTAGGCAAAATAATTGATTGTGTCATACTCTTCTTAGTTAATAAAATCGATGGGAATCAGTGAAGATAGTGATATGTTAATAAAGAATATGGAACCTTTACCCTTAACTCCATATTCGTACAACACTATCCTGTTTGTTATGTAAACATAGTGAGAGATGAACCTCTATACTAAAAGAGCTTTTATTATCGTTATAAAAGGTTAACCAGTGTGAATCCATTGAATAGTATAGCTTATATAATACTGATCTTACGAACATGTGGACTACTAGAATCTTATAACAAGCCTGAGTATCACTATTGGTCCAGTATGGCTATTTACATAATAAGTATTCCATGTGAAATAGGTGAAGCAAGGTCTCTCTTATATACGAGTAGAAGCTATATCAGATAGGATTCAACCTTTATCAAGCCTATGATTGCCATTACTTCTATCCTTATTCATACTTAACTAGTGAATGGTATAGGTGTTACTAATAGTAATGGAAACAACGTAATGTGTTAAAGCAGATATACGTACGGGCTTATTGATCAATATTTATTATGAATACTTATTAATTATAACCATTGTTATAATCACAGCTATAATTAACAGAATCAAGTAGATCACAGTTATTGCACTAGTAATGAGTAGATACGTATGTTATTAGAATACCTGTATTTTAGATAATGAGTGCCACTTGTGAGTATCCATCCTATCGCTTCCTTTTTGTTCCCATAGATATGGAACACGGTTAATCTCATAATGGTACTGAACAAATTGGCAGATAGTATAACCACCAAGTAATGGTAATGATTATGTCATCCCAATCTTATCACTTATATATGTAGTAGTAAACCCATTATATTGTTATGATAAGCTCTATTACGAGAAAATCCCATGAAGTCATAATTAATATACACTTAGAATCCATATATGCCTAACTACTCCTAAATGAGCACCGTGAATGTTCCCTTACCTCATCTATATGCGTAGAGTCGTACAGTCAATCTATGATATGGAACTCGGTCACTAGAAGAGATAGGTAGTACTAAGGTCCTTAAGAGGATAGAGTCACCACTATTCCACGAACATGAGCTTGTATCCTTATTGTCATCTGAGATGGTAGTACTCATTCAGATCAAAGCTTAGAGCATAGGTAACACTAATGAGAAAACCCATTGTACTAGCAATATGCTAAAGCTTATACTACTAATCAAAGTAATGGGAATATCGTAATCAAGCATTCTAATATTAAGTACTAGTTTAGTAATCATGTATCCATAATGTTGAACAAGCTGGTAACTTATTTAAGCATGGTGAAGCAATAGGGATAGTAAGCACAGTGTTGATTGGGCTAATATTAGTCAGAAAGTACAAGTGTAATTCAGGTAATTTGATACATAGAACAACAAGGTTACTAATACAGCTTATACGAGCTTAGATCAGCTAAACTAGAGAGAAAGAGTGATACTTCAATAGTAAGCATTTACCAAATTAACTTTATTCACTCAGATTAGTATGAGTAAGTTATGAAATAACTTGAAATCACCTATACCCCTTAGGTATGGCACTCTAACCTATGCACTTGTACCACTTGTACCAACCTAAGTTGAATATTATTGCATAAAGCATGTAAAATATAAGACATATAGGGAATATACTGAATATAACATATGTTGGTCGATGTGAAAATACACGTGTCGTATTTATAATTTTATACTACAAAGCCTGAAGGAACACATCCCTGTGTAAGGATAATATTATCTATTTGTTATTATATAGCAGATATTATTTATAATACAGGGTATATCACACTTTTAGCATCCACAAATGGTCTATGGTGAGTTTTTTTTGATAGGCAGCATAGTTTTTGGTCGATGCCAAGTTTATTTTACTTTTTCAGTCATTGCCAACACAGTTACTCTGCACCAGATTCTTGAATTCAAAAGGAAACATCTGAGGATCATTCATATCTATAGTTATGATTACCATATTTCACATGCGATTGCCAACATCCAAAATTGCTCCAATAGTCATACTTCTCATAGTTTCTATTAATGTTGATATAATTATGATAGTCAATAGATTTGCTTATATGTGTTCAATCTATAACCAAGATGTGGACATACGAAAAAGCCTCTCTATATTTAACAATTTGATATAGATCCTATATAT
The DNA here is from genome assembly GCA_034641835.2 of Pinus albicaulis. Taxonomy (NCBI): domain Eukaryota; kingdom Viridiplantae; phylum Streptophyta; class Pinopsida; order Pinales; family Pinaceae; genus Pinus; species Pinus albicaulis. Next base: position 1,167,965,876 of record CM076581.1, read on the forward strand.
ACCACGATCATCCAGACGTCTATATACATAGCAATTGCTATTAATTCCATGAAATACCAGAAACTCAGATTAGCCAATTTAGTTTCTTGCTGCTACAAGGCCTGCAAGGTAGCACAACCTCTGCTAAGAATAAATAACATGCTAAGGCTCCCAGTTTAAACACAAATGGTTAGCAAAATACAGGATTTTAGCATGTTTGGACAAGAGTCAAGTGAAAAGAGGCAGGATTTAGCATTTGTGGTTTTATAGATGTTTTATGACTAACAATGTATTTAATATAATACTCAAAAGAAAAATGCTGAACCACCAAACAGCATGCTGATTCAAGATAAAGGTTTAATATACTAGTTACAGCCTTGGCATCTGTTATCCTAGACCTCATGATTCATGCGAATTGTTTCATGTTAAATTAAGATCTGAAGTAAAGAAAGAAAATTGAAAATGTCCAAACTCACCATTTACGAAACTGCCTCCACACATTCTGTGGCAACAAAATGTAATCACGCCCTTCCATTAACGTGTCATGAAGCTCAGGCTCCACATGAGAGTCTTCACACTTGACATCCACAACTAAATCTGAATTGTTAATACTGGCAGGCATTTTTTTTGGCGAAGTCGAAATAGTAGACAAATGCTCATATGACTTTGGATGGTGAACAGTAGTGTCCTTGCTTGTGCTAGTCCAACCCTCACAAACATAATCTAACCAGTCTTCCCACCATCTGAAGTTTAGAAGGTAATATGTGTCGCCCTCCTTCATGTTGGCTTCTGCAGCTTCTGTACTCTCCCTGATTATTGCTTTCTCTTCTTCCGCGTCAATGCTGGGCGCTCCATTGTATAATTTGAACGGGGAATGCCATCCTCTATAACAAAATTCTCATTTATCGGATATGAAAACCTGTAATTTCTAACCCTGCGACAGCCAGAGGCTCCGAGCAGAAATTTTCCAAGGTTGTTGGAGACTATTTCCTGTACGTTTTTACAAGTAACATTGTGGGGCATATATATACGCTATATATATATATATATATATATTAACCCAAATATCTATATATTAACCCAAATGTGTCTTAGAAGTCATAAACTCTGCATATTTTATGATCATAGGCCCCTACTTCTGATTCAGCATTTCATTTTATATGACGCGTTATCATGCACAACTTCTACAGCCTGCAGTCTAGAATCTACAGATAAATCAACAATTAGTCACCAATATATATATATATATATATATTTTTTTTTTGATGGAAGCATCACTGAAAATCTTCATTTCGCCTTGACTTTCCCTAATGTCCATGAAGAGCCATAGACCATTGATGGTAAAGCCCTAGCTTCATGATGCCCTAGCCTTGCTAAAATGCCCATGAAACTCTTGTGCCCAACACCCAAGATGATGGAAACCCTATGTCTAAGATAAAGGAGTATTAAACCCTGTTAATACCCTAAACCTAGCACAAAACCCCTAACCCTTATCTTTTATTGTTAAAGATAATAACCCCAAACATTCTCCTAAAATTATTGGTAAAATCCTAATCCAAGATCCCTTACGAAAATCCTAAATTATAAACCTTCCCAAAAATCCCTAAAATCTAACCGCACATTATTAAAAAATAAAAAATAAAAAGCGTTATGGTAAAATTTTATAATACCCTAAGTACATGCATAATCAATACACAATTAAATGTCAAGACACCACATAATAAGACTGCTTCATTAACTAACCAAACGATATACATATCCAAAAGTTATTTATTTATTTATTTATATATATATATATATATTTTTTTTTTGGGGCATAGTCTTTATAACATGTTGAACATTGTATAAACTAAACGTATTACTCCACGACTCCACTGTACAAGTCGGATTTAACTCTTTTTTTCTTTGACGTCGGTTGACCATATGACGGCCATACTTTATAAATTTATATAAATACGACTTGGTTCCCTTTATTCCGGAAATTGAAGTTCGATCAAGGCAGTCGCATATATAAAAGGGAAGACGCAAGTCAAAACAGAGATTAGGTTAGAGAAGCAGCAATACAAGTCGACGAGTTCACAACTTGTGAACCAAAGAAGAATAACGAAACCGCGTTTGTTATTTTTTGACTCAGCTAATACGCATCATCTGAAATACAAAGTAGAACCTGACAGTGTTTTCGAATAACGTGAACTTGGGATTGAGGCAGTGTGAAACGTTTTTGGAAGCAGCGTTCTAAATTTTGGAGCAGCGTTTAAATTTTGGAATGGTATTTCAGATTTGGAGCGGAGTTTGAAATTTTGGAGCAGCGTTTTTAAATTTGGAGTATCAAAAGTATCATAGGAACTAATTGTTTATAGTTATAGCTTGAATGGATTAAATTTAAACTTATACGGCCTATAATTTATATAATAAATGAAATATAACCAAATTTCTAACTTTCCATTATCCGAATTCACGCTATGTGCTCTATAATTAAATTTTATATTTTTAAAATAAAATAAACTATAAATGAATTAAAACACAAATATATATTTAATTCCATCTTCAGTTTATCGGCAATCACATTATTTTCCTGATAATTAATTTTATATAACAACGACTTTCATAAGTCGGTCAAATAAATAATTTCTTTTTATAACCACGACTTCACAAAGTCGGTCTTCCTTCGATGTTTGATTTTATTAAACCATGGCTCTACAAAGTCCGCAGACCAATTGTAATGAGGACCTGTTTTATAACCGTAGTTTGCCATACTACGCCTCAGCCAGACACCTCATAAAATTTCTCCCGAAAGCCACGTTTTCGCCTTAAGAGACCACACGTTATGAATTAAAATTGCCTCGGTGCTAAGCGTACAACATGCTATAACTTCCCGCAGGCATGCAAAAGGGTTAGTCCCATTAGTCACGCTGTGCGGTGATGGGAGTCCGAGTTCTTTTGAGTATTCAGTGCTAAAAATGAAATATATACCTGAAACAAACTCTCTATCATGTAATTTTCCCTTTCTGATTGGAATCTGGACATTTATCCCTGGATGGTGCGCTGCATTAAATTCTAACTTGGTATCTATATTTCAATCACCCCTTTTTAGATGATGGACGGTTTTGGTTTCTTTTTGCTTGGAGGACTGTTTCGGGCTTCTCTCTGTTATGCGGCTTCAAGGATGCAGTGGTGTACAATATCATTATATATGGTCGCTGCAGACAGAGGATTTGGAGGAGCAGAAATCTGGTTCGACCATGTCATAAGATGGATGACTACTGGAACGTAAGGCTGCTAAGGGCATTTAATATGTTGGAATGTTATCGTGTGAATTTAGCCGTATTAACATTTTGGCACTGTGAAGAGTACACAAGAATGACCTACTTCATATGTTTTGGTACTTCATTTGTGTTAACTTGATCGGATGGTCAATATAATAGAAATTTCTTGTTTCTTGTTTGATAAGGTTAACAATCCCTAGATTTTGTAGCTGCTTTTAACAATCTTTTGATGCATTTTTTTTTTTTTGAATGCTGCAATTGATTCGTTGTGTCATTAGTTGTAGTTCTTGCAATACGTTCTAACTCTATCACCTATAGTGGCCATAAACTCTGTAGCCATACTCCTTTTAAAATATCTGGTTTGAAGGCATTTGCCATTCCTTTTATCGCTTTTGAATGATCTTTTCTCATTTACAGCAAACCTCATCATTTTCTATCCTGAGTACTGTATATTTCCTACCTTTTGTTTTTCATTATGAAGAAGGTCAAAATTAAACTTTCTGATAATTTTTTTAGGAGAGCATTTAACACGAAGGATAGCGGTGACAATTACATGATAGGTTCTGGATTTGTTAGAATCTGGGTTTGCGTGCTATTAATTAGAATTTAAATTAATCTTTCAATTGCCTTCACGTTTTCAGTAGGTACTCCACCTTGGCTGTTTCATGTATTGCTGTCAGCAGTTTTGAAATTCAAGATTGTACAGAAGGAGTTCATTTTTAAGGGCTCTCCAAGGCAAGCTCGAGGGAGGGTATAGATTGGCTTGAGCAAATTTCTGTCATGCCTGAAGATACATTCAAGGCTGATCTGTTCTATGTAAATATCTGTTTTAAAACAGTAATAAAGTGGCTGCATCTACCAGAACTGTATTATTGTAGTGTCTGGTTTGTTTTATTCTATAATTTAGAACAGTGTAATCTACAGGAAGACACTAAGGCACTTAACACACCAAAGCACTTTAACACAGGTCTGAAGGTTTAAACAAAGCTCTGCTCTGTATTAATGTTTGTCCTCTTTAAATTTGGAACAACCAGAAACTGCAGCAGTCTTATAAAAAATTTTTTTAACTCTTTTTTTTTTTTTTTTTAATGGGCCTATAAGGTCGGAAAGGGTTTGAAGCAACCTCTGATACCAAGTGTAAGGTTCCCTAACATACAAAAAAATTATTTCAGGCAAATATTAATCTAAGTACAGAAATTGCATTTCAGACACATATTAATCTAAGTGTATATCCAGCAGTAACGTATTTCAATGAAATGTAAAGTTCCATACACAGAGATTTAATTGCAGACAAAATATATTCAGCAGTGATGTATTTCAAATGAAAATTTGTAGTGAAATTAAATGGAGAAACAATTCTATACCTAAAAGAAATACCTGGAACGCAATTGATGATTTTGAGGATTGTGATGATAGCTCTCCTCCCAGTGATGCTGATGCTGTCGTGAACAGAACAGATTACCGGGACAATCCAATCCTCCCAGCCAAATCTGGGAACAATCCCAGACCCAGAGGATGTCTCCTCTGCCCCCGTGCCCAGATTACCAAGAACCAGAGACTCCTCCTCCAATAGTTAAATCTGACCATTCAATCTCCCTTTCACCGCCCCCCGTTCTTTCCCTCAAAACCTCCTTATATAAATTTTTCCCCACCGCCATTCAACCTCTTCACCGCCTCTTCTCCATCTAGATAAGGTCTTCTTAAAAGATGGTACGATTAGCATTTAAGGAGATGTCAGTGGCATTTAAGAGGAGGTGTGATATTTATGTTTATTTAATCTGTTAAGAAGTATACGGCTTGACTTTGAAGGATATTTAAGAAAAAGGCTTATGTTATAATATTTAACTCAACTTTGAGTATATGTATGTATTTTAATTATTTAAAATTTTATTTTCTTTTCATTAATCCTTTTTATATACTTTATACTAAACCCATGAAAATTTGATACGAAACACGATCATTAATTTAGTACTTAGGTGTACTAGTGCGAATGTGGGCGGTATAGGCGGGTGTAAGCTATCACATGCCTATATCGTTCACATGCCCAATATCGTTTGTATACTTGGGGGGATGGGTCAGCACATATTGTCTCCCCAATAGCTAGCAGATTGTACCTGATTTCAGTCAGCTTCAGAAAGTATGATTGGACAGACTCATCCCTGTGTTTATTCAGATTCTTCAATTGATTCTGGAAGAATAGTACTTGATTCACATTGTTGGCCTTGAACATGAGGATCAATTTATCATACATCTCTTTGGATGTGCCCAACTCAGAGATGTAGGCCACCAGTTTTTTATGAATGGATTCCCTGATCATCAGCTTTGCTTTGATCTCCCCCTTCTTGTACTTTGTTTTGGCAGTAGCAATAGCAGTAGCAGTGGATGGAGGTTCTTGGATTTTACCTTGCACATAGTCCATGACATCTTGGTCTTCCAATTTGAGATCCAATATCAACTTCCAAGCATGGAAGTCATCCTTCCCAGTCAATTTGTCATCCTCCTTGAAGCCATAGCTTGTGGAACCCATTATCCTCTCCGGTGATTGCTACAAATAGGGCTTGTCTTCACCTGAGCTCTGATACCATGTAAATTTATGTAGATGTTCTATGCTTGATGCAACTTTACTTTTTACTACAGCAATCACATAAACAATCAAGCAAAATGCTGATAGAACATACCAGTGGATCTATAGAAGACAAACCAAAAACAGAAAAATGTGGTGGTGCATTACGGCGGTCAGTAGGATGCTTCAACCAGCAAAGTCTCCTTGGTCAGCCAACCCAGCATGTGTCACAACAACCCTCAAAACAACCACTCGGTCAACTCAAAGTCAACCCCAGAAAAGTCAACGCAGGACAACAACAAAAAAAGTCAATGCAACTTGGTCTTCGGTCAACCTTTTGATCTTGATTCTTGTGCCAATGTGTATGGCTTCCCAAAATCGAAGTCTCCGTCAATTTCAGCCCTTTTGGACCATGCGTTGACCAAAGTCAACGCTGGTCAAACTAGCGTGGAAACCCTAGCTGCAGTGAGCTGCAGTAAATTCGGTCAAACCCTTGCTGCAGTAATTCGTCCTCTTTCCCACGTGTGAACCGAATTTGCCTCCAAGGAGCTCGTACTAAATCAGAAGAGGAGATGTGTGTGATGAGCGTGAGTGAAATGATCTCCAACATTGACTGTATATATATCCATCATTGAGGTGTGTGACACATCTGCCGGGGGTGTAAAACCTTAAGGCCGACCTGCACATATTTGAAATTATTAAAAATAAATTCAAAATAAATGTTCCGCTCATCAGATTAAGATCAATTTTATATCGATCTTACACCTCTCCGAAAGAGGAACCCAATAAAAATATTGGTATCTTCATCTGAGCATCACAACATGGAGTTTGGACCTAGTTGTCCAATTTTAACAAAACACCCTAGCAACACTGTTTTCTCAAATTATGACACCACTTTTGCAAGATTGCGTGGCCTCTCCTTCTGTGTCCCTGCTGAACCAAAAATGCGTAATTCCTGTAGGATGTGTCTTTCCTGGTCTCCAATGAAGATGAAAGCCTTCCTAGGGTGGCAGTCGAGGTCCACCGAAGAAAGGATGAGCTTCATTCCTTGGCAGAAAGGATGAACACTTGTAGCTTAGTTGAACAACCAAAGCAACAATGAGTTATCAAAATGTCAAAAGGCCCAAATGGTGCTTCTTCCCTCCTAATTATGCTTGCTAGCCTTAAGTCTCATGTGGTTCGCTTCTATGACTTCGACCTCACTTAGGAAAATCGAATTTCTTACCAATTGGTGCGTATTATGTGTGGGTGAGTGGCCCCCACATTCCACTAAAAACTCTTCTACCCACTTTTTCCTAAGTTTCTCCACCAAAATTTGCCTTAGACCAAAAATGACAAAATTTACAAACTTGGTTCTATCACCTTAGGACATTTTTTAGGAAGGGGCATTACAGTCCTCCCCTCCCAGATGTTGCTTGTCCCCAAGCAACTGCAAGGTTGGATGTTGCAAAATTTGTTCACTTTCCCATGTAGCATCATCCTCCTGCAAATCCTTCCATTTGACCAAATGCTCTTTGATCACCCAGTTCCTCAATCTCCTGTCTCGGGTCTCCAATATCGACTTTGGTGTCAAAACTAAATTCCCCTCGTCATCCAAGGGAGGCAACTCTGTTGCAGCTGTAACATGCTGTCCCAACACCTTTTTCAGGCATGAGACATGGAACACGTTGTGGATCCGACTCTCTGAAGGTAGCTCCAACTCATAAGCCACCTCTCCAACCCCCCTGATCACCTTCTACGACCCATTGAGTCGGGGTCGAAGCTTTTCTTCTGCCCCCTTCTGCTTCAGTGAAGACTGTCTATATGGTTACAAGCGTAGGTAGACCATGTCCCCTACCTTGTACTATCCCAAACGGGATATTTCGCCAAATTTTGCAGAAAATAACTTAACCCCACATTATGCCGTAAAATCAATATTTACTCAACAGATGATTGCCATGTAAAATAAAAACAGACATAGCACTACAATCCATTACACATTGAACAGGAAGAATCTCAGCATTTTATTATAAATAGTAAACTGGGGTTACATGCATATCTGACCCAAAATAGCGGAGATGGAAAACTGGCCACCAATATGAACCGTTGCACTGTGATGGCCTCCAAAACTGAACAACTGCACTCTCCCTCCAACAAAAACTGCCACTGAATCAACTGCAAAACGATGAAGCACCATTTGAAGATCTGAATGATCCTCACTCCAATATCCCTGAAGCTCTGCGAAAATCTTGAATGAAGTCTCCTCAAGAGAGTTGGGTTTTCTTCGTCCAACACTCGACAAATCACCCGAGGGTTTCTGACCTGGGACTAACAATGGAGAAGAGAACCAAGTTCTCAAACCTCTCACACAATAAAATGATCAAATCCCATATATCCTTCAATGGCCTCCTCCTCTTCTCTTTATAGATCTCATGGATCCTTCTAGAGCCTTATTTTATTATTATTTTAATCATGGAGCACTTTTCCCTCTTATTTTCCAATTAAAATATTCCTTTTTTAATGCAGGAAAGAGTAAATCGGTTACCATGTCTCCTCAGGTCACTAAAACTCATGTTCAACCATCCCATCATGTAGGTATTCTCGTCCCGGTTCCAACGAGCTATTAGACTAAGGTGTTCTATCATGTTTTCCTCCCGGAATGCCACCTTGAGCGTAATTAATTGAGTTAAGCCCAAAAATAACTCAGTTTTCCAAAAGTTGTTGGAATGCTCTGGAACGAAAGGTAAACAGCGCGGATGATGGAATATATCAAGCGAATGCCACCGGTCCTCATAGAAACTCCTCAAAACTCCTCCAAAAAGCCCCTGGGCCCACTAATGACACCAACCTGTACCTATGACCTGTCTGCTACCAACTCTGGAAGTCCATCCTAACCCTGTCATAGGTGACACCAAAAAAAGGAATATTACAGACCTTCCGCCCCAAGATTGCTTTCCCTCAAGCAATCCAAATATGTGGGCCACCCTGTTGGTCCGATGCAATTGAGACCCAATGTTCGGATTCCATACAAACCCCTGGGTGCTGCCATGCTCCTCTGTCAATTCACCCAGAATAGACCTCTCGATGCCGATCTCCCAAAATGATCTCTCACTTATCTGTCATCAATCAATCCTCCCGGATCCCAATGCCACAATGGCCAATCATTGCCCGAATCCCATGGCTCGGACTGCGCACTGTCTCTAGCTGTGGCTGCCACTCCATGAAGTGAGGACCAACTCAACCACTCTCTCCAATCCAACCTCCGGTCTAGGTCGAGGTCAATCCTGATCTACGGAGTTCAAGCTAGTGCTACTAAAATACTGATGGACTATCGGTCCATAATCCATGGCTCAATGGAATATGTGACATCTCTCTCGTCCAAGTGCTCTTGCAGAAATGTACCCGAGACTAAGACTGATACCCTGTCAATAGGGTATCAAATCATCACCTCTCTCTAGTCCAACTCCTGACTCGATCTCATGCTAACCCTGCTCTCCTGAAGTCAGGATGGAATGTTGAAGAACTGTCGACCTGTGCCCCACTGCCAACTAGAAGCTGCTGCATCTATCATGCCTAAGGGTCCCTGCTCTGCTATGCTCCCTACACAGAAGATCGTACCATCAATAGGGTACCAACTCATGATCTCCCGCCAATCTATCCCGTAAGAAGTATCAAATGCAGTGACACCTGCATACAGAACAAGTATGGCGTGAGGTCGCCAGTCCATACTCAACTCGTGCTACCCCGTCTCGTCTACCGACGAGATCTGCTTGCAAAAGAAGGCCCCTCTCTCTATAATGGGCCAAAGTGGGCAAGATCAAGGTTACTTGGGAGCGGGAGTGGGAGCGCCATTTTCAAAAGCTCCCGGTCTGGAGCGTTCCGGAGAGCGTTTTTTTTAAATATATATATATTTTTATATTTTTTATATTTTGATGCATATATGTCAACAAAAGCATGTAGAATGATGAATTAGACATAAAAAACATAAAAACATAGATTGAATCATATAACATCAATCATCTAGAAGTTATAATCTTCATCAACCACACCCACAAGTTGGAAACATACAACATATTGACTCTTGAGTCTCGCGAATCATCAATCTGAAGATTTCAAGCTTTCAAAATTCAATATATAACATCTATCATCATTGATTTCAAATCTCAATATATAACATTTATCATCATTGATATATATCATAATTTATTTATCATCATTGATTCATTGATTTCAAAATTCAATATATAACATTTATCATCATTGATTCATTCATTTCAATTTTCAATATATAATATTTATCATCATTGATATATATCATTTATCATCATTGATTCATTGATCACTATATAACTTTCATGAAGCATCATATTCATAATTCATAATGACTTATAAACTTATAAATGCCAACTTCAAAGTTTCACCTTTCAAATTCAAACTTCAAACTTAAATTGTCATTAAATATGAAAGAGTCAAGTTTCAACTGTTCAACAGTTATAAAATATAAAAACTACTAGAAAATAGAAAAGACTAGTAAACAACAAATCTATTTTATCTATTGGTTGGCCCCTTGCCACGCCCACGAGAAATGTCTAATTTGTGAGAACCACGAGGCAATGGTGGTCTTCTAGTACTCTCAGGAGTACCACGTCCACGACCATGACTAGAATGCGGAGGGCAACGTGAGGATGTAGGTGGAGGTTGAATCTGCAAAGGAACAATAGTTGGATATTGAGCACTGGCACTGGCACCCGCACTGCTACTGGATGGTGGGATTGGCCCTGTGTGTTGTGGTGCTGCTGATGCTTCATCATCATCCCTCAAAAGTTTTGCTTCCAATTCTTCCATATGTACAGTGCCGTCCTCCAAATTATCATCCTCTGGGTTGTTGTCCCAAACTTTATAGGATTGATCCTCATATGCCCGATCACAGTAATGACTCAACAACCTCAAGTTGTAATGCACATAAACCAAGCTTTCAGCTCGGTTTTCATTCAACCTGTTTCTTCTCACATTATGTATGAAGCTGTAGGTGCTCCAACACCTCTCTGCAGAATAAGTATTCACAACTTGTGAGAGAACTTTTTTTGCCAACTTTGGCAAAAGTCCCATGCCGCCATATGCTTCCCACCATGTGAGAGCATCAAATCTGTCTCTGTCTTCCATTGCACGGAAAGAACCAAAGTTACTAGTGCAATTGAAGTATCTGCCTAATTCAAGGCGCAATGCAGCACACTTCTCCTTGTCGGGGACCAACTTGTCTAATGCCTTCATGTATCCCTGTTGTACCTCTGGATCTGTGTGAGGTTTGATCCTAAGCCCACCTCCAGGTGCAGGTTGGCCCAACCAAGATGGAGAGTAGTATTTTGGCATAAGGATATATGCCAAGGCATGTAGTGGAACATTGATTTTACTCCACCGTGCACACACACAGTCGTGAATCATTGCATACAAGTTGGGATCGTTATCCTTAACAACATCTTTTATTTCGCCCAACATGCTATCCATTTGCTCATAAACCTCCCCAATCACTGGTTTATCTGTATCTGAAAAACGAATCATGTGATAAATGGGCTTGGTGAAGTTCAAAATTTCCTTCACATGTGCCCAAAACAAAGGGTCAAGGGCGGTCTCGTCCACATGTTCAAAACCTTGCCTGTCAACTATTGTCGCTGCCTTGTCCTTTAATACCTGCCAGTGTGGGCTTGATACCATTGCAGCCAATGACTCTCTTACCTTCAAAAGGCGCTTGAAGGTGAGGTAATAGCTAGCAAATCTAGTCTTTGCTATATTCAACAACTCCAATTTGGAGTGAGTACAGAAAAGCCCATGGGTATTGCTATGATTTGTAATAAATTTTATCATTTTTTTACCTCTCTTGTACAAATCACCAAGCCATTTGAATTGAGGTTGTTTGTTTTTAATGATATCATGCATCAAAAGGTTCATTGTGTGAACAAAACACCCAGACCAAAATATTTTGGGGTATTTATCCTCAATAATTGCTCCTGTTGCCTTATAGTTAGCAACATTATCAGTGATGACTTGGATGACATTGTATGGCCCAGTATTTTCAATTATTTCAAGTAATGGTTCTGCAATGTTAATGCTGGTCTTGAATTTGTCTGAATAATCATATGCTGAAAGGAATATTGCACCACTAACCGACACAGCCAGAACACTTATCAATGGCTTTCCTCAAGGTTACTTGGAAGCGGGAGCGGGAGCGGGAGCGAAGCGTGGAGCGCCATTTTTAAAAGCTTCCGGTCCGGAGCGTTTATATATATATATATATTTTTAATATTTTTTATATTTTTTATATTTTGATGCATATATGTCAACAAAAACATGTAGAATGATGAATTAGACATAAAAAACGTAAAAACATAGATTGAATCATATAACATCAATCATCTAGAAGTTATAATCTTCATCAACTACGCCCACGAGTTGGAAGCATACAACATATTGACTCTTGAGTCTCGCAAATCATCAATCTGAAGGTTTCAAGCTTTCAAAATTCAATATATAACATTTATCATCATTGATATATAACATTTATCATCATTGATTTCAAATTTCAATATCTAACATTTATCATCATTGATTCATTGATTTCCAAATTCAATATACATTTATCATCATTGATATATAACATTTATCATCATTGATTTCAAATTTCAATATCTAACATTTATCATCATTGATTCATTGATTTCAAAATTCAATTACAATATACATTTATCATCATTGATATATAACATTTATCATCATTGATTCATTGATTTCAAAATTCAATATATAACATTTGTCATCATTGATATTATATAACATTTATCATCATTGATTCATTGATCACCATATAACTTTCATGAAGCATCATATTCATAATTCATAATGACTTGTAAACAGTAAACTTATAAATGCCAACTTCAAAGTTTCACCTTTCAAATTCAAACTTAAATTTTCATTAAATATATGAAATCAGAAAGAGTCAAGTTTCAACTGTTCAACTGTCAACAACAAATAGAAAAGACTAGTAAATAGTAAACAACAAATCTATTTTATCTGGCTGGCCTCTTGCCACGCCCACGAGAAATGTCTAATTTTTGTGAGCCACGAGGAAATGTTGGTCTTCTAGTACTCTCAGGAGTACCACGACCACGACTAGAAGGTGGAGGCTGGATCTGCAAAGGAACAATAGTGTGATATCGAGGAGTGGCACTGGCACCCGCACTGCTACCAGTAGATGGTGGCACTGACCCTGTGTGTGGCGGTGCTGTTGATGCTTCATCATCATCCCTATAAAGTTCTGCTTCCAATTCTTCCAGATGTAACGTGCCGTCCTCCAAATTATCATCCTCTGGGTTGTTGTCCCAGACTCTGTATGATTGATCCTCATTTGCCCGATCACAGTAATGGCTGAGCAACCTCAAGTTATAATGCACATTAACCAAGCTTTCAGCTCGGTTTTCATTCAACCTGTTTCTTCTCACATTGTGTATAAAGTTGTAGGTGCTCCAACACCTCTCTGCAGAAGAAGTGTTCACAACTTGTGAGAGAACTTTTTTAGCCAACTTTGGCAAAAGTCCCATGCCGCCATATGCTTCCCACCATGTGAGAGCATCAAATCTGTCCCCGTCTTCCATTGCATGGAAAGAACCAAAGTTAGCAGTGCAACTGAAGTATTTGCCTAATTCAAGGCGCAATCTAGCACACTCTTCCCTGTCAGGTACCAATTTGTCCAATGCCTTCATGTACCCCTCTTGTACCTCTAGATCTGTGTGAGGTTTCACCCTAACCCCACCTCCAGGTGCAGGTTGGCCCAACCAAGATGGAGAGTAATATTTTGGCGTAAGGATATATGCCAAAGCATGTAGTGGAACATTGAGTTTATTCCACCGTGCACACACACAGCCATGAATCATAGCATACAAGTTGGGATCATTATCCTTAACAATATCTTTTATTTGCCCCAACATGTTATCCATCTGCTCATAAACCTCTCCAATCACTGGTTTATCAGTATCTGCAAAGCGAATCATGTTATAAATGGGCTTGGTAAAACTCACAATTTCCCTCATACGTGCCCAAAACTGAGGGTCAAGGGCGGTCTCCTCCACATGTTCGAAACTTTGCCTGTCAACTACTGTTGCCGCCCTGTCCTTTAATAGTTGCCAGTGTGGGCTTGATACCATTGCAGCGAATGACTCTCTTACCTTCAAAAGGCGCCTGAAGGTGAGGTAATAACTAGCAAATCTAGTTTTTCCTATTTTCAACAACTCCAATTTGGAGTGAGTACGGAAAAGCCCATGGGTATTGCTATGATTTGTAATAAATTTGATCATTTCCTTACCTCTCTTGTACAAATCACCAAGCCATTTGAATTAAGGTTGTTTGTTTTTGATGATATCATGCATCAAAAGGTTCATTGTGTGAACCAAACACCCAGACCAAAAAATGTTGGGGTATTTATCCTCAATAATTGCTCCTGCTGCCTTACAGTTAGCAGCATTATCAGTGATGACCTGTATGACATTGTATGGCCCAGTCTTTTCAATTATATCAAGTAATGGTTCTGCAATGTTAATGCCGGTTTTGAATTTCTTTGAATAATCATAAGCTGCTAGGAAGACTGCACCACTAACCGACACAGCCAAAACATTTATCAATGGTTTTCCTTTTACATTGGTCCATCCATCAGAGACAATGGACAGCCCATGCTCATTCCACGAACTTGTCATTCTAGCCAAAGAATTGTTTATTTTAGGTCTTTCATGATCAAGACCCACTGTTTTGGCCTTGTCATACCCAGGGCTTTTGTATCCTTTGGGGGCATCATTAATGGCAGAAACCATTTCATGCCAATAAGGTGAGCGAAGAACATTGAATGGCACCCCACATGCATATAGAAACCGGTAAACTTTTGAATCCACATCATTCCTACACCCTGCGTCTAGGAAATCGGATATGGTTCTACGCCTTAATCCAGTGCCACTGCTTCCGAAACCACTGGCATGGGTGGAAGTTGAACTTGTTTGTCCATGATGTGTTGGGCCTGAATCAACGAAACCCCTAGATCTTTTAGATGATCTCTGTAGGGCAACCCCCTCTTCCTTCCTATATATCTCTCTTTGTGGTGCTGGCACAAAAGTACAAACTTTGATTCCAAGATTTTTAGTTCCATCCCCTGGCATTATCTCACAATGGTGCCTTCTCAGACGGGTGTATGAACCATGGTATTGTTTATTGCAATGGGGGCAAATAAATTTAGTGGTTCCACCACCTTTCCCTCCTTCCATTTTCTGAACATATTTCCACAAAGGAGTTTGGTCTTGTTTAGTTGGGGAATCTATGTTCTCAGGTTCTCCACTCCCCACTTCCTCCTCAACATAATCCTCCTCCTCTTCAGGATTTTCTTCAGATCCACCATAACCCTCCTCTTCATCCTCCTCTTCTCTGATTTGCCTCTTTCTTCTAGCACTCTCCAACACCATTATCACAAAGAAATGAACCAACATGAGGAAAATTCCTAGCCATATAGCCATGATGGAAACAAGTTTCAAGTTTCTAGCCTGCAAAACAAATGGAAAAATGCCAAATGGGAATAGGAAATGCAGCATAGGAAAAAAACAATTCATTTTTTAAGTTCTAAATCCAATAAAATGTAACATTCAAGAAAAATTCAAGTTTTCATTTTTAAACAATTTAACAATCTACAAATTCATCCTAGAAAATACTAAATTGGATTAGAAGGCCTACCTCTTTCTTGCAATTCTCCTGTTGCCTTGCTCCTTGCTCTCCTTCAACTCTTGCTCTCGCTCTCTCAACAGTGAACAAACAATAAAAACTAAAATGAAACCCCCCCCCTTTTAAACAATTCGATTTTTCACATAAAAAAATTTCCGCGCGGCGGGAAACGTTTTTTTTTTTCCGGGGAGCGTTCGGGAGCGAACGCTCCCCGATCGCTTCCGGCGTTTAAAAAACGCTCCCGAAGCGTTTTTTAAACGTTGGAAGCGCTCAGGGAGCGTTCGCTCTCGAGCGCTTCCTGAAACGCTCCCGAAAAGACAGGGAGCGCTTTAACAGGTTTGGAAACGCGCTCCCGAAAACCCTCCCCTCAGGAAGCGTTTTCAGGAGCGCGTTTCCGAGCGTTTCCGAAACGCTCCCGCACGGAGCGTGTTTCGGAAACGGGAACACAGGGGGTTTGAAGCTTCCCCGCAACCTAGGCTTTCCTTTTACATTGGTCCATCCATTAGATACATTGGACACCCCATGCTCATTCCAAGAATTTGTCATTCTAGCCAAAGAATTGTTTATTTTAGCTCTTTCATGATCAAGTACCATGGTTTTGGCCTTGTCATACCCAGGGCTCCTGTATCCTTTGGGGGCATCATTAATGGCAGAAACCATTTCATGCCAATAAGGTGAGCGAAGAACATTGAATGGCACCCCACATGCATATAGAAACCAGAAATTTTTTGAATCCACATCATTCCTACACCCTTCGTCAAGGAAATCAGATATGGTTCTACGCCTTAAGGAGGTGTTTGGTCTAGGTGTGCCTCCATATCCACTACCATGGGTGGAAGTTGATGGACTTCTTTGTCCATGATGTGATGGACCTGATGGTGTATAAAAATCAATGAAACCCCTAGATCTTTTAGATCTCTGTAGGGCAACCTCCTCTTCCTTTCTATATTTCTCTCTCTGTGTTGCTGGCACACTGACACAAATTTTGATTCCTAGATTTTTGTCTTCGTCCCTTGGCATTTTCCCACAAAGGTGCCTTCTGGCATGGGTGTATGAACTTGTGTATTTTTTATTCCAATGGGGGCAAAGAAATTTAGTGGTTCCACCACCTTTCCCTCCTTCTTGCCTCTGAACATATTTCCACAAAGGTGTTTGACTTTGGTCTTGTCTAGTTGGGGTATCTGTGGCCTCATGTTCTCCACTCTCCCCTTCCTCCTCAGCATAATCCTCCTCCTCTTCAGGATTTTCATCAAATCCACTATAGTCCACTTCTTCATCCTCCTCTTCACTAATGGGTCTCTTTCTTCTACTCTCCAACACCATTATTACAAAGAAAGGAACCAACATGAAGAAAATCCCTAGCCATATAGCCATGATGTTTCAAGTTTCAAGTTTCAAGCCTGCAAAAAAAATGAAGGAATGCCAAATGGGAATGGGAAATGCAATATAGGAAAAAAACAATGCAATTTTTCTCTTTTCAACACACTAGAATGCAACATTGAGAAAAAAAATCAAGTTTTCATTTTTGAACAATTTAAAAACAATTCCTAGAAAATAAAAAACTAGATTAGAAGACCTACCTCTTTCTTGCAATCCTCCTCTTGCTTGCAAACTTGCTCTCTCCTTGGCACTTCCGCTCTCCAACTCTCCAAATCGCTCTGCTCCTCTTGCTCCTCTTGCTCTCCAAATCACTCTCCTCTTGCTCCTCTTGCTCTCTCACTCTCAACTAAAACGATAAAAACAAAATGAGAGGGGTGGGCTTTTTATTTACCCAACCCCCCTCCCTTCTTTCCAAAAAAAAAAAAAAAATTGACGGCAATTTTTTTTCTACGCACTGGGGAGCGTTTTTCATGTCGGGGAGCATTCGGGAGCGAACGCTCCCTGATCGCTTCCCGCATTAAAAGAACGCTCCCGAAGTGTTTTTTAATGGGGGAAGCGCTCAGGGAGCGTTCGCTCTCGAGCGCTCCCTGAAACACTCCCGAAAAGACAGGGAGCATTTTTCAGGCACGGAAGCGCGCTCCCGCGCTCCCCCTCAAACTAGCGTTTTCGGGGCTGCGCTCAGCAGCTCCCAAAAAGCTCCCCCGAACCATAGGAGTTTTGGGGAGCGGGGTCGAGGGGAAGCTTCCCTAACCCTGGAGGCAAGATATGCTGCAAGCCCCATCGATGTACTCCTGGAGAGTGTTGCTCCTTGAAATCTTTATGACTCTCGTGAGCGGATGTGCCTATGCACTCATCGGTGGAATTGTTATTTAAGAGATGGATGCTCCACCATCTCCAATAGCTCCTCCCTCTCCTGATCAAAAATGTCATACTCCTGCTGTCTACTATCCTCCTGCAGAACTATCCCATCAACCTCCAACATCTCCTGAGGATAAGTATCAACAACTACTGTCATCGTACTCGATGTCCATGCATCTGTCGGCTCCTTCTCAATGGCTGACCCCAAGGTTAGTTGTGCATCTATCACAGACTCAATGTTAGCCTCCATCTGGCTCTCCCCCAAAGGACTATCACGCATGATGTGAATAGCCTCCCCCTCAACTGACTCATGCTCCACCATGGGCCGCTCCCGCTGAATCATCACACGTGACTCCTCATCCAAGATATCTCCCATAGAGTTCCTGAATCCTCACCCTGCACACTGGAATACAACTTTGGCCTACTGCCATCAACTCCACATGACTGCTCACGCTACTCAGAGCATCCTCATATGACCCCATGGAGTCATTCGAAGAAGAGTCATCATCTCGACATACAGAAGGAATGTCCTCCTGCTCTACCTCTACCACCTCATCTGCCTCTCTCAAGCATGAGTGGTTAGGTCCCCAAGGTTCTTTGCAGATAAAGCAAAGTCCCTTCCTCCTGAACTCATTCTTGCTGCCTGATCCTCCAAACTAGAGCAACTGCTCCCTAGTGAACTGTCTCCGGAATAGCCCAACGTTCTGGTCAACCAACCCTTGGGCTAGCTCATAAGCAACAGGTGAAACCAACTTCTCTCTCCTCCAAATGCTCAGCAACCTAGTCTCGACTCCCGACAAATGGCATCGCGGTCTCTCATACATGACAACAGGATGGATTGCATGTGTGCTATGACTGTGTCAGGATGATGCCTCCTAATGCTGAAGAAGCATTGGAACATCTGCAGAATCAAGCCATCACACTCAAGATCAAACATGATGTCATACGTTCTGAATGTGGCCATACCTACTAAAACCTCAAGCTTCTTCCTAGCAATAGAGCCTGCACTATTGTCCAAGTTTTGAAAAGTCCCCACTATTAACTTGAAAACTTCCCTCATAACATCATCATTGAAAGGAGCTTTAGGTGCAGTCAACCTCATAATGTTACTGGG
Source organism: Pinus albicaulis (assembly GCA_034641835.2). Lineage (NCBI taxonomy): Eukaryota > Viridiplantae > Streptophyta > Pinopsida > Pinales > Pinaceae > Pinus > Pinus albicaulis. Next base: position 1,167,984,762 of record CM076581.1, read on the forward strand.
GCATGATGCAACTGGAATTTTGAACCCTTCACAAGGTTCTTCCAAGAACTTGGGCTGTATAAGAGCAAGAATATTAGGTTTTAGGGCTCAAATTAATTTCTTTCCTTCTAACTGGCTAACTTTGGAGAGGTGTTCATCAAGTTCATCAAGTTTGGAAAGAACTCTCCATGTGATCTTCATGTGCTTCAAATCTGACCCAAGTTCAAAGATCTTGTGTCCCAACTCATGTTCTTTCTGCAAATCTTTTGGCGGTTCTTGTTGGACAAGGGTGTGGATCCCTCTTGAAAAGGGTCTGTTGTTCAATTTTGTTTGCTGGTCTACTGCTACATGGCGGTTCAAGGATTTGTTTATTGTATTTTTTAGTCCCTTCAAGAGTTTTGTGAGTTCCTCCATGGTTTAGTCCAATGATGACACGAACATTTGTGATAATGAGACTTAGTGATGCCTTTAATCAAACAGTTTGACTTCCCCTCTTGCTGTAGATGTTATATCATAAATTTATTGTCAAAAATAGCTTGTTCAACATTTCAAATTGCTCCAACAGATTTCAAATGGTCTTGTAATGCTTGCAATAAACTCATAAATTAATATCTGCTAGTATGGGGGAATAGCATTCACAGAAAACATAAACATATAGGGAGCATGCAATGGAAGATTGAACCTGGAAATATGATAGCTGCCAGCAGGAAGTTGCATATAGTTCTAGTGCAGTTTCAGAGAGTGACATTCCCAATTCTGTTGAGAAGCACGTTGTTGAAAAACCCAGCCTTTCTGAAGTCTGAGACCAATCCACGACAAGATCGAACATACACAACAGAAGATGATCATTCAATGCGCTCTATTCTTGCATTTGAATTCATCCAAGCACATATATCTCTGACCGGCCTTCATTCTGTTACGCACCACAACCATGCATACACACAAGTGGGCTCGGTGATAAACAATCAATGCCCTTTTGCTTTTCAAAAATTGCCTCGGCCAAATTTCGTTGGTACAAGCACAACTTCCACTTCGTCAGGATACAGGTACGGAAAACAATATTAAATGGCAGTAGGGCCCCACATATAGAACTGGTATTCCCTATACATGTTGTACCCATCAATATTCACCTGTTTTTGTTGGCACAGTATGGCTACTCCACAATAAGCGCGGTAGCCAGACTTGTAGATTTGCGTTGTAACCATGGTGTACGGTTAATGTAGCATTTGATTTTCTCATTTGGTTTTGTAGCAAGTCAAGTTTTTAACGCTGTACGAACAGTCTATGCTACACGTGCTATATCTCTAACTTCTATAGCCCTTTTCCCATTTCCTTTCTCGTCTTTTTAGTTTTGGCCATTTTCCTTCTTGTCCTTTTCGTTTTTCTTCATTAACAGGTTATTTTGTAAAGATAAAAATAAATAGTATAATGTCATATCGTTAATCTTTGTGACGATGATGATGGTTAACGTCCACTGAGACCAAACTTTGGTCTATCGGACCTAAAGAAATGAATTATTTAGTTTGTATAGGTTAAATGTGAACTAGTTTTGAGTAGGGTTTATTTTCTAAACATAATAAATGATTTTCATAAGAATTATATTTTAAATATAAATGATTTTTTTAGATATTTTGTTTATAATTAAATTTATAATTTTATGAATTTAAAGTTAAAGGTATATATATTTCACCTCTTGAACTTGTAACTTTTTACGAGAAAATACATGTTACTGACTAATAAACATATTTAATTTTTTTAACACAATATATTATTTTTCTTAATATTAAAAAAATAACTAGAATGAAAGTTTGAGTGTAATTTGAAAATTTTAATAATGTTTTTTAATTAATTTTTCTTTTAATATATACTATATATTTATTTAATTTTATTTTTTCAAAATAGATTAATATGTGTTATTTTGGGAATTTGTTAAATTCAAATATATATTAGTTAACTTGATTTGAACACAATCTACAACCTTTTCCCATATCGATCTAGAGCAAAAATATTAAATTAGGGTGTCTAGAAAAGAATTTCATTTCTTTGTAGATATGAGTCCTTAACCAAAACAAGCTTAACATGAACTTATGGTTAGGCCAATTAAAAAAACAGAAAACTAAATCAATGTTTCAAAAGATAAACCTTACAAGGTCATTGCATAATCAACATTAAATTTTGCAAATAATACATTGAAATGTGTCAGAGATTTCAAGTTATGGTTGAGTTTGAATTTAGCTAGCTTAGGTTCAAATTTACCTTTTTCTACATATTTTTTGTCTCCACAAGTTTGAGATGACCTATGATAATTACCTTAACTTTTAATTGGTTATATCATTTAAGAAAACAAAATAAAATTTTCTGATATGATACCTGTTACCACTCAAACCAACAAGGGACCTAAAGGGATTCCTAAGAGGGCAACTGCTAGACTAAGGGCAACTGTGGAGGCTTATTCCACTGTAACCAATTCTAAGATTCCCTGCTCTTTACAGACTTTCACCGATGGGAGGAGTCTCGATGTTGTTTGGAAGCCACTTATAAATGATATGTCAATGAATAAGTATGAAGTGATCTCAGTAACCCTATCCCAAGGAGGAGGTGAAGAAATGGTGCTTGCTTGCTCTTTAAGGGACTTGCCTTCCAAGGGAGAGGGGGTGAGGATAAGGGAGAGGGTTACACCTTGAAGGGGTACTTCCCGATCCCTAAAATCCTATATGAACTTGATTTCCCAAATAGTCCTTGATGATTAGTCTTTGATAGGAAACGGGACCACACGGGACCAAGTGGGTCCAACCCAAGTTCGATGATGGAATATATCAACCAATGATGTTTCTATCTTGGACAAGGTGAGGGAAAAGGATTAGACAAGATATTTTGCTTCAAAAAGTCAAATTGATCCTGCTAAGGTCAAGCCTTGGGGATGCCTAAGCAAAACTTGGTCGTAGAGCTAGGGCTTGGGATTCCCAGAGATTCAACTGTAGGAATTGCCTCAAATTCAGAGGAGAGGGAGGGGACCCACCAACGCAGTAGCCTCCAAGAGATCAAATTTCTCCTGTGGGTGGATTTTCGGGAAATTGATGCCCTAGGTGACCTATCAGGGCTAGACCTGGGGAAAAGGGGAAAAAGGTGAAAAAGAAGGGGAAAATGACCACCCTTTTGAGGGACCAGTGCCTATTTCCCTTGGGGATATGGAGTCAAGGATGATAATGATTGAGAACTCGGCTTCTTAATCAAGGAGGCTCGGAAAGTCAACTTCGTCCAATATTAATGGAAAAAGAAGAAAAGTGACCTTCAAGCATTTATACTTCATTCAAATAGTGCAAGCTTATCGAGATAAAACAATCTCTAGGACATTTCATTCATATAACAATGGCCCGTACATTAAACAAGCTAAATAGACACTCAATTCCACATTCCAATGATGCAACAACTGGCCCTAATTATAGCGAAGTTTAACAGTATGTAGCAACAATAATATATCATTAAAATTTACTTATAGTGTTAGAGAGTATATCCAACCAGCATCACATTTGCAAAAAATGAAGCTCCAAGATAAAAATGGCCCAAATCCATACATCAAAATTCATCAATTTATCCAAAATAATCATCCAAGAAGAAATGCGAAATTCTCTAAAGATAGAGAGATCCCAAGTGAAGTGATGATCAAAATGAATGAAGCTAACATCAATATATAGGCTCCTAAGGAGCTCGAATTAGCCTAAAGGCCCCTAATAGCTCTAATAATAAAATAATGTGAAAATAACATCCCTATTGGTGACAAGCCCACCAATTTAGCTCATAGGTGTAAAAATAAGCTACACAAGGGCCAAATAATGACGTATACATGTCGTAGGGCCCTCCAAGAGGCCTAGTAACATCCTGAAGTGCCATAATGAGGAATAAATCCGTCAGAATATGATGGACAAGGGGGTGACCCCTTGTTCTCCAAGTAGTAGACATGTGGTGCTCCCAGTGGGTGTGGAAGCACACAAATGACCCCATGGGTTTCCATATGAATCCAAGATGCCTGTAAATCATCTGCAAGGGCTTAAGTGATGGAATGAATGCTGCCATGACAACGTATAAGTCCTAGGATACCTGTAGTACCCAAATTTGACAATTTAACCGAACAATTAACTAGAGAGTTTATTGCAATTTCATAATAGTATAAAGGCCTAATTTTAACATTTTGTTCAGAGAATAACTGGAATTTCAAGGAGAATTTCAGTAGAATACTTGGTAGTTGTTTGTAGCAGTTTCTAATGCTGCAGTTACCCAAACCGGCCTTACCTCCTAGCCTATCTGGGGTCTCCTTGTACGGTCCCCAGGCCTAGTAGGTGAACTTCTGGCCCTCCGTGCCCAGAATTCCAAGAACAAACAAGACCCAGAATCAGTATCACTATCAGAACTTCCTGTTGTTCATTCAATCTCCCTTCTTGGCTCCTCAATTCGACCTTCAGTTCAGAAAATTCCCCTTCCCCTCCCCCCCCCCTCTTTGATGTTTGTGTATAAGTATATATAAGTCCGGTTGGGCAGTCATCGCCTTATTTTATCACCTTCCTCTGAATCTAATTACTTAGTCATCCTTTTCGTTTGTGGAGCCTCAAAGTTAAATTGTGTACAACACAAGTTTGGTGATATAATATAGTTTTTGTTTAACTTTTAATTATATATTATTTAAACATAATTAAATACTTTTCTTTTATATATATACAATCAAGTGTGTTATATTAAATAAACTTTGAAACATTATAATAATTAAGTTTTAAAATGAATATATATATATATATATATATATATATATATATATATATATATATATATATATATATATCAACCGTAGTATAAGTGTTAATTTCATTTAATAATTGGATAATTATGGAGATTTTTTAATATATATTCTAAGAGTGTAAAATTTTAGGTAATACTTCCCTTCCTAATAACTTAGGTATTTAAACATCTTTCATCATTATTTAACAAGTATACTAGTGCAAAGTATGCGATGTACGCATATGTAGCTATCATATGCATACATCGTATACATGCTAATACCCTTTTGCCTGTAATTCGAAATGGGTCATTACATACTAAATGGGTCATTACAACACCTGCCAAGAGTGTGGGGCTATTGTAGGGCCTGCTGGGCATAGTGTACCAAATACATCACCATCATCCCAAAAGTGGATCGCTAGTAGTCTCTGAAGGTCGATGAGGATCCGTGGAGTGTTGTTTGCTGCTGGAGAGGCCCATGGATCTTTATGGACACCTTATATGTGCCAATGTAGCCCTCTAGGAGTTAGGATCCCGTATAGGGAGACCAAACCCAAATGGAAACCACCTGTAATCCTGCATAAGATCCAATGTGCCCCCTAGGATTCCAATTCAACCAATCATTATAATAATTGTGTAAAGGGCTTGCAAATCATAGATAACAAAGTGGACACTTCACAATGGCATGCCCTTCCGTAGTGGTCTTTGGCATGTGCTAGTGTCTCCATACTCTAAAGGGGGTTAGCCATGTATCTTATTAATTGGTTTCAACCTTTAAAGGGGATAGTAGGTCCAAGGTACATCCTTTGAATGGGGATGGCAAGTGACAAATAAGTGAAACAAAGTAGGGAATGAGAGGGGAAATCCTAGGCCACATATCGGGGCATAGGGGCAACCAAATAAGGGGAAGCCCACACTAGGGTATATAATGTGTAGGAGGGAGCAATTGCGGTAGATGAGGTGTCCCGGCCTGGATTTTTTCACCCTTCTTTTTATGCCTTTCTCCTTTTATAGATTTTTTTTAGTTAACTGCTCGGGGCTCAAGGATAAGAGCATGATGTGTCAGATATAGCAGTGATTACCCCTTTTAAGGTAGGGCAGTTCATTGCCCTCCTGGGGGTTGGGACAATCATGGGTTCCTGTATGACAAAGGAGGCTCATCTAGGGCCTATGGAACCAGGGTGATGGCCATGGGTAAGGGGCAGAGCTCACGCATTGGCTTTTGCCCACGTGCTAATTATATTTTTGTCCTGGCCATATTTTGCATTTTGTGGTACAATTTCCTGTTAAGTGTGGCCAATTATGCTTTTTCTTTTTCCTTTAGCTGCTTCAACCTTCGGGGCATCATTCTAGGCCTGACCCAAGGTGGCGCAAGGGGATAGGGAGGCTTGTGAAAATTCCAAGTCCGGAATCCTACTGCAACCAACTGAATTTACTTAACCTACTTGTAATTTATATTAATAAGTTATTTGCGGATTTCTTTTTTAAATACTGAAGCAATTACTGAAGCAACCTTCACTTAATTAAATTAATATGTTGAAACAAGAAACTGAGCAAAAGATAAGAATATCACACAGGAAACCGTTGTTTTTGGACAAACGTCCCTGGAAAAACCCAATGCGGGAAAACCGGTGCAGGAAATTTGAGGGTTTTATTATTAAGCAATAGTTATTTCTCAATGCAATCTCTGGATGCCTTGCTGGCAATCCAGTATAGAGAATATCACTTGACAGAAGAAATTATGAGATTACCTCACTCTACGCTGCAAGTCCCGGCTGATCCAATAGTTGAAACGACGAACCCCCAACACCCTCTGAGCTGCCTCTGCGCAGTAATTACGTGGTCCTGCATGGCGAACTCTGGAGAATTGCGTAACCTCCTCTGCTGGATCGATCTGCTCTCAGGAAACTTGATTCCAGTCCTCCTGGCTCAGAATCTCGATCTCCTAGCAAAATCTTGGACTACTGCTTAAGAAGACTGTGCTGCCTCTGCATATGGCCTTCGTGGCCCTGCGTCACCCTCTCTGGGCACTGTGCTGCCTCCTTTGCGTCTTTCTCTGCCTCTCTGCCGAGTATTCTTGGTCCCGGAGAAGATCCTCCGGCCAAAACTATCTCTGCCCCTCAACTGCGTGAGAATCTCTCGATCAAAGTTTTCCTCTTGAGCACTGCTCACTTTAGAAAAATTCGATCTCTTGATCTCTCGATGTGTTTTTCCAAATGACCCTCAAGCCTTCTTTATTGTCTTCTTGTTGAGACTTCAACGTCCGAGATTAGATCTCCAATCAACGGCTAAGATTACATCTTGACTTGATCTTCTTTTACTAGAAGCTACACCCACAATTTAGATTAATACCCATTAATTATTTTAATTTTCTAAGTTTAGACTTAGGGTCTCATTAAAAATAATTAATTTATCAAATAAAATTGTCTCCGGGTGGAATTTCCCCAAATAATTTCTTGGTTATCTGGAATACATGTGTCTAAGCCTCTTTACAAAGTTTGAGACTTAGAGCACATCCGATGCTACCCCAAATCAACACTCCCTCTTAGCGAGGAATGTACTCTAGCAAATATGCCTTGCTGCACATTGCTATGACTCTGAAGCATCTCCATCTGCATTGTTGACGTCGGACATGCTGTCTGCCAACCACTGCGCTGCTGCTGCAACTGTACTGCTGCTAACCCTTCCACAATCAACACTGCATCCATACTGCAACTCCCTCTCAAACGCTGCATCTGTTGCTAACTCTGCACTGCAACTCAGTTGCTGAGAGAGGCAACTAAAAAACATCCAAAATCTGAACAAGTGTTCAATATGGATAAATCTTGATGCTGAAACTCTCTGACTGCTGCTATTCCCACGCTGTCCCTCTGAACCACTGCATTGCTGCTACTTCTGCACTGTGTCTCTCTGTACTGCTGCAACTCTGCACTATGTTGCTCAGATTTAGTGCTCTAGCTACTGCATCTGTTGCTCCAACATTCCTATCCACCAATTGAAACTCCTCCAACCTGCTACTACTGATCTTGGGCTCCCGTAGCAAGGATGTGATCCAAGAGGTGGACTCATCAAGGATCCTGTCCAACTGAAGTTCTTGCGAACTTACAGTTTAATATCGCCCCATCTCCCTCCTGGAGATGCGTGGGCACTCATGGCATACTCATCTTCTTTGATCTTTGCGGACGCAGCCTTCGGATCATACTTCTCGTCCTTGTCCTTTTTCTTCAAAGGACACTGTGTTGCGTAGTGACCAAGTTCACCACACCTGAAGCATTTTATCTTCGAGACGTCCTTCTTCCGTCTTCGCTGCTCTTGCTGCCCCCTGGATGTAAGGGCTGCATTTTCCTCCTCCTTTGTCTTCAGCCCATTGCTACTGCTTCCGTCAAGTTTACAGTTGAATAGGTCCCTCCTCGGCTCTTCTTGCTGAAGAGCAACACACATCTCTTCCCATCTCGGTAAGGTTGCTTTGCCCAGGATGCTTTGGACAAAAACCTGCTATTCTTCTGTGACTGCATTGAGGGTCAGCCTTACCATCGCAGTAGGTTGAGGTGTGGACCCCACGACTGCTAGCTGATCATGGATTTCCTGAAGCCTCGAGAAAAACGTATCTATACGCTCTCCTTTCTGCATTTGAATCATTCTTAGTTTTTGCTCTAAGTACATCTTCCGTTGTTCATAATATCCTTCGTATAGTGCTGCTAAGACTTCCCACATCTGCCTAGCTATGTCTTTGCTGGCTATGTGGGACACTATGTGATCTTCGACTCCATCAAGGAGAAGCCTCTTTGCCTTCGCCATATCATCCGTGTACTTCTTCAGCAGATTTGGATATGCAGGGACAACTACCGTACTTGTAGGGACCAACCCCATACTTTACTAGACCAACCCTATGCTTAATTTTTTTTTTTTGTGGGGATAATACAGTAAACTAGGAATTAAACCATAAGCATACAAATTTGGAAACTCATAAAAATTAATCACTTATATCAAACATCCATGAATTTAACTTCATTACACATACATCTATTTTACATGTTAATTATAGGCACAATGAAGTGATATAAAAAAACATTATAAAAAACACAGGTACCGTTCACCCGGAGACGAGATTCAACTTGACTTGCCGCTACTTGAACTCCTTTGTTGTCGTTTACCTCCAAGCGTGAATGTTGTTGTACTTAATCCGAATGTAATGACCCACCAGTTTACCTCCCAACCTACTCCTTGGGTACTCTCCTTCCCCGCGGACCGCCAAGCTGCAATGGGGTTGTACAATGAAGGAATGCGCTAGCTGAGAGAGGTGAGCATTCCTTGGCTCAAGAGTCCCCTATCTAAAGTCCTCTACCTCACCAAAATCAACTATAGCTCATAACCACTCACAACGACATAATCTCCTCCATCCAACCATAGGGTAAGCAAAAAGTCTTTTTTCCTTGGCTTTCCCCTTCTTTTATAGAAGGCTTCATAGGTGACACTTGGCATTTCATGCATAAATAATTATTTTTATTAATCCAAAATTTGGTTATTCACCCACCCATGTGTCACCCTCTCACCAAGACTCTCTAAAAATCATTTACTTAAATATTTATTTAAAATAGTATTTTCCTCACCCCAACAAGACTTCCTATTTCTTCTCCTAGTTGTCTCTTGATCCCCCCTTTCCTACTCCTTAATTTGTGTTTATTACTGAAGTTAACTGATACGTCTCAGATTTGGTCCCCTAACTACCTCCTAATTTAACTCAATTTGCCTCTTAGATGGATATTCTTATGTTGGATCTTGCCACATGGAGGTTCTCTAAATTTCTCCAATTTTAATTTATTAATCTTATTTTAATTCACCACCCTCTTCTCTTTCTTTTTTTTCCTAGTGGTTCACGTTCCTCTGTGCCCGCACACATGTACTAGCTACATCCACGGTCTTAATATATTGCAGTAAATCCTCTTGAAGGGATCTACTATCGGCCTAACACTGAGGCCTAACCCGGCGGGCGTCTAGGAGATTTGATCCTGTGACCTTTCAATCTGGGAGTACTTCCAAGCGGGGACTCAACCAATTGAGCTAACCCTTGGGGCTTCACCACCCTCTTCTCTTAATGAAGTTTTTAACTATTTTATGATTAATATTTATACTTAACTCTTTGTCTCTCTTTCCCCCTCTTGCCTAATTAAGTTACTTATGTACATTATCCACTTAATATATATTTTTTTCAACATGGAAAGGGATTGAGTTCTCAGGGTAAAATATTTTATTTCTTCCTATTCTTCCCTTACCCTAAGTTTTATTATTGTTTTAATTTCCTTGGTTCTAACATCATATATCACTTGATATGAATTAATAGGATTTTCATTTATTGATTATATTTACTAGTTTTTTTAATGATGTCGAGTGTGTCAGGTTGGTCATGCCCTTCAAGAACTTCTCTTCGAAGTTCCAAGGGTGCCATGCCTAACAGTTTATTTGTGATGCCAAGGGTGCCAAGTTGGTCGTGCCCTTCAAGAATTTCTCTTGAAGTTCCAAGGGAGCCACACCACTTTCCCTCCAAGCATCCAGTGGTTACAAGGGGAAAGTAGAACTAATGTAAGTAGCTAACATAGGGGACACATCCATCATGGTTATCATAATCATAACATCAGTGGGAAACTAACATATCCATCAAAGCCATCATCATCGTAACATCAATAGAAAACGTACCTATCCATCAAATCTATCATCATCATGATATCAATAGAGAACATGCATATCCATTAATGCTACAATCATATCAATGAAGAACGCACATAACCATTAATTATATCATCATCATAGTATCAATAAATAACATACATAACCATCAAATCCACTAATAATAGAGTCATGTGTCTAGATCCTCAACCTGAGGTCCTCAAAGAAAAAAGGTGCGGGCCTTAGGGGTATATAATGTTAAAATTTCATATTAGTGTCTGTCAACTAGAGTAGGGCACTACAATACTCGTCACAAAAAAATTGAGATCGTATTCAACACAAAGGCATGTGATTCACGCCTTCCAGATTACATAGTTGGAGGCTCCCTCCAACCGATCATGATCTTGAAGCTCGTGATCTTCCATAGCCATTAAGAAAATGTCGAATCTGCTCCCTCTCTTTCTCCTCTGCGCAACGCTGGACTAGCTTACATACTCCTTGCTGGAGATGGTAAATCAGCCACCCAGATCTGCTGCTTAGATCTCGAAAATTCCCTCACTGTGCTTCTTTTATTTCTTCTGACGTCTTTCTGCCTAACAAAACAAATTTTTCCTGCAGAAAACTACGTCCCACTAGCACTTACGCTGAGGCTCTACGCTGCTCCCTTTGCCACGGCAAAATTTCGATCTGGAAGCCCTTCCTCTCTGTCGACTCACTCAGAGAGAGACTTTCCTCAAAATTTTAGCCCTCCTGGCTTGGATTGCACAATCCGTCTGGGGATTCGAACTGCTGCATTTTGCAACTATTCGGCCTCCTGCTCAACGCTGGATCTGCTCTTCTTGTTTCACCTGCAATGCTCTGATACCATGTGAAAATTCCAAGTCCGGAATCCTACTGCAACCAACTGAATTTACTTCACCTACTTGTAATTTATATTAACTAGTTATTTACGGATTTCTTTTGTAAATATTGAAGAAATTACTAAAGCAACCTTCACTTAATTAAATTAATAAGCTGAAACAAGAAACTAAGCAAAAAATAAGAATATCACACAGGGCACCTTTGTTTTTGGACAAATGTCCCGAAAAAACCCAATGCAGGAATACCGGTGCAACAAATCTGAGGGTTTTATTATTAAGAAACAGTTATTTTTTAATACAATCTTTGGATGCTTTTGTGGCAGTCTAGTACAAAGAATATCACTCGGTAGAAGAAATTAGTGAGATTACCTCACTCTAGGTTGCAAGTCCCGGTTGATCTGGTAGATGAAACGACGAACCCCCAACACCCTTTGCGCTGCCTCTGCGCAATAATTACGTGGGCCTATGTGAGGAACTCTGGAGGACTGCGTTACCTCCTATGCTGGATCAATATGCTCTCAAGAAACTCAATTCCAGCCCTCCCGGCTTAGAATCTCGATCTCCTAGCAAAATCTCAAACTACTGCTTAGGAAGACTGCGCTACCTCTGCGTGTGGCCTTCGTGGCCCTGCATCACCCTCTGTGGGTGCTGTGTCACCCTCTCTGGGCACTGCGTTGCCTCCTATGTGTCTTTCTCTGCCTCTCTGTTGAGTATTCTTGGTCCCAGAGAAGATCCTCTGACCAAAACTGTCTCTGCCCCTCAACTGTGTGAGAATCTCTCGATCAAAGTATTACTTTGAGCACTGCTCACTTCAGAAAAATTTAATCTCTTGATCTCTCGGTGTGTTTTTCCAAATGACCCTCAAGTCTTCTTTATAGTCTTCTCGTTGAGACTTCAACAACCGAGATTAGATCTCCAATCAACGACTAAGATTACATTTTGACTTGATCTGTTTTTTCTAGAAGTTACACCCACCGTTTAGATTGATATCCATTAATTTTTTTAATTTCATAAGTTTAGACTTAGGGTCTTATTAAAAATAATTAATTTATCAAATAAATTGCCTTCGGGTGGAATTTCCCCAAACAATTTATGGGTTATCTTGAATACCTGTGTCTAAGCCTCTTCACAAAGTTTGAGACTTAGATCACATCCGATGCTAGCTCAAATCAACAAGGTTGACGCTATGTGGACCCATGGGGGCTATGTGGACCCAGGTGGGAAAAATGATGAATGGGAGTATAATGAGTGGAAGGGGAATAATACATGCGGATAAAGGAGCGGGGCCACACACCCAAAGTTAGGGTTTCCCAAGTAGTACCACCCTAGAACTAAATGGTCAATAAAGGAGATCCCACGAGACTAAGATGCAAGGGTAACACCTAAAAGAGATCGAGGGGATAGGAGCACAGACTAAGCCCACTCTTTCTGCCAAATCCCCCCATCAATCCATGCCCATAAGTGTCCATGATAAGTAAACCCAACACTCAATTACCAAATGACAAGACACACCTTTAGCTTCAGGAGACCCACCTTCAAACATACGATCAATACAGATGGGTCAGGGACCACATGGCTGGCTCAGGTGGCAGAGAAATGGCACAACGAACTAGTAAGAGGCTGCAAGGGGCTGCTGGATGCCGGCTGAGGCCCACCATGGAGAAAATTTTTCTCCTAGGGATATTACCCACGAAGTGGTGGGTAAAAATACCCATTATTGTCATGTGAGCCATATATGTTAGATGTGTTTTGGTATGCTTTAATAGTAAAAAATTAGATTATTTTCTTGAATTACATGCCAATAAGAGGTTGTTATGACTTTGGTCAATTTCCTTAAATATAGTAGATATTTATAAGATAAGAAATATAAATATAAATGACTTTATAAGGTACTAATATTTTATGCAATTTTCCACGGGGAATATAAATCCATTGTAACAATATTGTAGTGATTTTCCATGGGAATATATTATCCTAATGTTTTATGAGATTTTCTTTGGAAATATATATATATTTTTTAATGATAGTTATTTTAACACTTATATCCATTCACATTTATTTTTTCAAGATAGATCTTTAAGTTTAAGTTTAAGAGTGTATATTTTGAGTGTTTTGTGAATTTGTGGCTTTCAAATATATATTAATTAATGACTCTTCTTACTTGAACTTTAGAATGCAAATCAAACATAACTCGCAACCTTTCCATGTGGATATCATTCTTTAACCAAAATACTAAACTAGGGTATCTAATAAAGTATCCCTTTTCCTTGTGGATATAGATCCCTAACAAAAACACCAACATGGGGTGTCTCTTTAGCTATTTGTTTCGATAGCATTGATCATAGTTAGAAGTCATAAACTTTTACTTGCTTTAGGGATGATTCCAATGTCTTCATTTCTTTCCCCTTCCACAAGGTTGAGATTAAAATTCTTAAATGGAACAACAAATAATGCATTACATTGATGTGTGACTCATCTATGAAATTATGGTTGACATGGAGTTTTAGTTTGCTTAGACTTATGAATTTAGATTGATCACGATTGATATCGTACACTAATTGCAAGATGTTGCTATGAAAATTTCACCACTGAAATCAATTTAACAGATTATTGCTACGACAACAATGAAATAATCACAGTGCAGTCTTCACAAAAATGCTGCGGAAAATAAAAGCGTTGGAAATTGAAAAATACTAGCACACACAATAAATTTTGACACAGTTATTTTGGTCAAAAGTCCATGGAAAAACCCAACTTGGGAAAACCGGTGTAGTAGTTGAGGGTTTTTATTATTAAGCAGTAGTGAAATAATTTGATTATAATTTGGATGCCGAAAATTGGCAAATCTTGCAGAGAAAATACTGGCAAAAATCTAGCGAGGAATTTTCCTCACCCCACAAGCAATCCAACATTGAAGACTGGCCTTTGAAACCCCTCCATGAATTGCATTGCGTCACCCTCTGCGCAGGCACAAACCTGTGCTTCCTCGATCTCACACTGATCTGCCTCTTCAGCCTACTACTAACTCTGAAAATGTTTCTCCTGGTCTCTGTGAAATTTTTTTGCCTTCGGAATTCTGAAATGATTTCCCGAATCTGCAAATCGAACTGCCTCTTAGAGGCTTCTACGCAGCCCTTGCGCAACCTCTCTGTGGTTATTTCTGCCTCTCTGTATGTACTCTCCGTAGCTGGAAAATATTCTGTTAGATCATTGTGCCTGCCCCTCTGTCTTTGGTTCCCTTCTCTGGCTCAAACTCTTCTAGCAACTGCTGCTACTCTCTGGAAAATCAAACTGCCCAAGGAAATGGATCTCAAGTGTGTGTCCTTCATTTACCCATCGACCTCCTCTTATAATCTCCAATTGGGACTCCAACGACCAAAATTAAATTATAATCGATCGCTGAGATTATTTCTGGATCGATCCATGTGAGTTTCTAGATGATCTACACCTTCCTCAATTAATATTGATTAATTAACCACTTTTCCTAAGTCTTTTCCTAAGTTTAGACTTAGGAAATATTTAAAAATAGGCTAATAATCTAAATGAGACACTTCTAGGTGGAATTTCCAGAAACATTTCTGGTTTAATGAGAACTCCCGTGTTTTAGTCTCTCCACAAAGTTTCGAGACTAGAAAACCTCTGTTCCTACAAAAACTAACACTCTCTCTTAGCAAGGAAGGTGTTCTAATGCTGCACTACTGCTACAACACCTTATCTCTGTATCACCCTCTATATACATTGTTGATGTTTGACTACTGCCCACCAATCATTGCGCAACTCTGATGTTGCATCTGTGCTGCTACTAACACTGCATCTGCACTGCAAATCCTTCTCATTTGTTGCTGCTGCAACTACAATTACTACAATTGAGAAGCATCTGAATTAATGAATCAATTGTGTTTTTGTGCTGCATCTGTCTCCTGAGCATCTCACTGCTACTAGCCTCTACACTGTCCACTGAAGAATCTGCGTTGCTGCTGACTCTACACTGAGCTTCCTGCTCTGCTGTCAACACTGCTCTGCGCTCCTCAACACCTGACTGCAACTAGTCTGCAACTGTCACTCTGGAATCTAACTGCATCACTGACACTGATCCATAGTATTCAAAACCGGTCGGTTCAAACCGGTAACTGGTCAAATCGGTTGGTAAGATGCCCAACCGAGTCAAACCGGCCTGAAAACCCAGTTAAGGGAGGGGTTTGACAAAATTTTCTGGTCTGACTGGTGCTAACTGACCGGTTTATCAATAAACCGGCTGGTTAGCTGCCACGACCACAAAATGGACCCACAGAAGTTGATGGCTGGTAATAGGTGGTTTTCGAGGGAAAAGAAGGGTTGTTTCCCTCCAAAAACACACTCCCCAATCCTTTTGATAATCAACCGGTTAGCTGTCACAGCCACAAAAGGGACCTACAGAAGTTTATTTGGCTGGTAATGGGTGGTTTTGGAGGGAAAAGGAGGGTTGTTTCCCTCCAAAAACACCCTCCCCAATCCTTTAAAGGCAGGGGTACCCTTGTAGAAATTTTGACCCCACTCTGGTTTTCAGTTTCACCTTATCACTCCCATATAGTTAAATGCCCATTCCCATGATCATACAATCAAAATTATGGAAATGAAATTATTTTCTGAAAACACAAATTTAGGAATTTCACAGTGCTGGAAATGCAGAAATAAAACACAGGAAATTATAACAGCCACACACAGAAAAATAACATGCTGATTTTTGGTCAATGTGACCCTGGAAAAACCCCCTACAACTCTTGGAGAAAACCAGTTTGAGAGCTCTTCTTTATTTCTGAAAAATGCTTTTACAGTGAAATAGAAATACACAGAAAATTCCAGCAACCACAAAAATACAACTTATCTCGTTTTCCGTGCTTAACCTCCACCTCGGAAAATGTGCCAACAGTCAAAACAGAAATAGCCTTAAATGTTGTACGACCTCCTTGTTTTTTGTGCCTAGAAAACCAACATTAAATGTTGTTGTACGACCTCCACGAAATGTGTACAAACAATAATAAATGCTGCTGTACGGCCTCCTCGATTTGCGTGCACAGAGACAACAATAAATGTTGTACGATTTTGCCTTGATTTCTGTGCACATGAACGATAGTATGCTGTATGAACTGCATCGATTTTTGTGCCACAAAACAACAATAAATGTGCCTTGATTTCCGTTCCAGACTTGCTGTATGGCTGCCTAGGAATGCGTGCCAAAGGTGCTGTATGGTTCTACCTTGAAAAACTTGCCCAAAATCTGCCTTGAGCTGTGTGTCAACCTGGTGTATGGATTTGCTGAGTGTTGCCTCGGTATGCGTGCCAAAGTTCTGCTCTCCTTCTTCCTCACTGCTCAGAAATTCTCCTTGCTCTCTCTTGCTCCTTCTCTCAATCTGCTCATGAAAAGAATGAATGACCTTTTCTCTTCTTTTTCTCCTTTAACCTAACCCTTACTGACTTTTGGGGAATCCCTAAATCCAATGGCTAAGATAGCTTTAGATCAAGGGCTCAGAATAAGTGTGCATTTAATTCTCACTTTCTAATTTTTAATTCACCCTACTCAAATAAAGACCCACTTAGCCTTTTATTTCCATTATCATTTTTTCACTTTCTAATTTTACATTGAATTTAATAAAGTCACTTTAAAATTAGACTTTTAACTTTATCACTTATAAAGTCACTTTAAAATTAGATTTGACTTTACCACTTATAAAGTCACTTTAGGAGAAAAGTACAAAATACATTTGGACACTTTTCCTTAGGCCAAAGATCAAAGCCTTGGGGAACCACTTGTCCTCTGGTACCCAAATTTTAACACTCCCTCTTACCGAGGAAAGTGTTCCTCACCACTCCCATCTTGTCTTTGAAGTAGACATGCTTGCCCCGTGGTACGACTTTGGTGAATATGTCCGCTATCTGCTCATTTGTGGGAATATACTCAAGCTTCACAACTCCCTTTTGAACATAGTCTCTGATCAAATGATATTTGATCCCAATATGCTTTGACTTGTCCTGAAATACTGGATTCTCCGTGAGTTTAATGCAACTCTGATTATCACAGTAAATTACTGAAGGTCTCAACGCTTGACCAAATAATCCAAACAACATTTTGCGAAGCCATATGGCCTCACAACTAGCCAAACTGGCTGCCATGTACTCTGCTTTCGTTGAACTCAATGCAACTGATAGTTGCTTTCGGCTGAACCACGACACAATTGTCGAACCCAACCCAAAACAACACCCTGAAATGCTCTTCCTATCAGAAGCACAACCTGCCCAATCTGAATCAGTGTACCCTACCAGTCTCACTCCATCTCCCTGTCTATAATCCAGACCTTAATCTATTGCCCCCTGCAAGTAACGAAGAATGTGTTTTGTAGCAACCCAGTGCACTCTCCTGGGCTCACACATGAACTGGCTCATCGTGTTGACTGCAAAACATATATCTGGTCGAGTGTTGACCAAATACATCAAGGAACCAATCGGTTGTCTATACAAAGTAGGATCCACCAACTCGGAATTTGAAGCGTGAAGCTTCTTCCAGTTAGTGATGATAGGTGTAGACATGGGTTTGTAATCCTCCATGTGAAATTTGCTAAGAATGTCCACAATATACTTCCCCTGTCCCAGAAAGAAATGCCCCTCCTCCTGCCACACCTCCAATCCCAAAAAGTAATGCATCAAGCCAATGTCCTTCATCTCGAACTCTGAAGCAAGATCTCTCTTGCAACCCTCAATGAGTCTCTCTACACCTGTAATGACCAAGTCATCCACATACAACACCAGAATGAGAGGATCCTCACCTACCACAATAAAGTATAGGTTCGGATCTGCATCACTCTTTGTGAAACCCAACTCCTGCAATTACGTATCAATCCTCGAGTAAGTGCCTTCTTTAGTCCTCAAAGCCCTGCGACTGCTCAATATAAATCTCCTCCTATATGAAGCCATTGAGAAATGCGGTCTTAACATCCATTTGGTGGATCTTCCAACCCATCTTTGTTGCTATCGATATAATGGAGCAAATGGAAGTATATCGAGCCATGGGAGTGAAGGTCTCTTCATTGTTAACTGCCTCTACCTGGGAGAACCCTCTTGCCACAAACCGAGCCTTGAACATCCCGATGCTGCCATCTGCAGCATGCTTTATCTTGTAAAGCCATCTGGAAGTAACCACTGATTTACCTTCAGGCCTCGGCACCACCTCCCAAACATCGTTCTTCATGATAGAAGAATATTCCTCCTGCATGGCCTCACTCCAGACCTGCTGGCTAGCTGCCTCCTCATAGCTAGAAGGCTTAGAGTCAACGATGCTAGTAATCAATGCCATATAGCTACAGAACCGCTCAGGTGGTTTTCTCTCTCTAACCTGTCTCTTTGGCTCAGCAACAGATGTGGCCTTGCGCAAGGTGTCTTGAAGCCATTTGGGCTTCCTCTTCCCTGAGCACACTTCTCCCACCGGAGTGAAAAAATCCTCATCCTCATCAGAAGCTTGAACTCCTAAAGGCCTGCCAACTAACCTCATGCTTGAACCTGTGCTTGTAGATGCTGAAGTACCGTGTGAACTGTCCATCAGTGGGTTACCCAGTGAACTGCTTTGCATGCTGCCCGAAGCACCACCCATCTGACTCTGAGAGCCATTGCTCACTGATGGATCTAACACTATAATCGATGTACCTCCTGATCTCTGCCCACTGGATCCTTGTGACTGACTCAACTGCTCCTGAGGGTCTGGTGAATCCAGATACTCTAACACCTGTGACCTCTTGAAAGCCCTATCCTCCTCGAATTTCACATCCCGCCTGACAACAAATTTCTTCCTCGCAGGAATATAAATCCGAAAGGTTTCGAGGTCTCACTGTAACCCACGAAGATGCCCTTATCTGCAGTGGGCTCTAGTTTGGTCCTCTTCTCCTTGGGAACATAGGAGTACTCAAAGATACGAAAGTGACCAACATCAGGCTTCTTCTAGAAAAGGCCTCCTCCGGAGTCACATTGCCCAAGGCACGATGTAGACACCTGTTCTGCAAGTACACAGCAGTGTTGCAGGCCTCTGCCCACAAAAACAAAGGTAACCCCTGATCATGAAGCATGGCTTTGGCAGGCCCAACGTTGGATCTGTTCTTCCTCTCCACAACCCTGTTCTGCTAGGGGTTGTAAGGAACTGTGAACTCCCTCCTGATGCCTGCCTCAACACAATAATCAACAAACTCACCAAGGGTATACTCCCCTCCATTGTTCGACCTGAGGACCTTGATCTTCCGACCTGTCTGAGTCTCCACAAGAGCTTGAACTCTTGAAACTGCTTGAAGAACTCACTCTTGGTCTTCAAGAAATAAATCCAGGTCTTCCTGGAGCGATCATTAATGAATAAAACATAATACTCATATCCACTCAAGGATATAAGAGACATCCAACCGCTCACATCGGTATGAATCAAGTCAAGAGTCCCTGTCGATCTGCTGTCACTGCTGGGAAAAGGGGATTTGGCAAACTTCCCCATAGCAAATCCTCTGCATGTATCAAGGTGATCAGAACTGAAATCTGGCACACCTATGGTGATCTCCTGCAATGTCCTCAAGGCCCCATGATACATGTGCCCCATCCTGCAGTGCCAAATTCCACACAAATCTGAACTGTTAGATCTACTGCCGGTACTGCTACTTAATGCCATCAGGGGCTGGAATGAAAACTTGTACACCTTGGCATGACACACACCAATCACTCTAGCTGAATCAGCTGGAGCGCCCCTAGGATATATAAGAACTTGCCCTCTCCTGAACAACACCTCATACCCTCTGTCCTCCAATGCTGAAACGGATATAAGGTTCTTCTTCATCCCTGGCACATATAGAACATCCGACACTTTCAAGGGAGGTTTGGGTTCCCTATCAAATGTCAATGTCCCCACATCGACTTCTCTAACTATGATGTCATCTCCGAGTACTACCTCTATATCAGTGCCATTCTCTGAAAGCTCTGAGAAGTACTCACGAACTCCTGTCATATGACGAGAAGCCCCACTATCAACATACCAAATACCTGAAGATGCTTCGCTAGTGGAGGGAAGTGCACACTCCCTCTGAACATGTGTGGCAGGTGATCCTGCACTAGTGGACTCACAAGCTATGAACCCAAACTCCCGGTCAAAGCTCTCTGAAAAGTCCCCTATCTCTGCAGAAGATGCCATGGTCTTGTCCTTTCCCTTCTTCTTCTTCTCTGGACACAACTGCATAGTGTCCCAACTTCTGACAATTCCAACATTTGACCTTGGAATAGTCCTTCTCCTTGTTCACCTGCTTACCTTTACCTTCGCCTTTGCCCCCACCACCACTTTTGGAAGCTTGCTTCTTTCCTTTGCCCTTCTTGCCCTTTGCTGACAATGCTACATTGTCATCCTCCTCCACCTGTTTGGCTACCCCAATATGGTTCTTTCTGATCTCATTTTGAATGCAATCATCTCACAACCTCTCCCAGCTGGGAAGGTTCTCCCGTGCAACAATCCCATCCACAAAAATCTCCCAAGTCTTGGGAAGACCATTCAATGTAATCCGCACCAACTCAGTGGGTGGAATGGTCTCTCAAACAACTGCCAACTCATCTCTCACAGAAGTGATCTTTGTGAGGTATGTTGTAGCACTATCAGTCTTAGCCATTTTAATGGCCTTAAGCTTCTCCCTTATGACCATTTTTCTGTTTTCATTGGTGCTCTGGTAAAGATTGGTCAACGCTGTCCACATGTCATGTGCATGTGTCTTTCCTTTCACATGAGGAATGACATGGTCTTTAACACCATCCAAAATCAGTCTTTTTCCCTTAGCATTCTTCTTGTTAAAATCTGCCAACTGAATAGGGTCAGCAGGCACTACTACTCGGTGCTGTGTGGTGTTAACCATTATGCCCCAGACTTTTGCCTCCTCGAAGATACTCTGGATTCTCTCCCTCCATGCACTATAGTTTCTCTTCCCATCCAACCTATCCTCAACCCTCAAGCTCAAAGACATGCTTGCTGTCCTAACAGACTGAAAATTTCAAAACTGTGGTAAAGGTTCAGTTTTCTGTGTGTAAAAATCACCTTGCTGTAATTTTTCACTTGCTGTCCCAAACTACACTGTTCAGCCACCCAAGCTCCGATACCATGTAGAAATTTTGACCCCACTCCGGTTTTCAGTTTCATTTTATCACTCCCATATAGTTAAATGGCCATTCCCATAATCATACATTCAAAATTTTGGAAATGAAATTATTTTCTGAAAACACAAATTTAGGAATTTCACAGCACTAGAAATGTGGAAATAAAACACAGGAAATTATAACAACCACATAGAAAAATAACATGTTGATTTTTGGTCAATGTGACCTTGGAAAAACCCCCTACAACTCTTGGGGAAAACCAGTTTGAGAGCTCTTCTTTATTTCTGAAAAATGCTTTTACAGTGAAACAGAAATATACAGAAAATTCCAGCAACCACAAAAAATACAACTTATCTCGTTTTTCGTGCTTAACCTCCACCTCGGAAAATGTGCCAACAGTCAAAACAAAAACAACCTTAAATGTTGTACGACCTCCTTGTTTTTCATGCCCATAAAACTAGCATTAAATGCTACTGTACGACCTCCTTGAAATGCGTGCAAACATCAATAAATGTTAGTTGTACGACCTCCTCGATTTGCATGCATAGGGATAGTAATAAATGTTGTACGGTTCTACATCGATTTCTGTGCATAGGAACAATAGTACGCTTTACGAACTGCCTTGATTTATGTGCCACAAAACAACAATAAATGTGCCTCGATTTCTGTGTCAGAACTGTTGTACGACTGCCTAGGAATGTGTGCCAAAGGTGTTGTATGGTTCTTCCTTGAAAAACGTGCCCAGAATCTGTCTTGAACTGTGTGTCAACCTGCTGTATGGATTTGCTGAGTGCTTCCTCGGTATGCGTGTGAAGGCTCTGCTCTCCTTCCTCACTGCTCAGAAATTCTCTTTGCTCTCTCTTGCTCGTTCTCTCAATCTGCTCATGAAAAGAATGAATGACCTTTTCTCTTCTTTTCCTCCTTTAGCTTAACCCTAAGTGACTTTTGGGGAATCCCTAAATCCAATGACTTAGATAGCTTTAGATCAAGGGCTGAGAATAAGTGTGCATTTAATTCTCACTTTCTAATTTTTAATTCACCCCACTTAAATAAAGACCCACTTAGCCTTTTATTTCCATAGTCACTTTTTCACTTTCTAATTTTACATTGACTTTAATAAAGTCACTTTAAAATTAGACTTTTAACTTTATCACTGATAAAGTCACTTTAAAATTAGATTTGACTTTACCACTTATAAAGTCACTTTAGGAGAAAAGTACAAAATACATTTGAACACTTTTCCCTAGGCCAAAGATCAGAGTCTTAGGGAACCACTTGTCCTCTGGTACCCAAATTTTAACAACCCTCTCATTTGTCTCACACATCTCATTTTGAGCTTTTGTGAGTTTGATTGAGAGCTTGGAGAGTGTTGAGTTTTTGCTGGAGTAGTGGAACAACATAGAGTTTGAGCTAAGTAGTAGCCATCATGCCTCCAAAAGCCAAAGATATTGCATGGGCTCATTGTGATATGATTGATGGAAAAATGATGTGCAACTACTGCCAAAAATCTATTGTAGGAGGGGGTATTTATAGGTTCAAGCAACACTTGGCTGTGATAGGAGGCCATGTAAAGCAACGTGGAGCACCAAATGAATTAATAGGGCATATTAGGGCAGAATACCTTCAGAAGTTTGAGACTCGAGTCACTGAACCAATAGAGAAGTTTGTGACTCGAGCAGTTGCAAAGTTTGGCAGTTGAGACTCAACCAACTGAGTTTGATCATGATGAGAAGTTTCAAGTGATAATGTTGATCACTAATATCATATATGTAGATTTGTAGTAGGCCAATGGCCTCATAGCTTGTAGCATTGTTTTTGGACTTTATGGGCCATTTGGAGCCTCATTGCTTATGTATTTTTTTGATGATATGTATTGTGTTGAGATTTTGTGTATTTGGGGTAGCATCAATTGTGCTTTAGGTCCCAAATTTTGAGGAAGGACTAGAGTTCACTTGATCTACAAGACCCAGAAATGGATTTGGGAAATTTCATCTAGTTTAGGAGATATTAAATTAATTAATTAATATAAAGTGAATTTAATTAAACATGTGATGATATTGTCTTAAGTCACACGGATCAAGCTTTCTTTTAATCTTAGCCATTGATTAAAGATTTAATCTTGGCGTTGATTTGTCAACGAGAAAAGTATAAAGGAAAGGCTTGGGGTCATTTGTAAGAAACACAGAGACAAAGCACTGAAGTTAAGCTAAGATTCTAGGGCGGGGTTGCTAAGAATTCTCAAGTGTTTCAGTTGCAGAAAGGGGAATTTAGACCAAGGGGATGATCTGATCCCGAGGTCTAGAATACACAAGAAGCAGAGAAAAGATCAGGAAAGACAGCGCAGAGGAAGGCAGCGGCAACAGCAACAGACAGTAGTAGCAGGAAGGACAGCGTGATTTTCAAGAAACCCTTCAGGGGTTACGTAGAAACCCTTAGGGGCAGCGTAGTGACTGCGTCACCCAGTCTGGGGTAACACAATCCCTTCCAGTGACAGCGCTGAGCATTTGGAGGCCTTTAGAGGCTGAACTGCGTCTTTCAAGGGCAGATCTGGGGTTTCTAGGACTAGATCTGGTTGAGTTCTGTAAATCCCGTTTAAGGGTGTGGATCAGTCAGTATTGTTGGTCTTAGATCAGCCAGGTGCTACAGATCTACAGTTTTCTCTGTAGGGTTTTCCAGATCTGGAACCCAAAGTTGTGTATTCAGAAATATTCTTAATAATAGAGCCCTCCAGTAGCCAGAGACCGGTTTTCCCACATTGTGTTTTTCCAGGGACAGTTCGTCCAGAAATAACTGTGTCACTTTGTCTATGTGTGCATGTGCTTATTCTAGATCTGAATTGGTAGAGATCTGTTATGTGTTTTGCTTTGATGTTAACTTGAATTTATTCAGTTGATAACCTTGTATAAGTAGGAGAAGCTTAACCGGATTAACATAAATAATTTCTGCATAAGAATTAAGATTCAGAAATTTCTACATGGTATCAGAGCAATTGCAGATCTAGAAGGGTCACCAACTGAAGCATTTGAAGGATCTAGTTACAGAAAGCAGCTGGAAAGGAAGCAGAAAAGCAGATCTGAATGGACAGCGCAGTTTTCAGGAGGAGATTCACGCAGAGGGAAGGGTGACGTTGTCCAACGCTGTGTCCTAGCAAGCCCACGCAATTACTGCGCATAGGCAGCTCAGATACATCGCTGGTGAGGTCTAAAGCCAACCAGTGTGATTCAAATCTGAATCTGTCAGATCCAGAAAAAGTCTGCAGAAAAGTTGCAGAAATTTAGAAGAGCTGGTAGGGTTAAACTTCTGAAGTTTTCAGATTTTTAACCTTAGCACAAGTGACAAATTTTGGGAAGAGATCAGCTTCTCAGAGAGTTTCTTGCCAAAGGAAACTTGAAGTTTGATCAGAGGATCAAAGAAGAAGCTGGATCGTAGTTGATTTGGTAGATTTGCAAGGAGGGAAATCAAGTGTTAGAGGGAGCAGAGGGTGCCCAGTTCGTAGAGGACCCTAGACCCAAATTTCTAGCATAGAGAGGAGGAGCTCCGACACATTCTGAGCAGATGGCTCCTCATGGACTGCGTGATCAGGATAGGCTAGAGGGCCTCTCAAACTTTTCGGTGTGGAAATCAAGGATCCTGATTGTCCTTGAGGCATACGGTCTAAGAGACCATGCAGAGTAGACCCTAGCCACACCGACAGATGCGGATCTGCTACGGAAGCATAGAGAAGCTGCTGGGCATGCCAAGCGGCTGATAATGAACAGTATCAAGGACCATATTATACCACACATAGCTGAGAAGAGGACAACTAATGAGATGTGGAAGGCCTTGAATTCCTTGTATGAGGGAAAATCAGTCCAAAGAAAGATGTTGTTGGAGGCCCAAATGAGGTCATTCATGATGACCAAGGGAGAAGACATCGAGCACTTCCTCTTCAGATTGCAGTTAATCAGGGATCAACTGATTGCAACTGGTGCAACCGTAGATGATGCAGTGATAGTCAGGACTGCCCTCAATGTAGTCATGGATGAGTGGGAAACCTTTGTCGAAAGTATCTTGGGCAGAGTGGACCTCCCAGATTGGGATAGCTTGTGGTCGATCCTGCGGCAAGAAGAACTACGAAGGTTCACCGAGAAGCAGCACAACCCTGCGTTGAGCAAGGTTAAGAATGAAGAGGAGGAAGATGCAACCTTGACATCAAAGAAGCAGTCGAAGAAGAAGGATCTTTCTAAGATCAAGTGCTTTCAGTGTGGTGAAATGGGACATTTTGCCAGCCATTGTTCAGAAAAGAAGAAGGACAAGGAAGCATCTTCTTCCAAAGCAGCAGTGGCAGATGATGGGTCTAGAGATGATGTAGCCATGAGTGCTCATGAACCACGGAGGTGGGGTGACATGGACATGTAGAGGAGCTACATGGAAGCAAAGTGGGATCCTTGAGCAGCTCATCTCTTGGATCAATAAGCGAGCTACGACAGCCTTAAGACAATAGCGGGACAAGTGGAGCATTGGGTGCATAGATCACAGATGAAACAGAGGCAGAGGCATATCAAGAGGCTGGGAGGAGCAGTGCAGAGCATAGCAGCAGTAGCGTAGAAGTAGTAGCAGCGTAGAGGCTGATGTGACTTCAGCAGCGCAGAGAGCTTCAGAGGGACAGCGCAGTGCCGTAGCAATGTGATAGATTTCAGCACAAGGAGCTGATGTGACTTCAGTAGTGCAGAGGGAGTCTGATTACGCAGGAAGAGCTATAGCTGTGCATCGTTCTTTAGATGCCAGCATAGATCTGTAGCCTATGGAGCTTCAATGATAAGGATGCAGCCCATCTGACTTGTCTGTCAAAGATTGGGCAGGAGATTCAGTTGTTTCTCTCAACAACTGAAGTTGCAGTGCAGCAGATCAGCAATGGCAGTGCTATGAGCAGCACAGATGCAGCATATTGAGAGGGAGCTGCAGTACAGTGGTTGCAGTGGCAGTGGCAGAGTCATGGGCAGCAGTACAGAATGGCAGCAGTTCAGAGTTGAGTGGCGGGAGGCCAAGCTTCAACAGCACAGAACTAGTGCCCAAAATCATGTAATGAATAAGTGTGATGTATTGCTAGAGCACACCCTTGATGCTAAGAGGGAGTGTTGAGATTTTGTGTATTTGGGGTAGCATCAGTTGTGCTCTAGATCCCAAATTTTGAGGAAGGACTAGAATTCACCTGATCTACAAAACCCATAAATGGATTTGGGAAATTTCATCTGGTTTAGGAGATATTAAATTGATTAATTATTTTAATGTATTTCCTAAGTTAAAACTTAGGAAAATAAAAGAATTAAAGTGAATTTAATTAAACATGTGATGAAATTGTATCTTAGCCATTGATTAATTATTTAATCTTGGTCGTTGATTTGTCAACGAGAAAAGTATAAAGGAAAGGCTTGGGGTCATTTGTAAGAAACACAGAGGCAGAGCACTGAAGCTAAGCTGAGATTCTAGGGCGGGGTTGCTAAGAATTCTCAAGTGTTTCAGTTGCAGAGAGGGGAATTTAGACCAAGGGGATGATCTGATCCCGGGGTCTAGAATACACAAGAAGAAAAGAAGAGATCAGGAAAGACAGTGTAGAGGAAGGCAGCAGCAGCAGCAACAACAAGGGCAGCGTGATTTTCAGGAAACCCTTCAGGGGTTACGCAGAGACCCTTAGGGGTAGCGTAGTGACTACGTCACCCAGTCTGGGGTAACGCAATCCCTTCCAGTGACAGTTTTGAGCTTTTGGAGGCCTTCAGAGGCTGACGCAGTGTCTTTTAGGGGCAGATCTGGGATTTCTAGGCCTAGATCTGGCTGAGTTCTGTAAATCCCGTTTGAGGATGTGGATCAGTTAGTATTGTTGGTCTTAGATCAGCCAGGTGCTATAGATCTAGAGTTTTCTCCGTAGGGTTTTCCAGATCTGGAACCCAAAGTTGTGTATTCAGAAATATTCTTAATAATAGAGCCCTCCAACAGCCAGAGACCAGTTTTTCCACATTGGGTTTTTCCGGGGACAGTTTGTCCAGAAATAACTGTGTCACTTTGTCTATGTGTGCATGTGCTTATTCTAGATCTGAATTGGTAGAGATTTGTTATGTGTTTTGCGTTGATGTTAACTTGAATTTATTCAGTTGATAACTTGTATAAGTAGGAGAAGCTTAACCGGATTAACAGAAATAATTTCTGGATAAGAATTAAGATTCAAAAATTTCTACATATCACACTCTGTGCCATTTTGATATATTCACCTTTACATGGTATATAAATAGCAAACTTTGCATATTTTGTTTCTATTGGCTTGGAATCATGGTTGCAAATCTTAAAAATAGTTGTTTTTATTAAAACCTAATTATTTAATGTATTTTTTAAAAAACCGGTTCATTTAGACCTGACCGGTACCGGTTAGACCGGTTCTGGTCAAAAACCCGGTTCATTAGGTCCACCGGTTCTGGTTTTTAATACTATGCACTGATTCATCCTGCTACTGAATACTATGGGCCCTTGTAGCAAGGTAATGATCCACGAGGAAGACATCTCAATGGACCCTGCCCAAATGTTATGCACTGCTCTGGGACTATAGTTCCATGTCAACTCACCTCACTCTTGGAGGTATAGCTGCAAACATGGTGAAATCTTCCTCCAGCCTGGAGGACAACTTGTCTATCTCTGTGGACGCTACTGCTTGGTCCTGCTTCTCCTGCTTGTCCTTCTTCTTGAGAGGACACTGAGTACTGTAGTGGCCAAACTCACCACAACTGAAGCACTTGACTTTAGATAGGCCCTTCTTCTTCTTCTTCTCTTGTCCCTGATTGGGACCCTTTGATGTAAGGGCCACATTCTCCTCTTCCTTGTCACCCTTCGAGCCCTTTCTGCTGCTTCCGCTGATGGAGCTCTTTACTAGAGCTTGCCTCATCTCCTCCTGCTGCAGGTCTGACCACATCTTGTCCCATCTAGGCAACACGTCTTGGCCCAAGATACTTTGGACAAAGACTTGCCACTCCTCTGAGACACTGTTCAGTGCCAAACGTACAACCTCTGACAGTTGAGGTGCCTCCCCAATGGCTGCAATTGATCACAAAATTCGTAAATCCAGGTGAGGAAGGGATTTATGCTTTCACCCTTCTGCATCCTAATGTCTGCTATCTTCTCTTCCTTATATGGAATAATTGTTCGCCCCACCTTCCTCTCCCTCTTTACCTTCCTAGGTCCTTACCATTCCTTTTCAACAATGCCCCCCCACTTGTCTCTTAATTGGGTCTTTCTATTGGTGAACCCTCTTGTGTCTACTTAAGCCTTTAAGGATCCTTTGTTAAATGTATAGGACCCTCTTGGGCAAGAAGATTCTTTGTTCTTTATCATTTGAGGATCATGTCTCACTTTCAGCCTTCCTTAGGTGCATTGAATTTCTTGTGGACTTCATCTTTTTCAATAGAAACCATCTTAGCCTAAACAATTTTTGTGCTTGTGGGGCTTCTTTGTTCTTTATCATTTGAGGATCATGTCTCACTTCCAGCCTTCCTTAGGTGCATTGAATTTCTTGCGGACTTCATCTTTTTCAATAGAAACCATCTTAGCCTAAACAATTTTTTGTGCTTGTTTCCACCTAGGTTTTTGCAGCTTTGTTTTCCTCTGCCTTGATTTGGAGGACCTTGCAATGCAATTTTCATTGCAAGCCCTTTTCCTTTCTTGGTGTTGCTCCTATTTGTGTTCCTTCTTTCCACTTGACTTGCTCTCTTTGTATTTTTTTCTCTTTTGCAAGAGAACCCTTGTGCCAACCTTTTGCTCCCTCTTTATTTTTTCTATCTTGCAAGTCCTTGAGAAAATGAAGCGGCTTGTCAACCTCATTTCTGTTATAGTGTTGCACCTTTCATTCGTTAAGATTGTATGGTTGGAATTGCATTCTCTTGTACAATAGGCAAGCTACCCATTGTCACCTCAATACCTTGCCCCACACTTCAAAATAAGGAATCTAAGCTACCCTAGCCTAGGGGTAATCCCTATGGGCTATCTAAAATAATCGATTGTAGCAATGGAGAGTGACTTAGGCTAGATTGACTAAGATAATTAAATCAACTTTTACTTGACTCTCAATAATGAAGAGGAGGTGCAAGCATGTGAATAGTTGATAAAATCATCCATTATGAATAAGATTTTAAATGATTTTTAATTAAAAAAGTGTGTTCATTCATTTGATGAAGTAATTGCCTAGCAATTTTCAGATAGAACTTGCTCAATGAACCATAGAACCATGAGTTTCTATCAAAGTATGACGCATATATGTAGTGGCACCAGAACTCTTGAAATTGCATCATGAAAAGTGTTATGCTTACCATGTCGATCAGATTTTAGAACCTGATTTCCTTCGAACAAGTGAGATTATGGGTGAAATGCTTGTCGAACACAGCTGCAATAACTCTGATTTTAGGATAGCAAAGTGAATCAAGTACCTTAGTTTGCTGCAATTATTGGACAGGAGAATTACAAGCATTAATCTTATGTGGGGTAGATTTACATCATGAAAAATGACCGTGAGATTGAACCATTGGACCATTCATTCAACGCATCAAGGATTGAGAGTCTTATTGCTACCATCAAACACCATTCCCAATTAGACGACCATGATACTAATTCTGTTTAGGACAGAAAAGGGTTATATGATTGCAATGATAAACCCAGAGAGAGTGCTTCTGTCGTACAGGATGGTGAGGAGAGCAGATTTATAGTGTAAAAGACAGCAGAGTTATGTCACCCAACAGAGATCATTAGTACATTAGTAGATTGCCCTCAATAAAAACCAGAGATCAAAGGTGCAGCGAAACTCTTCCAAGAAATGAGATATTTCCAGGTATTATCCACATTTTGAGCCCTGTACAAGCTGAATGAGGAATGCATCAGTGATATATTCAAGAATTATGGCATGCAAAAAAATTACTATCTACTCAAATCAACGAAGTTTACAGTACCATATTAGCAGGGTTTCCAATGAAATCAGGACTGAAAATATCAAGTATTTCCTTATTATTATCCATTGATTTAGTTAAGGATATATTTAGGATGTGGTATGTGCTCCAATGTTTCAAGAATAAGACAGATTTTAGTTCATCAATCAGCCTTGTAAACCCTTATCACTAGTGCTAAAGAGCTGAAACAAGAAGATGTGTTATACGTTCATGTGTGAATGCTTATGTGTCAGACATCTGCCATAAGAAAATTCAGATCTGGAGTATGGACTTTAGAAGCGAGGTGTCAATAATGATGTAGGTGCCAAAAAAGTGCAAGTGATTCCACTGAGTGCCATGTTGCATTGTTTGAATATTGATTTTCTTTATTTCAAGTGTATTGACCATGGAAAACCCAACTTTGGCACTTTACAAATAAATAAGAGCAAGATTGACATTCATCAATGCATTTCCAAGCATGAATTAAAGCAACCCAATGGAAGTGATGAGACCTGTTGCCACATAATCTAGTAGGCGTTGTGATGGAGTTCACAAGATGAGGGCTAGACCTTGTAACAACGAGGAGATATTACCATTCTTACCTTAGCAATTCTCCTCTTGCTCTTTAGTGGAATTTCACTACAAGTGAGACTTCCCAGTATTCACATATAAGGATATTCTTGAGTGTAGGGACCAAGGTGGTAAAAATAGACAAGGTTAAGATACTCTATGTTGGACAAGGCTCAATTCCTTTTGATGAGGGAGCGAGGTATCATACACCTAGGCTAGATAAAAACTTTTATAAACTAGGGTTTCTTGTTATGTAAAATAAGGGAATGCCTAGACATATAAAAGTCAAGAAAAGGGTTTGCTAGAAAATTAGATCAACGATGAAATAGAACAAACTAGGGCTGCGGGGAGCCCCCCCCCCCCACACTTGAATCCGCTCTCGAAGCGTGCTCCAAGCGGGAGTTGTTGGAAAATATGGAGACTTGATGATTATAACTTATTTTCCTTATATTGATAACTACTTGTGATGTAAGTTGGTCTATTATTGCTTCTTTATATCGGTTCATCAAGCAATTACCAAATACAACGAAGATCACAAAGAGACAAAGTACACAAAATATAAGCTCCAAGCCAAGGGAAAACCCCTCCAAGCGGAAAAGCTAGAAAAAAATGCATCTCTTCTTATTTAGAATTTGCTTACAAAAGAGACTTACTAGACCCAAAGACCCAAGCTAACAAACCCTACAAGCCCCAAGCCAATCCCCAACAAGATATTCCTTGAGACAACTTCTAGAACTTCGATACTGCTACACTACTATTGCAACTTCCTGTTGATTTCTGGTAGCATCGGATGTGCTCTAAGTCTCAAATTTTGTAGGGAGGCTTAGACACATGTATTCCAAAGAAC